>CM076579.1:1410493821-1410973918 GCA_034641835.2 Pinus albicaulis | reverse complement strand
CACATATATGTAAATATATATATATATATATATATATATATATATATATATATATATATATAGATATTGGTGATTGAAATTTATGAAAGGGAAAAAATGAAATATAGATTTAGAACCTAAACATAGAGATACATTGAAAATTGACTTCAATTAATAAATGGAAAATGATGAAACTGTATAAATGAAAAGTGAAAGCAAACTAGCTTGAATGGTGATAGTTTACCCTTGAAAACAGATGCAATAGTTACGCTACTTCTTAAACTGTGTTACAATGAGGCTCGAATGCCTTTTTATTGTGAAGAAACACTGAAGACCCCTAAATGTATAAAAACATAACCCTGAGAGATGAAGCACCAAAGGCTTATGGGCCCCGATGGGTTAAGTTAGAACATCAACTTCCTCGGGTCGTAACTCTGGTAGTGAAAGTGTGAATTTGAGTTACTCTTTTTTACCTTTTTTGAGAAAAAATGTCATTTTTAGAAGTTCTTCAACTTTCAGAAAGCCAAAGAAAATTTTATGCTTAGAATTTCATTTTACAATAAAAATAAATTTTGTTTGAAATTTTATTAGCTGTCTATTACTAATTTTTTGGAAATTTTTTATTCACATTTGATATGTCAACTTAGAAATTATTTGAGTTTGTGTTCTTTAAAAATCAAGAGATTCATAAAAAGCCATGTTTTTTAGCACTAGCGTATTCTTTGTTAACTTGGAGTTTTTGAAAAAAATTTGTTTTGCAACAATCTAGACAGATTCCATTTCGATATCATTATATTTATGAAGCCAAGTAATGCATATTATAATTACTAGAATTTTTTGAACTGAACCAATATGAAAAAAATATAGTTTTTGAATGTGTTTAGGATAACATCAATTTCCTCAACATATTAGTTAAAAAATAAAAAACTAAAAACTACCCATTACAGAAGACAAACCAATGTAATAAACCATAATTTTTTCATATTCTTTTACATTGTATTTTGGAAGATACACAATTTTGATTACACTGAATCACTAGCACATTTGGCCCAATTTTCGATGGCCAAAAGTGACATATAGGTGTACCAAGAGCGACACTTTGAGGTGGAGAAAAACGTCATTTCCTGTCCCATCACAATTCCGACACTTCTAATAATTGTCGGTAGAGCAACACTAATTCCGACATTTTTTGGTCATGTCGTGCTTCCGACCTTACCAAAATTTCATCGCTCTTGCGATGTTACCAAGAGTTCTTCGCTCTTCTGATGTTACCAAAATTTTGTCACTCTTCTGACATTACCAAAAGTTTGTTGCAAGTTTGACGTTACCAAAATTTCGTCGCAAATGCAACATTACCAAATGTTCATCGCAAGTCTGACTTTACCCAAATTTCGTTGCAAGTTTGATGTTACCAAAAGTTCATCACAAGTCCGATGTTGTTGAAAAATCAGAATACCAACAGAAACAAACGTATATGGAAAAAAAATATTGTGTCTCTGTGTGCCATGCATTAGTTGGCTTGTTTTAACAATTTCTTATTAATACAAATTTATCTTGGTTCACGACTTTTTCATGATCTCTCTTCTATGATTTTAAGCTAATCAGTGTCCTACCATAGGAAGGTCCCCTCACTTGACTACATAGCTATTATTTATATTTTATCAGTATAGTTTGTGTTTTTGATTTGAATATTTCATTACAGTACTTGTGTTATTTCCTATAGCATTATATTTTGTTGAAATGCATCATGATATACATTGCATTTATGATTGTGTGCATGAATGTGTAGCCAATATGAGTTGTTTTATTTGATTCATAAGAAATATTGATATTTAAGACAAACCTAAAATTGATTTGATATTATTGAAGTTTGTGTTGTATAATGTTCTATCTCTCTTTTTTGTTTGGGTTAAGCCATTCATATAACACGAGATTTAACTAAAATGTTAACCTTCGAAATCGGTTATGTATCACATTGAATGTGTGTATTGAGTAATATATTTTTTCCAGCCTTTGGTTTCACATAAAGCTCATACAATTACATTAACCTTTGGAACTTGAATTATTACTCTATCATAGGTTTAGAAACAAGTACGCTTTGAATTGTATGAACGAGAAACTATATTGATTTATATATTTCATATCAAGGTTTTGATACTCTGTTTGCATAATAAATTAGAATTAAACACTAGGATTGACCTATTTCCTAAAAAATTTATGGTCTACAGTCAATATTGAATATGTTCCATCATCATCACAAAGCAACATGAGATCACAAAAGGATGAACGGAAATTCATGCCAAACAATGGATGAAAAAAAATGAATTAATATTTAACACCAAGAAGGTACAAATTAATTGAAAGATAACACTTTAGCTTACAAGTGATATGGATACCATGTCAAAAATGAAATAAACTAGAGCAATCAACAGTTAAAACATATCATTAAATTAGCAAGAATTTGTCAATTGCTTTGTATCTTAATGGGGTTTTCTTGGTAACACCTGAATAATTTGCCTATAGAAAAACTATTTTTTGATATAACAGAACAATGATATATGGAAGGTTTACACTGTAAAACTTTTCTCAATAAAAGATCTGAGACATTGA
The DNA here is from genome assembly GCA_034641835.2 of Pinus albicaulis. Classification (NCBI taxonomy): domain Eukaryota; kingdom Viridiplantae; phylum Streptophyta; class Pinopsida; order Pinales; family Pinaceae; genus Pinus; species Pinus albicaulis. The sequence goes on along the minus strand of CM076579.1, from coordinate 1,410,971,329 downwards.
ACAAAATACCTTCAGTTCATGACTTGACTTAGTTCGTGACCATTGGACCTTCACACACCAATGGAAGTACATTATGTCGATAGTTGTGAATTCAAAACACATGTGTTGGAGTCCCATTTAAGTGTCCATACATACGTTGAAAAATGACCTCATAAACCTTGGTATTGGAATCCATCTATAGGTACTAGAAGTAAACTGGTAACATTTTTTAAGGTGTATTTAAGCTCAAACTCATAGGGTTTTGGGGGGAAATAGGAAAAAAAGGTAATAAAATGGTGAAGGAAATGGATAGCTTGTGATTCCAATTTTGAATACCATATCCCTCCTGTTGATTTTCTTGCATGTCCTCATGAAAGGCATGCAAAACGAAATACTGAGTTACATTATCCTTCAACCCATTTACGAAAGCCTTGTAACATTGAGGATAATGTTGAGGTCTCCTTTAGTTCTAGTCACCTTTGCTTATCACCTTTGAGATGATGAAGGAAAATATTCTAAAAATATATCTTATAACCTCCTATTTTCCAAATGTAATGCCTTTTTCTTCCTCCTAGAACCTATAGCTCTGAGTCCTTAACTAGTCATTTTCCTTCTGCATGTACTTGTTTAATATCGTAAGATCCATATTTTTTCAATATTTTAATCTTCGTATTTATCATCTTCATATTTTCAATCAATGGATCAGTTGGGAGATGTAGAAAATTTGAATCATTAAGCATAGGATCGAGCTCAAAATGGCGAGTATGCTCACTGACATTCAACTAAGATGGGTTACCTTCAAGCCAGGAATGATCAGAGTCTTTTGTTTCTTTTTTCATGATCATATGCTCATATATTTCACAAAAATGTTGTTGGAAGTTAAAATTGTTGTCTACCTATCTTTTGTGATCAATTCTATCAATTAGCATGTATTGCAGTTCACACTTTTGAATGGTATTATTCCCTCATTTTAAATGGATGCATTCTTCAAATACCATTACACTTAAGAAAGTGCATATCATTTTGTGGCAACTAACATGTGCATGTAATAGGTAGACCTATTCACTTGAACTCACATATGATATTTATCCAACATGTTTGGACAAAATATCACCTGTGACATCAACTGAAATTTTTTACTGGATTAGCATGGTTACCCTGAACGAGGTCTTAACATCAGGAATTGTTTCCCACAATCATATATTGTGCTGGAGGTGAGGCATCCTGCACAAATGGACTCAAAAATTAACATATTTGTAACTAGTCTGTTTGGACCTACCAGGGTAAGTGACTAATGAGGACTTCCCAAACCACGATGAGGCTATGGGTGCTTAGTAATCATGGAGCTATGTTTGAAATTTGAGCCTCAAAAAATCAATAAAAAGTTGTGGAAATGGTGTTCAAAAATTGGAAATTCTAGAGTAGCGTCAAGTTTAGGTGTTTTCCTTGCAGTGATAATCATTTGTAGCATGTTGACAGTTCGAGGAAGGTGTAGTAATGGAGAAAGGATGTAATATCATTAAGTGGTTATTTTCTTGTGAATTTGGTGATAGAGCCTACATGACCTCGATTGAGGAATTTCTCCATGGACATGCAAGAAACTCCATTGGCTTGAAAGGAGTTTCAAGAATTGGATTCAATAGCATAGTATTGTGATTGGAAAATCACATTTCAGGAATGCCCTCTTCTATGTTGCTTATTGTTTGTACAAAGTTTCCCTTCCGATATAATTTGACTCTGCCATGATAACAACCTACAAGAAAAATGAGAGCATAGACATGTTATCAGAATGTAGATGTTGTTTCACTTGATCAGAAGCCAAAAGTATTGAAACAAACATATAGGTAGGATTTATTTGAAGTATGTAATATAAATAATATTGAATAACATACCTCGAGGGAAAAGATTTATTCAACTATGATATAAATATATAATTTCAGAATATCTTCTTGTAACTTTGAGATGGCTTCCTACAACAACACAAATTATAGACTCAATACAACCTCTGATACTTCTTTCTTAGCTTCCTATAACTGAGAATGTCGAAAAACTAATAAAACTAGCATTGAGATCCTCAATAAGCCAATTAATAGTTGTGAAAGTTCTATAGACTTTGTTGGCCTGAGTAGGTTAAAAGGAAAAGGAAAACATAAGCCATGAAAATATGAAAATGGTTGTAAAAATCATATCATTATTTTGAGAAATAATGTCCATCCACTACATTTTAAGTTCTTGGTTCTTGGCAATGATGCATATACTGAAATCAATATTACCTTCTTCTCCATTGTATTATAGATTTCAGCTTTTTCACAACTAAAATAATATTCAGTGAATAGTATCGTAAAGTTGTGGTGTGTTTCAAAATTATTGTAGTGCTAGATGGACACTATTCTTTGTATTTAAATATATTTTCCTATTTCAATCATAATAATTGAGATGAGGGCATCATGTGCAACAAAGTTGTACAAATATATATAAATATAAGTTGGCAGACAATGGGATTAAGAATGCTGAGTATGGTATAAAATATTTCAAGTAATTGAGACCTTGGCATACATAATGGGATTAAGAATGAAGAGTATGGTATACACTATAAAGCATCAAACTATGCTGTGTCGAAATAAAGCATTCCCCTCTGCAAGAAAAATAGGACAGTAAGAGACATCTGTAGAGGACACTTTCAACACTTGCAATCTATTCAAAATTAAACAGAAATTATCTACAAAAAAAGAAACAATTATAGGAAAATGATTGTCATAATATAGTGTTTTATATAACTACTGAATAAAAATAATATTGTTGACATTTGGAATATACTTGAAGTTATACTTTTCAGGGGGGGCCTATAATATTTCAGAAATATCAAACAATTTCGTTAGAAATAAATAATAAGAATGCATAGCAAACAACCTAAACATACCGAATTAAAATCTACCATCAACACTATCTATTACTTCTCTACAATACAAACTTACACACGTGCACAAAGAAATGAACATTATTACTTCAACACCCTCAGTTATCCACTGCTACACTACCTTGTACAACATAATATGAGTGAAAGGAAACCTAAGAAGTGATATTGATTATAATAAAGCTAATGATACTACCTGACATAAATGAAGATGGATGTCAAGGCACATAAGCATTTTCTACAAAACATAGGAATCTATGTTAAAATTTACAGGGAAAAGTGTCAAAGTTTTTGAAGAAAGGTGCATGTGCTCCTTAAAGCCTCAAAATAAAGAACAATGATTTATGTTTTACATACCACTGGTATAAGAATCAACAAATGAATAGTCCAATGGAACATTTTCCTGCCCTGTATTTTTCAAAATAAATTGTACAATCTGTTCCTTATATGTTAATGGAAGCCCTTGTTTCAAAATCCATTGTTCTGCAACAAAGTAGGGATTATCTACACATGAGCTTAAGCAAAAATACCATTCATAAATATAATTTCTCATAGTTATGTAAGCAAATGATTTTATAACGAAAAACACATCCTACGTAATTCTCTTATTTAATTTTCAAAGTTTCCTTACTATTGTTTTGGTGCATAACTTTAGCCCTTTTTACTAGATTAAGTAAGATCAAAATGCCCTTTGTTTCCTTCATTATTCCAGTTCATGAAATATATTTCCTCATAATAGTTAATTATATGAGTTCAAAGAAAAAGTTTTGAATCTGACATATGACTTCCAACAACATTCATCAAATTAAATACGCCAAAAATTCCTTTTGTTGTATTTTCGATTCAATGTTGCACTTATCGCGATATTATCAGAATTATTGCAATAATATCACCAAAACAAGCCTCAGCGATAATATCGTTATTAATTAGCCCATGTGAGGCAACTCAATTGGCGATCACCATGTTATGAAGTATAATGTAAACCATGAAGTGAATGTTAAAATCATGTGGCTAAAACTGTGTTGTGTCAAAATAAAATCCCTCACACGACCCGACCCGACCCAACCTCGAATGCGTTTCCTTGGGCACCCTCAAATTGCATGACCCGACCTGAACGCATTTCCTTGGGCACTCTCACACGACTTGACCCGACCCGACCCTCCTAAACGAAGGCACAAGGGAGAAAATGACAAATGGGTCACACGATCATGCACAAGGCACACGGGCGGTCACAAATAAGCATTTTTTATATGACCTCCCTCACATGACCTGACCCAAATGAGTTTCCTTGGGTGCCCCCACACGACATGACCCCACCCGACCCGACTCGAACGTGTTTCCTTGGGCGCTCTCACATGACTCGACCCAACCCAACCCACCCTAAACACGTTTCCTTGGGTGCCCTCACACGGCCCCACCCAACCCAAATGTGTTTCCTTAGGTTCCCTCACATGACCCTACGTTGGATCCACCCTAACGAAGGCACAAGGGAGCAAAAGGAAAGCGAGTCACATGAATGTGCACCACAAGGCACACGAGCGGTTAGAAATTAGCATTTTTGACACGGCCTCCCTCACACGACCCGACCCGACCCGACTCAACCCGAACACCTTAATTGGGTGCCCTCACACGGCACAACCCGACCCACCTAAATGAAGGCACAAGTGAGAAAATGAAAAACGGGTCACATGAACATGCACATAGGTCATAATTAGGGAATGAAAAAGTCTCCCTTCTAGATATTTTTGAAGCCTTTCCCAAGAAAGAAAATATCAGGTTGTACTTGTTTCTCTTCTCTCCCATAATTTATGGGATTGGAGCTAGAGTTTTTGGGCACCTAGCTAAACATACCAGACGTTAGACTTGTATGAAATGATGATCTCTATACCTTCTACTCAAAGTAAGCTCAATAGAAAGTGGAATCTCCAAAATTACAAATATAAAGGGAAAAATAGAATGCAAGCTCTTTGGAGTGAAAGGGTTTTATTTAATATGAAGTTCCTTGCCTGGTCCATTTCATTCTTCCTCTACCAAAAATGACACAACTACTACAACTAAAGAAAATAAAAACAAAAAATATGATAGGAGTGAGCTGAAAAATTAGAAAATTAGAGACAAGAGAAAAGTTAATGGAGTACTTGCAAACCCAAGGGTGGATTGCACTTGCAAAGCCAACTTAATGGAGGAAAAATTCTCCAAGAAACCTTGTTGACTATAATTATAAAACTGATTTACAAATCAAAAAGAGTAAAGCACTATTTTTCCCAAAAAATGATAGAAGGTGTTATCACCAAATTAGACCTGATAGGATGCTTGATCAGACAATCTTATGTAACTATTTCAAACCTAATATTTTGACTGATTCTTAGCCTCCTCAGCCTGAGAGGGCTCTCTCAAGGGTTAATGATTTGGATAAAAATATAGATGGCTAACTCTATTTAGGTAATAAAAAAATAAATGATAGATATAGGTTGAGAATCACATCAAAAATGTATACATTGGGCTTATGGAGTCAAATAAATTCAGTAATTCAGTGAATCTACTTAACATGGAAGTTGAGGCATATCAGAGTTTTAGTCATAAGGTACACACACATGAAATTGTAAAAACACAGTCAGTTCACTTATATAGGAAGTCAGAGCATCTAATAAATGAAATATGAGTAATATAGAAGAACGCCACTGAAAATAAGATATATAAGAGATGAAAATATAATAGGAAAACACTAAAAATCCTTCTGAATCTCAAGTTGGTCAAGTAGAATATCTTTGTATTAGCTGAAAACCAGTCAATTAAAAACAAGCACAGTTTTTTGCCAAAAATGTCCAACCCCTGACAAATTCAACCTCTTGGTATTTAATAGACATCTTACAACATGAGATGATCTGCCTCAAGGCTAGATACATTGAATTTTTGTCCCTTGACACCTTGCATAATTATAAAACATGGAATTTGTTAGTCACCTATGAAATTTTTGGCAAGCAAACAGGTGGCTAAATATTTTTATGAGTCTTCAAGAAATAAATTTCCTATGAAAACATATCATTATTGAAGCCTTTGTGTGTCCTTTTCCGTTGAAAATATATTCACTACTGTTTCCATCAAAAAATCCTCACTGTTTGTGAAAAAATTATGCTCAGAAAAGCCTCTGTTTTCCCCTTTGTATCCCTGCAATTTCCCCATTTTAACCGTTTTCCCCTTTTTCAAAGTTTCCCCTTTAACCCCCAAAATCCATTCCTAAGCCTACTAGATCATCCCATCACCCCTTTAAACCTTACAAACACCCTTTGTTTGGCTTAAAAATCCCTTTTTCCCTCTACCGAAAACCTCTTTTAAGCCTCAAAAACCTTCTTTTTGGCTTAAAAATAATCCATGTTACATACATAGGCTTAGCCCCTTTTGGCCAGTCCCTTAACCACTTACCCTCAATGCAACTAAGTGCTAATACCAAGCACTAAACCATAAAGAGCTTGTCGCATTGGAAGGTTGGAGTGGAGTGTATTTTCTTTGTAAAGTTAAAAATCTCCGATGCAATGGTGTTTGTTCTGTTGAGAGCGGGTGCAATACCCAGCATCGATCTATATACAGATCTGACGGTCCGCGAAAGTCTTATCGTGCCCCAACTCCTCCCTTTATTAACTCCTGATGAAGATCTCCGCCATTGATCTTAAAGCGATCCGACGGCCATCGCATCATCGAAGCTTCCTATTGCACCAATCACAACTCTTCATATCCCTGATTGGCGAGTCCCGATTGAATCTAAGCCGTCCATCCATTCTGATCCTATGGCCTATATTTCTCCTCAATCTACCCCTATTTCCGCGTTTGGTCACTCCCGATCCAATCCCGACCGTTGATCTGTCTCCAATCCAACGGTCCAGATGCAATCAGCCAGAGACCTATATCGCGTTCGAAAAGTGAAAACCGCCTCACCCTCCTTTTGTCGTGCGAAAACAATGGTTTTTATCCTAAAACCACTTCCCCACTTCTATGCCCAAAGATCCATCTACAGATCCTGACCATTGATCTGTACGGATCAATGACCCTCATTTCATCTCACATTCCAGTCATATTTGTTCATTGCGCGACCATAGAACTTCATCGTGTCATCTCAACCGTTGATCTCCTCCTAAGATCTAATGGTCCTAATTAAATCGCCCTCCGCCCATGCCGGGTCCCACCATTCATGCCGATTTCACTGCATTTTCATTCATTTCATTGTATTTCGCCAAAGTTTAAACTTTCACGATTTACATTGAAAAATCATTTCCTCCGCCCACATTAAAATTTTAATGTTTTACATTGAAAGGTTATATCATTCCGCCTAACATCACAAATTTAATGTTTTACATTAAAATTTCATTGCATATCGACCAACCTTCTAAAGCCATTCCATCAGATAATCTTAACCATCGATCATCTCCACCAGATCTAATCGTAGGGTTCTGAAGCATTCCTCCACCAAAAATTCATCAGATCAATTTTCCACCGTTTCACTGCATTTTCCACTGCTTTCCATTGCATCCACAACATTCACCTCTGTTGCGTTGCCATTCTCACAACCTTCCATTGCATCCATCATCCCACCGCATGGATTTATTAACACTGTTTGTGTGTTTTGTAGGGTTACACGCAGTGGAAAATGCCATTGCTTGTAGTCACTGTCATAGTGACACAGAGTGCAAAGAAGGCCATTTTCAGATCCTGATATTGCAGAGAAAGGTTCGGGAAGGTTTCTAAACGAAATATTTGATCCAAATCAGGGGTATTAACTCTGTAAAACCCTCCTGCACCATTAAAATTTCAAATTCACAGACAGAGACAGTTGATGAAGCGAAAAAGAGTATCAGTACATGATTAAAGAGGTTTAAAGCCTGTAATTGAAGATTTTAAGCTTTAATTAAATTTTTAAAGGGAAAAAGTACCAGATTGAAGACCTTTTGATTAAAATAGAAGGCCTAATGAGGCCTAACACACAGAAAACAATATTATCAGTGTCACCATCAGCAGAATTTCCTTTCCTGTGAAAGGACAAAGTACCCATAATGTTTTTATTCTATATCGTGTTCCTGAGAAGATTTCCACTCTAATGAAACAGTCCTAATGCTACCAGAGAATTTGTTATGCAACATGGCAGACCTCAAAGTCATTTATCTACCTTTTTTCCTATCACCAAAGTACTACAGAGTACTGCAGCCTAATGTACATCAAAGAACATACCTGGAGTTAATTTCAACCTGTCGAAGGCCACTCTTTCATCTAAAGAGTATTGAAAATCAATGCATAGATATTAAGATAGAATGGGCCTCAAACGTTTTCTTCTACCTTTGTTTTAATTTTTCATCTACCTCCTCTGCCTCTCTTTCAGATATAAAACTCCTGAGGAAAGTTGTTATTGTTGTTGATCGGATATCTGTGAATTGTAAGCTGTTTCTCTTGAGATATAGTTCTCTGTGTAAAGTTGTAAGATAGGCTGAGGAAGATGTTTTTAGACTGAATATAAAGCTGTTGGAAAATGTTGTACATGAATGGTGTTGCTCTTTAATATGACAAGCACATTTCTTTGGATCCTGATTTAAAGAAACAGTGATGCTTTTCTGCCTTTGTCCCTGTTTTCCTTCTGTAATTCATTACATTACATTTCTCTGGTAAGAATAAAAAATATGGCTTAGGATATACCCTCGCATGGTACCCTAATGCCCCTGATCTTCTTATATTTGATGTTTTCTACTGATTGTGTTATCTAAGTACTGATTCAGAACTATTTAATCGGTGTAGTAGCTGTTATTCACTACTAGATGATGTGTGAATTTATGAATCTGTTCTTAGATGTTCTTGTTGGGTTTAAATTGAAAGAATTGGGATACTGGGAGTTTAAAATGTTGATTCTGTCTCACTAGGGTCTTTTTCAATCAATTGAACCTTTCTACGATGCCTTAAGTTGAATGTCGAAGCATTGAAATTTCAAAGCCTTTCTATGATCTCAGGCCTTCACCTTTGTGTTTAAATCTTTAATGTTTCCTTTCTCTGAAGAGTTAACCTTTTAGGGGTGGATCATAGGTGTTTAATGGCATGTCTTGTCCCTAGATCTGATTCCTAAGTGGTCACCTTGGAGGTTTCCTTGTCATTCACCTTCATTCCTCACCATTTCATACCACACTATCATCTTTAAGATCCTATGCTTTAGATGACTAGCCCAATTGAAAGCCTTGAATACTGGATAGCAAGTAAACCCTTTCATGACTCCATTGCCCAATTGTCTCAAGTGTTCTCTGAATTACCTCTCCTTTGCCTAAAATCCTCTTTTCTCATCCTTGTCTTATTTTGAACCCTTCCTTTCCTGTTTCCCAACAACCAAACAAACAAACAAAACAAACCTTGTGCCTTATAACTAGCCTAAAACCTTAAACTAAACTTCAAAGACATATACCTTTGCCTTCATAGAGAGATCCCTCTCTGGACCCAGGAGGGCTAGATCCTGAGGTCCCAAAGCAGTTTTGATGTTGTCTCATCTTTTGGTACTGCCAAACTTGCCAAAACATGGGAATTCCAACATAATGGCGACTCCGCTGGGGAAATTCTAATTGTTTTCCATATTATGCGTCCTTAGAAACTAAAAAATCCAAAATCTCCGGTTAGATTAGCAGTTAATCACTGTGGTGGATAGTAAACCTTCTTGAAACATTCTAAACCTTCCACCTAGTGACTCCATATTTCCTTACTGATTAAAGACTCCACTGGTGATCAGTAGGCCTACTGATTATCTTAGTTTTCATAAGACTCCACTGGGAGACCAGAGTTACATTACAACATCAGCCATATTAGAAGTAACAAGTAGGATTAAGCTTCTTGGTTTGAAGATAAGCATACTGGATTCAAGAACCATTCACATAAGAGCCTATCCTAACCCAAACACACCTGAAATAGTTGAAAAATTTGAAAGAATTCTTAGGAAAACTCCCACCCCTAGAAAACCAACTATTTCCAGATGAATCCATAGAGCTAAATCTGCACCAGAAGACTTTACAACTCTATCAAACACTCATTTTGACCTAGAATTACCAAGCAGTTTACCAAGAACTAGGTCATTCGGTGCTCTAGACCAGTCAGACCTTAAGCTTCCTGTTTCTCCATCTAATAGTGGTCAAACCATTAGGGATAGAGAGACCCCTCCATCTACACCTCCAGATATTCATTTCATTAAAAAACTTGGGGCTCTGTCACCCTAAATCAGCTCAATAGAGTGTTGCTGGTCCTAGTATTCCTGTCATCCATATACTTGCTGCTCAAGCCAATCCTTTGCCCCCTCAGAACATCATTATGGAAGCCTGGTATGCACCTCTGGTGTTACCACAACCTCTAGTGCCTTTACCAAATGATTATTTTCAAAAATCTCACATTTCACTGCAAAAGAGTCTACCACTGCTCAACACCATGTAGACAGGATGGAAGATTCCTTTTACTATATGGAGATAGATGATGAGATAGTCAAGATGAGAATATTTGCCCAAAGTTTAGGAGGTGATGTGAAGAAGTGGTTTAAAGGCGTACGTCGTAATAGTATCCATGATCTTCCCTCTTTATATCAAACCTTCATAAAAAAATGGGAAGTCAAGACCAACCCTCTCCAAATCTTAGCAGAATACAAGAATCTTAAAAGAAATGTAGGATAGAGTGTCCATGACTATTCTACAAGGTTTAACAGTGTTTACAACGCTCTTCCTCCACATATGAAACCTCCCCAAGGTATGGCTTTAGTGAAATATCCTGAATGCTTTGATGCTGACATGGCCTACCAGTTTAGAGAGAGAGATTACAACACATTGGAAGATATGCAAAAAGGAACAATGAGTGTAGAGTCTAACCTAATTGAAAAAAGAGCCAGAATGAGGGCTGAGAAAAGGGTAACATATATGGAGGACACTGCAGCTTCCACATCTGATCCCAAGTGTGAAATTCTAGCCAAAAACATGGAAAGGCTAGAGAAAATGATGGAGAAAATGGTTGTCACAGTTAGTAATCAGAAAAGAAATCAAAATCATAACTAGAACCATAACTTTAGGAGAACCACCCCTCCAAACATACAGAGAGACTCTGATCAAAAATTCATATCCCCATTTCAAGAGAACTTCCTTGATGAGGGTGAGGGGATAATAGAGGAGTCTGAGGGAACCACAATAAACATGTTGGAAATAGACAACTGAATCCACAACTGTTCCATAGAATATGACCAAACCTCACACTCACATTGGGATGAGGAAAGGTTAGAATCTGAGGATTACAGGCTAGGATTTGGAAACGCCATCATGCAGGTCAGAGAACAGTATGAACTTAGGAGAAAAAAGAGCTTAGACACTTCCAAACCAAAAGCTTCTGAGATTACCATTAAGAAAAGGCCTGAGAAAAATCCTAAGGTGACTACTGAAAGTAGCAAATCAACAGCTGAGAGTTCCGGGAAGAACAAAGAAAAAGATAGCCAAAATACTGATAAACAAAGTCAACAAACCAGCAACACTAGCACTACAGCTAGTGTTCCTGATAAAACAGCTACAAACACTGTACATAGTGAGAATCGGCACACTGATTCTGCCACTAAAGTAGTGGCTAACAAAGAAGAGTTGAGTCTTAAAAAGAGTAAATATTCCTTCAATTTGGAGAGTGAGATTGCTAAAATTAAAATCTCTGTCCCACTCTCTGAGCTGGATACTCAGGATGTATATAAAGGCCAAATTTTGAAAGCTTTAAATCTAGGTGAAAATAGTGACACTGTCAATTTGAGTGATGACCAACCAACCCTTCTGTTTGGTCCAAAGATAAAAGGGAAGTTTCAGGTAGGGGTAGTACCTCCTTTTTATATCAGCCTAAATATCCATGACAAGATCCTTCACAATGTAATGCATGACTCTGGGGCTTCACACAACCTAATGCCTAAGGTAGTTATGGAGAAGTTAGGCCTAGAGATAACCCATCCTTATAAATATTTATACTCATTTGACTCTAGCAGAGTGAAGTGCCTTGGCCTAATCAAAGATCTGTGTGTGAACTGGACCCAGATTCCAGCCAAATGTATGGTTATGGATGTTGTAGTGGCAGATGTGCCACCTAAGTATGGCATGTTACTATCGAGGTCATGGGGAGCCAAGCTGCAAGGTACAATGCAGATGGATGGGTCATATTCCAAAATCCCTATCTTTAGCCAGCTTAGGAGACTGTATAGAGAGGCACAAATGAAGTTCATGGTCAGCATCCCTGAAAAACCTGAAAATTCACCTCTGTACTCTGTACATACAGATCTGGACTCCTTTATCCTTTGCAACGATGAAACCACAGACGAGCCAGAGCCACAAGACAGAGGTGTAAGAAATAGAGTAGAGCCCACGGATTTTAACATAATGGCCACTTTAGACTTAGAATAAAACAAAGAAAAAACCTTGGGATAGTGCACTGAAACAAAAACTTAGAATAAACAAGAACAAGACTATAAACAACTGACTAGTCATCTCTCTAAACTCCATACACATCACGAAGAACAAAAAACTCCACATCACGGTGTAGACCCCATATTAAAACATAACAATGAAACCAACATTAGGGATGAAAATGATGATAAACCTGAGAAACATCCCTTATGGAGAATGAATTTCGATGGGTCTTGCACTAGAAAGACTACAGGAGCTGGAGTGTGGTTACACAACACTGAGAGTGACTATGCTGAGAGTCATGCCTTCAATCTGATCTTTAAATGTAGAAACAATATCGCAGAGTATGAGGCTCTCATTCTAGGCTTGAATCTATTAAAAAAACTAGGAGCTCGAAGGATAGCTGTACACGGAGACTCTGATTTAATCATAAAAAAAGTGAATGGAGAATATACAGCTGAGCACCCTAGATTGAGAGCGTACAGGAATGATGCTATGGATTTACTGAAAAACTTTGTAGAGTATGAGCTGGTGTTTATTCCTAGGAGTCAGAACATAATTGCGAATGGATTAGCCTGCATAGCTATTTCATATCATAAGTCTCCTAGTGACAAACAAATCATCATTCAGACAAAATATAGACTTGCAGTGCCTGATAATGAGAAATATTGGCAGGTCTTTGAGGGTGATAAGCAGATAGAGGATTTCCTGATTGGCAGGAATGAGTTTGAATTATCTGATTCAGACTCTAAATCTGATGAAAGCTGCCTGAGTGAAGAGCCCTCAGATGAAGAAAAATCACCCCATAATGTAGGAATAAACACTTTAACTGAACAACTTGGAAATCCAATTGAAGAATATAAGAATGCAGAGAAAGAGGAATTAGAGGTGCTTCAGTCAAAAGATAAGAATATGCCCAGAGGACTGGCACCTTTCGAGGACCTTTTTGACTTTGACGACGTAGCGAAGAAACCCACTATAGAACACTTAGACTCAGATATCGAGGAATGAAATATAGGCACTGAAGATAAGCCTAAGATGATTAAACTGGCTAGGTCCTTGCCCGTAGAGATGAAAAAGAAATATATTGACTTATTTAAAGATTTCATCAATGTGTTTGCTTGGAGCTATGAGGAATTAAAGGCCTACGATATAGAAATTATACAGCACAAGATCCCTTTGAAAGAAAACCAAAAACCCTTTAGACAGAAACTTCACAGAATTAACCTGAAACAACTGCCTCTAGTTGAAAATGAAATCAAGAAGATGTACGAGGCAAGAATTATAGTGCCTGTGAGGTTCTCTGATTGGGTTTCCAACCTTGTAGTTGTGAGGAAGAAGATAGGTGAGATTAGATTGTGCATTGATTTCAGGAACCTTAACAGAGCTTCACTTAAGGATAATTACCCCTTACCAAAGATGGAACACATTCTACAGAGGGTAGTGGGCTCAAAAAGGATCTCCCTGTTAGACAGTTTTTCAGGCTATAACCAAGTTTTAGTACTCCCAGAAGACCAACTCAAGACAACCTTCACCACTCCATGGGGCACTTTTATGTACGTAAAAATTCCTTTTGGACTAATGAACGTTGGTGCAACCTTCCGACGAGCAATGGACATAGCCTTTTTAGAGGAAATAGAGCACTTCATTGTCATTTATCTGGATGACATAATAGTCTATTCCAAGACTGATGAGGAGCACCTAAAACATCTAATAAGGGTTGTTGAAAAATGTAGAAGGTTCGGTTTGTCTTTAAATCCAAAGAAGACTGTATTCGGGCTTCAAGAAAGTAAGCTTCTTGGCCATATTATATCTGATCCGAATGGAAAATGGCATCAACCCATGGTATTCATCTACCCATGTTATCCATGCACCCATGTAATTTACCCATGGTATCGTAAATGGAATCAACCCATGGTATTCATCCCCCCAAGATCTAAAAATATTAAAATGGATCTGACAAGATCTGCAAAATTAGAATGCCAAAAAAAAGAGAGAACACAAAGAAAATAAAACCACAAAGAAACTTATTTTATTAAAACAGAGAATAACTGTAGAAGCTACATTGTGGCAGACAATCTGTCCTTTTACAAACTAAAGCTTGTTATTTATAGCCTTTTTTGAGTTACAATACCATGTTTAGATGCCATAAGCCAATACCATGGGTATATACCACTTACAATACCATGGGTAAATCCTATGTGTGGATGAATACCATGGGTGGATACATACCATGGGTCACTTATAATACCATGGGCGAATAAATATCATGGGTGGATGAATACCATGGATTGATTCCATTTAAAATAACATGGGTAAATTCCATGGGTGCATGGATAACATGGGTAGATGAATACCATGGGTTGATGCCATTTTCCATTCAGATCAATATCAGATAAGGGTATTAAAATAGACCCACAAAGAGTTGAGGGAATACTTCAGATCACCCACCCGAGAAACATAAAAGAGTTGCAATCCTTTATTGGGAAGATTAACTTCTTAAGGAGGTTTATTACCAACTTAGCTAAGCACCTCAGGGATATGACTAACATGTTGAAAATGTTGAAAATGCAACAATATGATGGAGCTTAGTGAAAAGAAGTCGCCTTCACTAAGTGGGCCCGCAGGTTACTTTTGGCGCAAAGTCTATTTTTAGACTATGTCTATTTTTAGACATATGGATCATGGTCTATGAGTTGCAGGATGCTATTTATGGATGATTGGTCGAGTTGGTAAAAATAGATGGACCTCTATTTTAGACATTGGGTGGTTCTATTTTTATACTGCCGGGCTAAAAATAGAACAGTCAAATATTATTAACCCTTAATAATATTTAGACTATAAACATTATCTTATCCTCTTGGAGCACTTCAGTTTGATGCTTGGATGTGGCACATGCAGCTGAAAGAAGGAAATATGCTTTTCCTAAGGGTTAGTTGAGCTATTGCATGGTTGACTTCAGTTAGAACTCATGTGGCAGAGTTTGGTGGAGTTGATGAGACAGTTGGTGGAGTTGTGTTCTATTTAACTTAGTTGAACTAGTTGTATTTAGTCTAACTGAAAAATACACTAGTGATGAGTGGTGTGAATTAATTATTAATTAATTCACTAGTTATTAACTCATAAATAAAATAAAGAACACATCAGTTAACTGCAATGCATGGACAGTTCAGTGGAGACCAGTGTTAGAGGTGGGTGAAAGGGTGAGTCTACTATCAGTTGTGACTATAGCTGTGCACGAGATTTGCACACACATTGATTGAGATTGCCAATGAGGATTGCGCAGTTGGAGCTAGTGGGATTCGAACTTGGATCTCATTCATTCTCATCTTGGATTGCGCAGTAGAGGTAGGCAGACTTGTGGAGGAGATTTGAACCTGTGACTTGTTCATCTTCCGTGCTAGTTTGTGTGTAGCATGTGAGATAGTGCTGAGAGTTGTGAGAGATTTGTGCTATGTATTGTTACATGTTCTCTATCATTATAATATACAGATAGTTGGGGGTTTTCAGCTGTAAGCTTTCCCCATTACATACTGTGTTATATGTGTGCTTGATTATGTTTTAATGTGCGCATGCGACTGCTTCTATTTCCGCAAATTGATGATCGATTGTAGAAGAGGTTATGTATTATGCATGAAGCTTAAATAGTGTGTAATCAGGATAATCTCGGTGAATAATTCAGCTATTATTCAAATTTCTACATGGTATCAGAGCGAAATTGATCATCGGATCTATTACAATGATTACAATTTATTTCGGTAGACAGAGTCTGTAAGCGGGCCAGGTAGCCTCTGGATCCATCCTTTCTTTGAAAGGTGATATATCCAGTAAATTCCCCTACAGTCGATCTCTGTGCTAGAAATACTTTTTTCTCACAGATCAGAAGCGATTGAGTTTTGAGCTGGTGGAATTCAAATTTGCAGCAGATTTTTCTTGGTGTCGAAGTTGAAATGTCTTTCAACGGATTGCGATTGGAGTATGCCCTTGAGGGCAGCTCGAATTATGTTGCATGGAAGGATAGGATGGAGGTGGTGTTAGATGACAATGGGCTGAAGGAGTTCATAGATGTTGAAGTCCCAAAGCCTACTGATGCTGCTCAAGTTGAGGCTTGGCAAAAGAAGACAGCAAAATGTCGAAGGATTCTGTTGGAGGGCGTGAAGGATCACATTGTATCCAGCCTGCATGGAAAAGATTCTCCATACTTGATGTGGAAAGCGTTGACAGATCTATTCCAGAGCAAGAGCGACCAGAGGAAGTTGGCGCTCAAGGATAAACTCAGAAACATTAAGATGGAGAAAGGCGACAGTATTGCCAAGTACCTCACGAAGTTCACTCAATGCAGAGATGAGCTGGGAAGTGTGGGGGTGACTATCGATGATGAGGACTTGGTGGACCTGGCTCTCCTTGGTCTTCCGAAGAGTTGGCATTCCTATCAGGACTCTGTCAATGGTCGGGAGAAGTTGCCGGGATGGGAGCGACTTTGGTCGGATCTCATGCAAGAAGAGATAAGGCGGACTACCAGGGACGGATCTTCATCAAAGGCATCTGATGAAGAAAATTGCGCTTTGGTTGCCAAAGAAAAGAAGGGGAAGAGCAAGAAAGCTTATCAGTCTGGTGCGAAAGGCAAGAAGCAAGACATGTCCGCAGAAGAAGAAAAATAAGCATGCTGCTGGGACTGCAGCTGAAGAGGCCTTAGCCTCACAGTTTGAGATGGATTTTTCACTGATCGCATGCTTGGTCTCAAGTGTGATGGGTTCAGTGTGGTTTCTGGACAGTGGTGCGTCTTTTCACATGACAGGAGATCGAGATTTGTTTACTGATCTGGATGAGAAAGATCTTGGAGTGTACATCGAGATGGGCGATGATGGTAGATATAGTGCGACGGGTATCGGTACCATTTTTTTTAAAAGGGAGTCTGGTAAACCCTTCGTATTGAAGGACTTTTGCATGTTCCAGGATTGATGAAGAACCTGATATCTGTGGCGATGTTGGAAGACAAAGGGTATGATGTGGTCTTCAGCGAAGGAAAAGCCTTCCTGCGCAGTGAGACTACTGGTGAGACCCGGAAGATAGGGGTTCGAGTCAAGAACCTTTATCAGTTGCAAGTAGATGGTTGCGCAGCAATGGCATGCAAGGCGAAGGAGTGGTGAGGCCGGGGATGATGGCGAGTCAGGCACCCGCAGATTGGGCCACCTCACCATGGAGCTTTGCATACCGCAAAGAGATTTTCTACCGGGCTTCCTATGGGTACTCTCAAGACAATGTGATTCACAGCAAGGGGTGTACTGGGGAAAATTTGGTAGAAGCCACCTTCACGAGAAGGATAGTCGCACCATGATCTATCCTGAGAGAATCCACACGCATACGTGTGGACCGTTCTCGTGTATTTAGACAAGAAAGCACAGGTACTATGTGATATTTTTTGATGATTTTTCTCAGAAGTGCTGGATCTTCTTCATGCAGAAGAAGAGCGAGACATACTCAAAGTTCTGTGAGTTCAAGGCACTCGTTGAGAAAGAATCGGGGAAGCAGGTGAAGGCTCTTAGGAGCGACAATGGTGGTGAATTCATCTCTGGCGAATTCAAGGACTTTTGCAGCGCAGAAGGAATTCGAAGAGAGCTCATAGCACCTCATAACCCACAGCAGAATGGGGTTGCTGAGTGGAAGAACAAAACGATCGTGGGTGCTGCATGGGCGATGTTGCATGATCAGGGCCTTCCCATACACTTGTGGGCTGAGGCATGCAATACTGCAGTATATGTGCAGAACCGTTGTCCTCACAGGATACTTGGCATGAGTACACCCGAGGAGGCGTTTTCTGGTAAGAGGCATGATATTTCCCATTTGAGGATTTTTGGTTCACCTGTTTACATTCATGTGACGAAGGATGCCAGGAAGAAGCTGGAGCTGACCGCAGAGGTTGGGATATTTTTTGGGTACACTGATATGCCCCACAACTATCGTGTGTATTTTCCAGACAGTCGCAAGACTGTTGTGCGACGGGATATCAAATTTCAGGAGGAGAAAGCCATGAAGTGTTCGCTTGAGAGGGAGCCACACTTGCATGCATATGAGGAGCTATTAGTTCCTAAGGATGAGCTTCAGGATGTGGATCAGCCACAAGAGGAAGTTCATGGAGTGGAAGAGACCACTCATGCAGCGCCAACCATCAGAGGGCGGAAGCGCACTACAGAAGCTGAGCGACTGGCTCAAGATGGAGAGAAGGTTGTAGGACCACCTACAAGACAAACATAGATGGAGACAAGCCACCTGGACTGGTACACTCGGGATACATGGCTCTTGTGAGAAAATGTGTCATGATTGTGGAGCGATCTGTTTCGAGAAGTTTCTGTGGAGGACCCCGCATGGGTAGATGCCATGGTGGAAGAGTATGATTCGATTGTCGAAATGCTGGCATGGGAGATTGTCCCAAGGCTCAAGGAAAATCGGGTGGGTTTGCGGGCGGATATACAAAGTGAAGCAAAGCATTGATGGGAGTGTGGAGAAGTACAGCAAGATTTTTTCCGAGGCTTCTGGCCTGCATAGAGGGATCACCAGAGCGGCACCTTGCACCTATCGCAAGCTATTCTTCCATACGGATGATCCTAGCTCTCTCAGCACAGATGGGGTGGCACATTCATCAGATGGATGTGAAGACTGTGTTCCTCAATGGAGTCATTGAGGAGGAGGTGTACATAGAGTAGCCCGAAGGTTTCGAGATCTTCAGCAGTGAGTCGCATGTGTGCAGGCTCAAGAGAGCACTGTATGGGTTGAAACAAGCACCTCATGCTTGGTACACACGGATAGACAGTTATTTCATCGGACTTAGATTCTCCAAGAGTGAGGCAGATCCTAACCTGTACCAGATTGTGGTGGAGGGGAAGTTGCTGATAATTGTAATGTATGTAGATGATATGATTTTGATAGGTGATGAGCTGTTGATACTTTCATGCAAGGAGGATCTTGCTAGAGAGTTTGAGATGAAGTATTTGGGCCTTCTTCATTATTTCCTGGGATTGGAAATTTGGCAGCGCAGTGGTGGACTGTTTGTTTCTCAGGGTAAGTATGCCCGGGAGATACTGGAGAAGTTCAACATGCATGGCTACAAGCCTGTTGATACTCCTCTTCCTAGAGGTTGGAGGAAGGAGGATGCTACTTCAGCGGAGGTAGCGGATGCCACTGTTTATCGACGGTTGGTGGGGTCGCTTATGTATCTGGTCAATACACGACCCGATATATGCTATGCTGTTAACCAGCTTTTGCAAGCTATGGTTAAGCCTACCAAGCTCTTTTGGAAGGCAGGCAAGCATGTATTGAGTTATCTTAGAGGCACATCGGGATATGGCTTGTGGTACAGACACGAGGATGAAGTGAAGCTATGTGGCTTCATGGATGCAGATTGGGCAGGGAGCCCAACGGACAGAAAGAGAACATCTAGAGGGATCTTTAGTATCGGGTCAACAACAGTTTCTTGGTACAGCAGGAAGCAGAGATCCGTGGCACTTAGTTCAGCAGAGGCTGAGTATATGACAGTAAGCTTGGCTGCATGCGAGGCCATATGGATGAGGAAGATCCTGGTCGGGTTGTTCGGGTCACACTTGGAGCCTACTGTGATTTATTGTGATAACCAGAGTTGCATTAAACTCTCGGATAATCCAGTATTTCATGATAGATCCAAACACATCGACATCAAGTACCATCATATCAGAGATTGTGTGCAGCGGAGAATCATGTTACTTTCATATATTCCCACGGAGGATCAGGATGCTGATATCTTGACGAAGGCGCTCACCAGGAGAAAATTCGAATACCACAGAGGCAGTATAGGGGTTGCAGATAATCCATATCTTGTTGAGAGGGAGTGTTGAAAATGCAACAAGATGATGGAGCTTAGTGAAATGAAGTCGCCTTCACTAAGTGGGCCCGTAGGCTATTTTTGGCACAAAGTCTATTTTTAGACTATGTCTATTTTTAGACATATGGATCATGGTATATGAGTTGCAGGATGCTATTTATGGATGATTGGTCGAGTTGGTAAAAATAGATGGACCTCTATTTTTAGACATTGGGCGAAATCTATTTTTAGACTGTCGGGCTAAAAATAGAACAGTCAAATATTATTAACCCTTAATAATATTTAGACTATAAACATTATCTTATCCTCTTGGAGCACTTCAATTTGATGCTTGGATGTGGCACATGCAGCTGACAGAAGGAAATACGCTTTTCCTATGGGTTAGTTGAGCTATTGCATGGTTGACTTCAGTTAGAACTCATGTGGCAGAGTTTGGTGGAGTTGATGAGACAGTTGGTGGAGTTTTGTTCGGTTTAACTTAGTTGAACTAGTTGTATTTAGTCTAATTGGAAAATACACTAGTGATGAGTAGTGTGAATTAATTATTAATTAATTCACTAATTATTAACTCATAAATCAACTAAAGAACACATCAGTTAACTGCAATGCATGGACAGTTCAGTGGAGACCAGTGTTAGAGGTGGGTGAAAGGGTGAGTGTGACTATCAGTTGTGACTATACCTGTGCATGAGATTTTCACACACATTGATGGAGATTTCCAATGAGGATTTTGCAGTACAAGCTAGGGGATTCAAACTTGGATCTCATTCATTCACATCTTGGATTGTGCAGTAGAGGCAGGCAGACTTGTGGAGGAGATTTGAACCTGTGACTTGTTCATCTTCCGTGCTAGTTTGTGTGTAGCATGTGAGATAGTGCTGAGAGCTATGAGAGCTTTGTGCTATGTATTGTTACATGTTCTCTATCATTATAATATACAGATAGTTGGGGGTTTTCAGCTATTGCTTTCCCCATTACATACTGTGTTGATATGTGTGCTTGATTATGTTTTAATGTGCGCATGCGACTGCTTCTAATTTCCACATATTGATGATCAATTGTAGAAGAGGTTATGTATTAGGAATGAAGCTTAAATAGTGTGTAATCAGGATAATCTCGGTGAATAATTTAGCCATTATTCAAATTTCTACAGAAAAAAGGTGTAGGGGTCAAATGGACTGTAGAGGCTAAAAAATCTTTTGAATTAGTTAAACTTGCGCTCACTCAGGCACTAGTCCTAATTAGCCTAGATTTCTCAAAATATTTCCTGATAATTTCCTTTTCCTCTGAGCATACAGTGGTTGCAGTTTTGTTGCAGAAAAATCCAGAGGGAATGGAACAACCTATTGCTTTCTTCAACAAAGCTCTGAGGGATGCACCCTTGAAATATAACATAATGTAAAAATAGGCCTATGCCTTGGTAAATGTCTTGAAAGACTTTAGGGTGTATATTTTGCATTCTCACATCATTTCCTACATGCCAAACATAGTGG
Source organism: Pinus albicaulis (assembly GCA_034641835.2). Taxonomy (NCBI): domain Eukaryota; kingdom Viridiplantae; phylum Streptophyta; class Pinopsida; order Pinales; family Pinaceae; genus Pinus; species Pinus albicaulis. The sequence continues at coordinate 1,410,949,669 of CM076579.1, read as the reverse complement.
TTAAAGACATTATGTCCCAAGATCCTGATGGAAAAAGGGGCAAACGGATTGCTGTAATACTAGAATATGACCTAGAAATAAAACCCACAAAACTGATCAAAGGTCAGGGTTTAGCTAAAATAATGGCTGAATCTAATTTGCAAGCCCTTGACATAAACATGGTAGATGCCCTAGATGAACATGAAGGATTACCTGATCCTACTGTTGAAGAACAATTTCAAAACTCTCCTTGGTATTCTGATATCCTTTATGTGCTCACAAACCTTAATGCCCCTCCTGATTTATCAAAAACTAAGGCCATATTCCTAAAGTTAAAAGCCAGAAACTATTGCATACTGAATGAATGTTTATACTGGAAAAATGCAAATGGTCTATTGCTTAAATGTTTGCCTGAAACTGAAGCAGAGAGGATTAAACAGGAGTTCCATGTAGGAGAGTGTGGAGGCCATTTGAACTGGAAATCCACTGCTAACAAAATACTCAGAGTTGGCTATTACTGGCCTAAACTTTTCAATGACATCCATAAAATGATAATTGCCAGATTTTTTAGGGCAAAAGAAAGTTCCTGGCTTTACCATTACAACCCATTACTGTTGAGGCTCCCTTTCAACAATGGGGCCTAGATTTCATAGGAGAAATACACCCTGCTTCTTCTACACAAAACAAGAGGATCCTTACAGCCACAGAATACTTCACAAAATGGATAGAGGCCATACCTTCTAGGAATGCCATAGATTTTGTTATCATCAAGTTCCTAGAAGACCACATCCTCTCTATATTTGGCTGCCCTAGAAAGATAATCACTGATAACGCTGCTGCTTTTGGATCCAAGAAAATGATTGATTTTTGTCACAGGTATCAGATAGCACCTGGTCATTCAACTACTTATTACCCACAAGGTAATGCGTTAGCTGAATCATCAAACAAGAGCTTGGTGACCATCATCCAAAAATTGCTTGAAGAGAATAAGAAATCATGGCATAACAAGTTAGTGCATGCTTTGTGGGCTGACAGGCTAACAACAAAGAAGTCCATTGGAATGTCACCATATCATCTTGTCTATGGAACAGAGGCAGTATTTCCTACCAGTCTTGGGGTACTAGTGATTAAACTAGTCCAAGAGATTCAGACAGAAGAGGACAACATGGTAAGGAGGATAAATCAAATAATACATCTCCAACAAACAAGAGAAGAAGTCTACAACAGAGCTTTGAAGGTGCAGGAAAATATAAAGAAGTTGTTTGATAAAAGAAACTTCAAAATTGGAGATAAATTCTTAAGTGGGACTCTAGGAGAGAAGACAAAGGAAAGCATGGAAAATTTGACAGTTTGTGGCAAAGTCCTTACATCATCCAAGCCACTGTTGGTCCAAATTCCTTTTTTCTATAAGAGCTTGATGGTACAGATCTGTTTGGGGGTCCTATCAATGGCAGGATGCTCAAGCATTATTACTGCTGATTTCCAATTTCCAGTTTTCATTTACATTGTAAATACCAATGCTATGTTTTGTTTTCAAATAAAAGAGAAAATGTTTCAAAAAATAGAGAAAGAGAGGTTCAAACATGCTCAAAAATTGAACCTAAGAAGTGCAAATATTGGCTCGAATATGATCAAAACCTGAGCCAAAGGAAGTAAAAGAAGCTGGTCCTAATACGCTAAAAATCTGAACCAGCAAAGAAGAAATAAGAATTAGCTCTAACACGCCCAAAACCAGAGCCGAAGTAAAGAAGAAAGTGACTCTAACAAGCTCAAAACTTGAGTCACAAAGGAAGGAAGGATGCTTCAAAGTTTCAAGATTTCAAGCCTTCAAGATTTTGTTTCCAATTTTTAGAAATTGCAGTTCATGTGTAGCTATCTTTATGCCATGGATCCACAACAAACTAGATTGTCTAATCCTAGTTTGATTGTTTTTAAATTTCTGTTGTAGAATGCAGAGAAGAAATCTACTAGACAGTTTAATCATAGCAGATATTAGATTAGGTAGAGAAACTGTGAGGCCAACAGTTTAATCTGATCTCATGGAGGAATAAGGGTAGAATTAGACTAGTTTTTTTTTTCCTTTAAAAAAAAAAAAATTTAAATAAATGATGAAGAAGGTCTGCAAATTCAAATGCACCTTGAAGAAAAAATGTTAGGACTGTAGGATGGGTAGGTAGATTGTTTGGGGAATTTTTTCTGCTGATTAATATCCATCATGTTTGTAACAACTGAAAAAAATAAGAAATATGGTTCAAGGATTGGGCATCTGGCCTACTCCAAAGATTATTTTCTGAATTCTTGACACCTTCAAGAAGAAGCCATCCCCATGTGGAGCCACTGTTAGCCACCTATGAAATTTTTGGCAAGAAAACATGTGGCTAAATATTTTTATGAGCCTTCAAGAAATACATTTCCTATGAAAAAATGTCATTCTTGAAGCCTTTGTGTGTCCTTTTCCTTTGAAAATATCTTCATTGCTGTTTCCATCAAAAAAGCCTCACTGTCTGTGAAACAATTATGCTCAGAAAAGCCTCTGTTTGCCCCTTTGTATCCCTGCAATTTTCCCATTTTAACCCTTTTCCCCTTTTTCAAAGTTTCCCCTTTAACCCCCAAAATCTCTTCCTAAGCCTACTAGATCATCCCATCACCCCTTTAAACCTTACAAACACCCTTTGTTTGGCTTAAAAATATTTTTTTTCCTCTACCGAAAACCTCTTTTAAGCCTCAAAAACCTTCTTTTGGCTTAAAAATCATCCATTTTACATACACAGGCTTAGCCCCTTTCGGCCAGCCCCTTGACCACTTCCCCTCCATGCAACTAAGCACTAAGTCCAAGCACTAAACCATAAAGAGCTTATCACATCGGAAGGTTGGAGCGGAGTGCATTTTCTTTATAAAGTTAAAAATCTCCGATGTGATGGTGTTTTGCTCCGTTGAGTGCGGGTGCAATACCCACTGTCGATATATACAGATCTAACGGTCCGCACAAGTCTTATCATGCCCCGCCTCCTCCTTTGTTAACTCCCAATGAAGATCTCCACTGTTGATCTTAAAGCGATCCGATGTCCATCGCATCATTGGAGCTTCCTATTGCGCTAATCGCAACTCTTCATATCCCCGATTGGTGAGCCTTGATTGAATCTGAGCCGTCCATCCATTCTGATCCTACGGCCCAGATTTCTCCTCACTCCGCCCCTATTTTCATGGTTGGTCACTCCCGATCCAATCTCAACCGTTGATTTGCCGCTAATCCAATGGTCCAAATGCAATCGCACCATTGGAGTTCTTGGCCCTTCTATCGCTCTCCCTCCAATTGAGTCGTAGCCATTCATCCCTCTTGATCCAATGACTCATATTACTATTGCGCATTCATATGGCTCATTTACCTCTGCCTCATCATTAAATATCCACCATTGATCCCAAGGATCCAATGCCCAGGATTCTTCCCGCTCATTAACCGGCTCCTCCACTATTGCTTTCCCCCTCCAGATCTCAGCTATTCATTCGTAGATCGGACGACCTGTATTGAAACCACCTTCGGCTTGAGCCCACCTTAATTGACCATGCACGTTATCATATTGTGCTCCATCTCCCACTGTCGGATCTCATGGTCCTAGATCCAACGACCAACATCAATATCGCGTTTTTTCCTCGTCCGAAGTTTAGCAGTTTGAAATCACGCGATATGGGTGGTTTCAAAATGCCACGTGTCAGCCAGAGACCTATATCGCATTCAAAAAGTGAAAACCGCCTCACTCGCCTTTTGCTGCATGAAAACATTGGTTTTTATCCTAAAACCACTTCCCCACTTCTATGCCTGAAGATCCATCTACAAATCCCGACTGTTGATCTGTATGAATCAACGACCCTCATTTAATCTCGCATTCTAGTCATATTTGTTCATCGCGAGACCATAGAACTTCATCGCGTCATCTCAACTGTTGATCTCCTCCTGAGATCTAACGGTCCTGACTAAATCGCCTTCTACCCATGCTAGGTCCCACCATTCACACCGATTTCACTGCATTTTCATTCATATTTTTGTATTTCACCAAAGTTTAAACTTTCATGATTTACATTGAAAAATCATTTCCTCCGCCCACATTAAAATTTTAATGTTTTACATTGAAAGGTTATATCATTCCGCCTAACATCAAAACTTTAATGTTTTACATTAAAATTTCATTACATATTGACCAAAATTCTAAAGATATAATCTTAACCGTCGATCATCTCCACCAGATCTAATCGTAGGGTTCTGAAGCATTCCTCCACCAAACCTTCATCAGATCAATTTTCCACCATTTCACTGCATTTTCCACCGCTTTCCATTGCATCCACAACATTCACCTCTGCTACGCTACCATTATCACAACCTTCCACTACATCCATCCTCCCACCACATGGATTTCTTAACATTGTTTGTGTGTTTTGTAGGGTTACAGGCGGTGGAAACTGCCATTGCTCACAGTCACTGTCATAGTGACATATAGCATAGAGAAGGCCATTTTTAGAGCCTGATATTGTAGATAAAGGTTTGGGAAGGTTTATAAACGAAATATTTTATCCAAATCAGGGGTATTAACTCTGTAAAACCCTCATGCACCATTAAAATTGAAAATTCACAAATAGAGACAGTTGATGAAGAAACAAAGAGTATCAGTATAGGATTAAAGAGTTTTAAAGCCTGTAATTGAAGATTTTATGCTTTAATTAAATGTTTAAAGGGAAAAAGTACCGGATTGAAGACCTTGAAATTAATACATAAGGCCTAATGAGGCCTAACGAATAGAAAAAAATATTATCAGTGTCACCATCAATAGAATGTTCTTTCCCATGAAAGGACAAAGTACCCATAATGTTTTTATTATATATCGTGTTCTTGAGAAGATTTACACTCTGACGGAACAATCCTAATGCTACCAGAGAATTTGTTATGCAGCATTGTAGACCTCAAAGTCATTTATCTACATTTTTTCCTCTCACCAGAGTACTATAAAGTACTGCATCCTAACGTACATCAAAGAACATACCTGTAGTTAATTTCAGCTTGTCGAAGACCACTCTTTCATCTAAAGAGTACTTAAAATCAATGCATAGATATTAAGACAGAATGGGCCTCGAAGCTCTTCTTCTACCTCTATTTTAATGTTTCATTTAGTGTTTCATCTACCTCCTCTGCCTCTATTTCAGATATAAAACTCATGAGGAAAGTTATTGTTGTTGTTGATCGGATATCTGTGAATTGTAAGCTGTTTCTCTTGAGATATAGTTCTCTGTGTAAAGTTGTAAGATAGGTCGAGGAAGATGTTTTCAGACTGAATATCAAGCTGTTGGAAAATGTTGTACATGACTGGTGTTTCTCTTTAATATGACAAGCACATTTCTTTGGATCCTGATTTAAAGCAGCGGTGATGTTTTTCTGCCTTTGTCTCTGTTTTCCTTCTGTAATTCATTACATTACATTTCTCTAGTAAGAATCAGAAATCTGGCTTAGGATATACCCTCACATGGTACTCTAATGCCCCTGATCTTATTATATTTGATGTTTTCTACTGATTGTGTTATCTAAGTACTGATTCGGGTCAATTTAACCAGTGTAGTAATTGTTATTCACTACTAGTTGGTGTGTGAATTTATGAATCTGTTCTTAGATGTTATTTTTGGGTTTAAATTGAATGAATTGGGATACTGGGAGTTTAGAATGTTGATTCTGTCTCACTAGGGTCTTTTTCAATGAATTTAACCTTTCTAGGTTCCCTTAAGTTGAATGTCGAAGCATTGAAAGTTCAAAGCCTTTCTATGATCTCAGGCCTTCACCTTTGTGTTTAAATCTTTAATGTTTCCTTTGTCTAAAGAGTTCAACTTTTAGAGGTGGATCATAGGTGTTTAATGGCTTTTCCTATCCCTAGATCTGATCCCTAAGTGGTCACCTTGGAGGTTTCCTTGTCATTCACCTTCATTCCTCACCATTTCATACCACACTATCATCTTTAAGATCTTATGCTTTAGATGACTAGCCCAATTGAAAGCCTTGAATACTGGATAGCAAGTAAACCCTTTCATGAATCCATTTCCCAATGGTCTCGAGTGTTATCTGAATCACCTCTCCTTTGCCTAAAATCCTCTTTGCTCATTCTTGTCTTATTTTGAACCCTTCCTTTCTTGTTTCCCAACAACCAAAAAAACAAAAAAACCAACAAGAAAAAACCTTGTGCCTTATAACTAGCCTAAAACCTTAAACTAAACTTCAAAGACATATACCTTTTCCTTCATAGAGAGATCCCTCTCTGGACCCAAGAGGGCTAGATCCTAAGGTCCCAAAGCGGTTTTGATGTTGTCTCATCTTTTGGTACTGCCAAACTTGCCAAAACATGGGAACTCCAATAGAATTTATTACAAAAGGACGGCTGTCCTACTTAAGAGTCCTATTCCAAAAAGGACTCAAACACTTTATCACTATCTATAATGACCTTATCTATTTGAATTCACATCATTGCCAAGTGTATCATCACATGGTCGAATTTGGATGAGGGGCTTCATTACTTCATAACCACTGTGCTGACCTCTAAAAAAATAGGAAACAGTACCTGTTTTTTAGGCATAAGACCCTTTGCATTCTTTGAACATTATGACCATTATTTACTCTTCATTTCATATTCCTTGGTTGTTGGAATTTGGCTTCACACATCCCATAACTCCTCCCTAGCCTCCAGCTGCCTAAAACCGCTTTAAAAACTGCTCAAAATGCTGCAATGTCCTGTGCTACGAAAACAAAATAGTTTCGTAGCACTTTTTGTAGTGCTACCATTTCATGTCTTTATCCTCCAAAAAACTCAATTCTTTCCTCTGAATCACTTTAATTACCCTTTAATACATCTCCCATAGAAAATTCAGTTCTAAAATCAGTCTTCAACCCTTTAAAATCTGATTAAAATAAGCAAGAAGATAAGCTACACCAGTTTCGTAGCACTTTTCTGGTTTTTACACTGAATGTGCTACGGAACTACTAAGCATGTAGGTTCTTCAAAAATTTTCCAAGTGAAAATTGTGTTTGCCTTTAAAACTCAAAACATAACCTTTATTTAGTATTTACAATTCATACAAATTGTAAACCCACTTCATTCTAACTTTCTTGAGGTTCCTTCTTCATTTACACTTATTTGAGCTATTGTTCTTTAATGACTGTCATTTTAATGCCCCTGCTCTCTAGTTCATCATGAATTAACTCCAATTTCTCTTCTAAATCCTTCACTTGGTCTTTAAGTCTTCTATTAGTAGTTCTTAGGTGAGAGTTTATTATTCTGACAAAGTTAGCTTCTTTTATTGTTGGAACTGTCCATTTGAAAAATTGCTCTGTATTACTTAAAGTTTCAAAAACAGACTCAACCTATCCTTCCCACATTGCCTTCATTATTTTAAACTGTACTTTCTCGACACTGTGATTTCTAGATTTCTTTTTCATGGCAACAATTTCCTGATTTGCCAACCTTAATTTCTCCTCAAGGTGCTGAAACTCTGTTTTCTCTGTCATTTTCTCTTTTCCCCTTATTGTTCTGTTGATTGTATGCTTCACTATAGGTGACGAAAGATAAACAATTTATTTAGGAGATTTAACTATCTCTGTGGGTATTTGAACCTCCTTGCTACTCTCTATCAATTTCCTAGCATGCCTTGTCATAGGCTTTCTTTCTTGAAAAATGAAACATGCATCTTCCCCCTCAAACTCTAGCCTCTTTGTAGACTTGGCATTTTTCAGCTTACGCTCATCTTCCCCAATGAAATCAGCTTGGAAAATGGGTGTTTCTTCTATGTCAATAGCATGAAGAATATCCTCTAGATTCCCCTTTGTTACCGGGCTGTCTTCTGTAGCAACTATATTTCCTTTCAATGCCACTACTTGGCTTCTAGTTACTCTTTTGATCCCCTGTTAGCTGACAGCTTATTTCTATTTTGCATCTTTGATAACCTTTGATCTCTGTTTTATAGGTGGGAGAGTTGGTGTATCAAGCATTTCATTTTCTCTGGCCCTTTCTCAGTTTGCTTTCTTGGCTTCACTCTTGCAGTTTATTTTGGTTTTTCAACCATAGGTTGGATTGGTTCTACTGCTGGTGATGATGGAACTCCTTTAGCTTTAGGGTTTCTTGCAGGAGTTGGTATTTCCAACTCAAAACCATTTATAAACAAGAATGATGACCAATCTCTGCCTATCTTCTGAAGTTCATCTAAAATTAGTAATTTCATTAAGCCATGATGAAATAAGGATGTTTCACTCCCTTCATATTTTTACTGCACCTTATCAGCCATATTTCCAAGACTCCTATGCATATAAAAAGGTAAATCAAGTGAAATCTTACCAGTGAAGTGTAAAAGAAATTTGAAATGATATGAATAAACCTTGTGATATCTGCCTTCACAGGTAAAATATTTCTGAATGTTGAGTAGCAGTTTTGAGTAGTTATCTTTGATGCAGCTTCTAGGGATAGAATTATTAAGGTCCATGTCTGTGTGCTTAGGTTTCATGAACTCTTTACATTGCTCCATATCAAATTTTAACCCTTTGAACCATGTTTCTTGACCTCTTGGTATCTTTGTAACAACAACAATGAACTTTGGTGTAATAGACACACTTAGCATCCCAAATTTATTGGTTGTTCCATTGAAACTCATAGAAAATTCCTTGGATACCTGTGTGTGACAGCCCTGCAAATTATCACAAAACCATAGGCAACCTACTCTTCTGAATGCTTCCATCACTGCTGGGTCTTGAATTATTTCCTTCATGACTTCAGGTTCATGCCTTAAGCATTGTCGTCCTCTATGAATTTTTCTTTCCTCTGGCATATTCTTCAAAAAATATTTCAGCCTTGCTTGATATGGATGTATCAGCCTCACTTGAATAAATTTCTCAGCCTCGCTTGATATGGGTGTAGTAAAACCTCTGTATGAACCAACCACATGTTTGGCTTGAAACTAAGAGCTCAGACATTTTGAATGGAGGCAAAAGGATGAGAATGACTAATTAGGAAATATTTTGAAATTTTAAATGTCCTCTCATAATGATTCTTCATTCATAACCTCTAATGACCATGATGACTTCAAACATGGGTGTGTACTTCAATTTCATCATTACATGACTCGACATGCCACTATCCTACCCTTTCCCAATAGTTTCTGACATTTTTCAACTCAACTTACAAGACAGTTACAAAAATGCGCTTTCGTAGTGCCTGTAGTGTATTTTTTCCTGTTTGTGCTACGAAACTATCAGTGCTTTCGTAGTGCAAAACAACTTTTTTCAACGAGTGGTGCTCTGAAATTGCAGTTTCTCAGCTAATTGGACAATTTTGATGAAGAAACTTAGGGAAATGAAATGAAACCATAAATGACGAATGTTTGACATGAAAGAGCTTTAAATAAGGCTTTATTTGAAACTTAGGATAAGCTTTAAACTATAAAAAATCGAAAACCTTTCCTTGATCAAACCTAAATTGACTCATAAAACCCTATTTTGGTCCATGAAATTTTGTAACCTTGTCAAAATGATGTTTTGAATTTTTTTTGGGTGATAATAGTGGCTCCACTTGGGATAGTGTGCCCCTGTGGTACACTAATAACCAGTAGTTCCAGTGCTGCTATCCATTTTCTTAACTGAAACAAAAAAAAATTTGAAATTGCCAAGCTTTCTCCTCAAGGTCTAATGGCCTTCACCTCGGGCTCAAGGTTGCTGATTTAGCTTGTCATTATTAGTAGAAAAAATCATAAAATGGAATACATACAATGATATGAAGGATCAACAGATTTTAGGAAGAGTAATGCTTTAAAAACCTGCCATTGACAGGTCCTCCAGCATATGATTTTCCATCCATCTCTTGTGGTATGTAAGTGTTGTTCCCATGAAAAGTAGCTATTTTGAAAGGAAAATTATATAAGTTTTCAAACTTACCATGTTTGCCTTTCTCTTCATTGTTGGCCTCCCATTTTAGCACTTCATCCTGAATTTGAAAAAAATTCTTCCTTGATATTCTTATCAAATGTCCTCTTGATTCTAGTTTGAGATTGTTGATTGCTGTCATAAACTTCATCCTTCTTCTCTTATAGAGCTATTAAATGATTGATTCTCCTCTGAATTGCATTTGGTTCCTCTTCTAATCCTTGAATCAACTTCATGATAGGTACCCCTAAAGATGTAGGAAAAATATCATTCTGATAAAAAAAAAAAATCAAGAGGCATGAGAACCTTTGGTATGGAATTATTCTTTCGCTGCAAAACTTAAGAATTTCCTTTAGATTTAGCAAGCATATTTTGCTGATCTACTTGTATATTTTCAAACTCTTCTTTCAGCTCAATAAAGTTATTCACTTGTTGGTCATCCTCAAAAACTTGCCAATGAGTAATATTATCAGGGATAGCTGGTTTATGGTGAACTTCAACCTCATATTTTTTAGTGGAATGTATGGGAATAATGAAAAGACTTGTAGAGATAGCAAGAGAATCAGCAATGGAATTTTGATCTCTAGTTTTGACAATGAATGAGTAAGCTTGGAAATTTTCCAACATGTCCAAAACTAAGTTTCTATATGCCCTCATCCTTATATCCTTTGTTTGATAAGCACCTTCAACTTGTTTAATGACTAATTATGAATCTCCAAAAACAAAAATCTTTTGAGCATTCATTATTTTCAAGACTTCTAAACCCAAAATCAAGGATTCATACCCAACGATGTTATTTTTGCAATCAAAGTTCAATTTGTATGAAAGGAACTTACTTTCGTCACTTGGAATTGCGATCCAATTCCCTGCTCCTACCCCATATTTTCCTGTTGATCCATCAAAATGCAATGACCACCAACCTTCCGCCTCCTGATCACTGACTTTCTGATCTTCTATTTGTTGATTTTGAAACTGCTGAATTTTAGATTGCTGATTTTTGGATTTCTTCTCATCCTCTGCTTCATTAGTCAACTCATTGAAAAGAATAGTAGATCCAAGTTTAGTATCAAGAGCATAAATTGGAAAATTCTGAGGTTTGTCTTTACTACTCACCATGTAAGCCATTCTTGTCTCTCGATAAAATCTTCTTTTCTCAGCAAAATCAACAATGGTCGCATAAGTAAGGTCCATCTATAGTGTACCTTTGATTTTTGCTGCCCATGACCTTGATAATAGCATACCAAACTTTGGTGGAATGTCTGCGACCATGATGTCCATGACCATTGTCTTGGTAGGGACTTGTGTAAGACCAACAACAACATCCTTAATTAAACCAATGCATTGAACTCTTTTCGAATCAAAAGAAAAAAATTCCTCATATGGTCTAGTTATTTCTAACGCCATCCTTTCCATGATTACTTTGGGCATAAGGTTGTTAGAGACTCCTGAATCTAACATAGCATTATGTAATATCATGTCATGAATGCTAAGGCTCACATAAAAAGGAGGCACCTCCTCATTCTGTTCATCTTCCAATCTTCGACCCAAGTAAATTGTTGGATGATCCTCTTGTACATTTAAAATATGAGCAGCTCCTGGCTGTGAATTCAACATTTTAACAATCTTGCTTCTATACTCATTGACTTTGAGAATCGCACCAAAAGGTACTGGTATTTTGATCTTAGAAATTTCATTTTCCAAGCTAAAAATAGAAACACATTTTTTAGCTTCTTTGATAGGCAGAAAAGGTGGTGTATCTTTCTTACCTTTAGCAACCTTAGGAGTATCTTTCTTGCAATCAGTAGCCTTAGGTGTATCTTTCTTAGGTTGTGTTTTATTTGCAATGATAGGTACACTTCTATTTCTGAGATTGTATTGTTTTTGCATTTCAAAAATAGTATTTTGATACCCTTTGAGATAATCTGATGGTTCCTCTCCATGATTACCTTGGTATAATTCTTCATGTTCCTCTTTAGTCAAGAAATTCCAAAAATTTCTTCATCTAAATAGTGAATAGACCCTTCAGGAATTTCAGGTTCATCTTCTTCATCAATCAAGTTCTGTTGGAAAGGAGGTCTCACTGGAGGATCAGGCTGTTGATTTCTATTTTCTCTTGGTCTTTGCTGATTCTGAGGTCTCCTGAACTGAGGGTTTCTAAACTGAGGTTCATGACGTGCAGGAGGAGCAGAGGTATTCCCAAGAGCTAGCCTATCCATAAATGTTTCCATTGTTTTCATCGTTGAATCAATTTTATCATCAGAGGTAGAGGAGGAAGGTTTATCTTCTTATTTTAACTTAGTCTTACCCATTTTTTAATTTTTTGGCTGCTATCATATTAACCTCCACCTTCACTGCATCATTTTTCATTTCAGCAAGTGTAGGGGATTCTCTCTTTGATAGCAGTATAGAAAATTCATAATCAAAAGATTCGACATATCTCATCTGAGCTAAATATTGTGGAGGTTTTAAATGAGAAGGAATAGAGTCATAAACCTTTTTAAACCTCTTTGAAAAGTTTTGAACAGTTTCATCAACATCTCTTCTTAAAATGTTATACTTAGTGAGGGCTTGTACTGGATTAGTTCTATTTCCCCATTTTCTCAAAAAGGTATCTTGAAACTCATTCCAATTATGAATACTTCCAGGAGTAAGGGCTTTGAACCACTTCCTAACTTCACCAGTAAAGATCTGAGAAAACAATCTCAACCTAACATCTACGTGATCAACCTCTTCCCTGTCTATAAAATCATTAAATTGATCCATATGTTCTTATGCTGTTATCTCTTCATCACTTCCCAAAGTTTTGATTCTAGCATCATATTTTATAGGGAGGTCATTTAAAATAGCTGGGAGAACAAGAGGGGCATATCTAGCAGGTGCAGCAGGTGGAGGAGGTACATTTCTAGCCATGGTAAAATGGATTGTGGTAGCTTTAAAGATAGCAGCAATAGAAGATGAAGAACTATTATGAGGAGGACTATTTGGTCTTTGTTGCCCACAAACAATTAAACTCCAATCAGGAAGAGGTAAACCAGCTTCACTTTTCAACAAGACTTCAAAATGGTCAAGCTCTTTCAACTTATCTAAAGAAAATTTTTCCAACAACAACTTAGAATTAATAGCTTCCCAAAACTCTTCTTTGTCTTCCTATGTGTTACTAGGGCTAAGGTATCAATACCTCTCTTATAAAAGTCTAAGATGATTTCAGTTAATTATTTTTCACTTTCAAATCTAAACAAAACTTCCTAGATTTTATCATCACCTCTTTTATCTTCAGGACTTTGTAATGTTCCTACTTAGCCTTGGCTAAGAGGAAACATTCAATTTTGATTTAATTTATGTTTTATGAATCAATGAATAAAGGAGGACATGTAAAACTCCTAAAAATTCTGAATAAATCAATGCCCATGTGAACAAAGACAAATCAGGGCTATGTAAATAATCACTTGCAGGTGTGAAAGAGGTTTGAGCTAAAGACTGGGTCAACCTTGACCAAATAAAAAATGCTGTATAGGTTCATTGCATCTCCAAAGGGGATAGCGCAGTTCATGAAGGAAGCCTCTAATGTGAAAAGGGCTAACTCATCAAAGTGGTTTAGGGTTTGCAAGAGCTTTCTCATCTTATAAAAGGAGAAGGAGAGCAGCAAAAGGGGGTTGTTGATAGATCATATTTCTGAAGTATTTGTCTGCTTAGAGAAATACCATTCTCTTCTGTTGAGTGGAGGATTGTATTTTGAATTCCTATGCAGGAGTTTCACCTCTTCCTTTGATGATTCAAGGAGGAAAGTTTGCTGAAGTGAACCACTATCAGGCTTCAGGCCAAGCTCCTACTTACATTGGTAGCACTGATCCAGTGAAGGTTTTGTTGTCTCTGCAAGCTGCAGAAAGTGGCGATCTAGATCTACAGAGATCTAGTGTATTTTGAGAGTCTCTCTCCATGGAGTGGGTCCTTTGACCTCCTGGAAGAGAGTACCATTTCTTGTACTTTCAAATTAGCTATTATTCAGTAGTTTTTTGTGTCTCTTGAGCTACAGTGCTGTCCCACTGGGAAAACTTCGTTATTTATGTATGAGGGTTTACAGGTTGTCTTTCTCATTGTTTAGATCAAAGATCTCTTGTGTTAGGCTTGCCTTCCACTTGGTGATCCATGGATTGGCATGCTGATCTATGTTCTATTCAGATCTGATCCATTGTAATGTAATGTCATATTCAGAAATTTACTGCAGCAGTTTCTAGATATGCAACTTGTTTCTCAGATCTACTATTATTCATGCATGCTCTTGTCAAAATTCCAAGCGGATCTTGTAGAGAAAACTATAGAGTTTTTATATTTGATATAGATCTGATATTTTATCCATAGATCTGCTCTAGATTTAAGTTGTAACTCACATCTGCTGAACCTCCTAGAAAGTAACGTTGTTGAAGCATTTTTGCAAATTTACATGTGCATCTGCTCTATTTTCTGAAGATTTACTGCTGAATTGGCTCAAGCTTTCCACTGTATAATGAAAGTTCTTTGTGATAATGATTATTTGCTATAGCCTTCCCCTTTGGGTGCCTTTTAGCTAGTCTACCTTTTGGGATATTTGTTTAATGTGCTTAAACTGATTTTTTTTTGATGAAATTCCATATATAAGTCACATAAAGAATAAATGAGGGGAAACCAACCCTGATCTATGTTATTATTGCTCAGTTTTACTTATACAATGTTCTCCTTGAAGACCTTGTTGAAAATCCTGAAAAGGGGTTATTCCAAGTTCTATAGGCAGAGTCTACAGTTGGCCAGGTAGCCTCTGGATCTCACCCTTTCTTTGAAGGGTGACATATCTAGTAAATGCCTTTGTATTCCATCTCTAAAATAGAATCTTGAGAATCCTAAAAAAGGATCATTACAGTGGTATCAAAGCTCCACTCTTAGCATAGCCTGTCCTAGCATTAGAGCACCAGTCATGCTGCATTCCGAAGATGAAGATCCTCTTTTTGAGAGGGAGAGGAGATACCAGAATAGAAGTCATAGAAAGTATGAATATACTACTGTTGACCTTGAAAAGGGTCAAGAAAAGGGGAAAGCCCTTGAATCTATGAATGATAAAGATAAGAAAGCAAAGGAGTTTGCAAAAACTCTCTTGGAAGCTATGCAAGATCTGTAAAGGAGATAAAGGAGATGAGGATAGATAGAATGAGGGAGTCCCTTGGGAGATTACATCAAGGAGAAAGTTCTGATATGTCTCAGTTTGGGACTGGCCAACCTGTGAGCTTGCCACAAGTTCCACAGAACTCACAACGCTCTACAATGCCTGCCTTCTTGGCTGTAGAGAATGAAGGGCTACAAGAGCCAATCTCTTTGGAAGGTTACTTTGTAGAATATGACTGTCAAAGTCAAAGGTTCAAGGATAACTTGAGCTTTCAAGACTTCTGCCATCTCAATGACCGAAGGAGGCGATGGCTACAGTACAGAGATGGAGGTTTCCTTCATGGGAGGCACCAAACCATGGGCAGGTTCTTCTTGCCTAAGTTCGATGGATCACCCTCTTGTTCTGCCAAAGCATGGGTGGAGAAGTTGGACATCTATTTACAGTTAAATAAAGTGGTCGAAGCAGAAGCCATCAAGATTGTTATGCTGCATTTTGAGGGAGAAGCCCACAACAGGTGGTTTCATGGACTTTCTACATTGGGGCACAGAAATGTGTCCACTTATGCTGAGTTCACTAGGAGACTAGTGGAGAGATTCGATCGAAAAGATCTGAAGGCCCCTTTTATAAGCTTGGAAAAGCTTAAATAGACAGGAGATGCAGAGGCTTATATCTCTGAATTCCTGAGTTTGTCTGTAATGGTCACTGATCTATCAGTAGAAAGGAGAGTATACATGTTCATTGATGGCCTAGAAGAACCTTTGCATGGGTTGGTTAGGTCTACCAAGCCCATCACTCTGCATGATTCCATTGAGAGAACTAGAGATCTCCAAGATGCCTTGCCAAGGGAAAAGGAAACCTTCCCAAGCAAATCCACTCAATCTTCCAAGGGGAATGAGGGGAAAGCTGCTTCACCCAAGGCGAGCTCACTGAAGAAACCTCTTGACATTGATCTCCAGAGGGATTTGAGGAAAAAGAAATTATGTTTCACTTGTCAAGAGCCATGGGTACCGAGACATAGATGTGCTCCTGAAGAGCATACTATATTGAATTCTTCTCTGATTTTGAGGAGGAAGAGGGAAATGATGGACCTAGGAGAGGTCATAGCGCTGGTGATGATGAGGAGGAGGATCAATCATCGTCTTGAGAAGAAGAAGGAGCCTTTGCTCCAACCAGTGGGACTCCTACTTCTTTGAGAGGAGTGCCCAAGTATTTGACCCTCAGAGTGCAAGGTTCAGTTATGAACCAAAGAGTGTCTATTCTGATTGACAGTGGGAAACCCACAAATTTATTGATGCTCACTTTATGAAGAGGAGAGGGATCCCTACTGATACTTTTGATGGGTCTCTGTTTTGGTTCCAGGAGATAGAACTATGTAGTGCATGCAGTATGTTCCATCACTTCTTGTGACTATGGGAACCTACACCTTGGAGGACCATTTCTTTGTAGTGGACATACCAAACACCAACATCATCTTGGGTGTCCAGTGGTTGATTAATTGGGGTAAAGTCACCACTGATTGGAAGGCCTTGTAGATGGAATGGGTGGATTTGAAGAGTAGGAAACAACAAATCATTCAAGGCATGCACACCTACCCTTCACTTGATGTTTCCACCCACACAAGAAAGATGGAATTGCACAGTGGGGGTAGGGGCTTCACTGATGTAGAAACAACCAGTTATAGCAAAATTGTATTTATACTTAAAAAAAAAATCACAGAATCACTTATCCAATTGATTGGAATATATTTGTCCTGCCTCTTAATTTACAACTTCAATTTCATATCAATTTATTACCCTTAATAGTGAGCCTTATTTACTTCACTATATAATTTCTTTCCACAGCTGTTAGAAATTTTTTGCCAACATGGGTATTCTTATACATATAACAATGAAATTGAAATTCATACTTTATTGGAAGCTGCAATCTATTGTTGGAAAAAAATTTCGGCAATTATGATTTCATAAAAATGAGTTTAAAAATCGTTGCTTGCAAACCCAACTCAAAAATAAACGAAATTGTATTGACTGTTGGAAATCTCATTGATTACTTTGTTGAACGCAGATCGAACCTGCGCTATTCCGCTACCTCATGGCCATTCGTAATTTGCTGCAGCTCATTCTTATCATATGATGTCAATATGAACGCTGCGTTATACATAATCAACCATCACAGTAACATCACCCAACCGTTGTTTGAACATTCATTTCGATTTTCTTCTTGCCACCAATATTCCATTCAGCATACAATCAAATAACAATCAGTCACAGATTTTTCAAAAAATTTTACTTTCAGGTACGCTTCCAAATGTCGAATATACAATTGCTGGACATGCTTACACCATTCAGCGATCAATACTAACTGTAAATCAAGTTTTACACTTACAGGCTTTCATATGAGACATGCACTTGTAAGAATTGATTTGACACAGAATTTACTCCTGTGTACACTCCAAATTGACACAGAATTTACTCCTGTGTACACTCCAGAACCAACACAACTTGGGAATCGATGACTGTCATCGTACTCTTCAGCATCAGGAAATCATTCCACTACTTCAACGCAGATCCTGCACTTGCTGAACGTTGCATACTCGACTTTATTAATCATTTCTTGAATAGCCACAGCTCCATCTCCACTCATCGCCACATCTAATACTCCACAAAACACTGTCTCAACTCGTCCCTACGCCTGTCACCTGCAACATGTCAGATATGCATACAAGACATATTGGAAATTGAATTTTATTCAGAAATATATGGGCGATCATAATATTGCATGTGCTAATAAGCATTAACTTCCCCTCTCTGCAATTTCAATAGATACTTCAGATTCTCTCACACACACTTCTTCACACCTCTAGCTTCTCTAATTTATACAAATATGAGAAACTATTCTTCTCAGAATAGTATTCTTCTAGAGTTTCTCAACAAACTAATGCCTCCCTATTATTTAGCATTTATCCCTATTTTGGTTCTATTCCACGCAGGGAAAGAAACCAATTTCTATTATTATGACATATTTAATTAAATATAAAAAAAACTAACAATTCTCCTAAAATAAATAAAAAATTTAATAAAATATATTATTTAAACTATTTCTAAGTCTTTTTTTATTTCTAACTAGCCACAACATGTGACAAGGATGTCACATTGCTGGCTAGGTGCTTGATCCTCCTACATCAGACTCCCGAGGAAGAAAACTGATCTTGTACTAGTTTGGAGTTGATCCCCATTCTCTGTAGCTCTGCTGGCGTCTTCTACTGGTTGCTCTTTCCACTTGATCAAATACTGATAATAAGTTTGACTCTTGGTTTTCTTTAGCACTCTCTTTTTCCTTTTTCCTGCTTTTGGTTTTTTTTTGTTATGGTGTATGCTTGTGGTTCTTCTTCTGGCTTTTAGTATAGGTACCAATCTACAATACATGAATAAGTCACCTATTTGGAATTCCCTTTTCTGCCTCTTCATATCTTCTCGCTATTTGTCTTTGCTACTTCATTCCTGCAATCTACTTTTGACATCTCCCTCAAATATGCTTGTAGGAGTTAGCCCATTCACAACTACTTGGATTTTCTTTGGATCCAATTTCAACTCTTCTTTAGAGACTGCATTTTCCTCCAAAACTTCATTCATCAACCTGATGGTGATTTTATATAAAGCTCAAGAATCTGTACTCATGCACCTTTCAACTTCTTTCTTCGGACTAAGTACTGTTGGCACAACACATGGATTAAGGCTTCCACTAATTAGCCATTTATCCATCAACTCTTGCACTTGTCTTCCAGCTTCGGCATTTTCCTACATTACCCTGTAGGCTACTTTATTCAGAAAATTAACTCCAGGTATTAGATCAATATGGTGACTAATAATCCTGATGGGCAGCAACTCATCCACAACAATATCAGCACAATCATTCAATAAATTCTGAATTTCTTCAAGTAAATCTTCTAAATTTGTAGAAGTTAAAATTACCTTGGGTTTTCCAACACTAGAAAAATGCATCTTCTTACCCTTCTCATCTTCCTGCAATAAGATCTTCTCATTCATCAACATAACGTTGTTTCTAGGTGCTTCTACATTAGCTTCAACTTTCAATAGCAGTAGTGTATGCTTATTCCCATCTTTCTCCAAAGTATAAGTGTTTCTTCTACCATCATGTATGGAATTTCGGTCAAACTGCCAAAGCCTCCCTAGAAATATGTGACATACATCCATCGGCATTATATCACATAAAATAACATCCTTATAAGTACGAATCTGAAATTCAACTTGACATTGTTCAGTTACAAAAAATTGATGGCCTTTCTGAAGCCACGATAATTTATAAGGAGTGGGGTGTACTGTTCTCTCCAACTTCAACTTGTCCACCATCTCTGTAGAAACAAGGTTGTCAGTACTACCACTATCAATTACCTATTTACAACACTTACCGTTGGACTTACATACAGTTCTGAATAAAGTCTTTATTTGAACTGGTTCTTTGGCTTCCTTAGCTTCTTCAAGTAATACCCTTTTCAAAAACAAAGATTCTCTGGCTTCTGGTGGTTCCTCTTTAGCTTCAAGTTGAGGAATCTCCTCCTTGGCTTCAGAAACATTCACATTATGTGGGTTTGCTGACTTCTGATGAGGGCAATCCCATTGCATATGTCCCCATTCACCACATATATAGCACCGTACATCTCTTCCTCGCCCTTTGCCTCTGGGCATGAAACTTCCACGACTAGAATCTCCTCTTTGTGGTGCTCTATTGCTCACACTCCCTACCTCATTCTGAGAGTGTTGAATTTTGGATTCAAATGTCCCCCCTTCTTTTGCCCGATTCTTACCTCTATTCCCCTGGTTTTGTTTGCGCAACAATTTTTCCTCTGCCCTCAAGGCTGCTTGATAGGCATCTTCAATCGACTTCAAATTCAATAAGCTGATCTCATCTTGTATTTCATACCTTAAAAAATTTATATATCTAGCTACCTTTTCTAGATCAAATTCAATATGGCTAGATCTAATACTCAGCTTATAAAATTCTTCAGTATATTCCTTGATTGTCATCCCTTTCTGTTTTAAGTTCTACAATTGTCTAAACAAATTTAATTGGTAATCCTTCGGCAAAAACTTACCCTTCAGTTTAATTACCATCCTGTCCCATTGCTTGATTTTGGGCTTCCCTTTTCGCTCTCTTAATAGCTGCAATTCGTCCCACCATAGGGCTGCATGGCCTTTCAATCTCGTGGCTGAAAATTTTACTTTCTTCCTGTCATCGAATTCTTCATAGTCGACGTATTTATCTAATTAACTGATTTAGTCCATTAGCACCTCCACACTAAGACTTCCATCATATAAAGGTACTTCTATTCTTGGTCGACTGCTGGTTTTGACTAGCATCTTCATGACCTTAGTTGCTTCATTTTCTTCCTCCACTTCTTCGTCAGTGGTCTCTTCTTCATCGGCACTGGAAATTCCACCATCAGCTCCTCTCCTCTGAGTGATTTCTACTGTAGCCAGTCTTGTGCGCAAATGTCGGATCTCATCTAGCAAAACTGCGTTTGCTATAGGTCTCCCTCAACCTATCCCAGCTCCTCTTCTGGGCGACATTCTCTTCAATACTCCACAACAGCTTAACAAGCTCTAATACCTAACTGATGTAGAAACAACTAGTTATAGCAAAATTGTCTTTATAATTTAAAAAAAAAATCCTAGAATCACTTATCCAATTGATTGGAATATATTTGTCTTGCCTCTTAATTTACAACTTCAATTTCATATCAATTTATTACCCTTAATTGTTGGAATATTGTCATTGATGGAAAAGGATATGGCAAAGGAAATAGCAAAGGCATGGGCAACGAAGAAGAACAACAAAGTTGCAGAAAACAACGATAAGCAGAAAAGAACAGAGGACGAATAGAAGGAGCAGAGACAGAATGGAAAGAGTACAAAGGTGCAGCAGAATTTTGGTGAACAACAACATGCATTCAAGAAGGAAGGGAGAAATGTAAGGATGAATTAATTGTCATGAGTCGAAGCCACAAATTGCGGAGGAGAGTTGATTATGGTGTTAGCCACAAATTGCAGAGGAGAGTTGATTATGGTGTTGGGCAGAGCCGCTTTTACAGTGGAACGAATTTATTCCCGTAAATCTAATTTACGGAGGAGCAGAGTTATTCAAGACAGTCATTTCAAGAATTTAAGCCCTCAACAACCAAGTATGAAGAAAATTTATGAAAGTATGTTTAAACAGCGGAAAGACTTTAAATATTTGAATGTGGCAGGACAAGTGGTCCCTACCACTTGAGCGCAAATCGCAAAGCACAGTTTTGAAGCTTCAAGTGTCTTGTTGATATGGATTATTTGCGATGTGTGATCATCGCGCCATCGCAATATCGCAATTTCAAATTGTTCCGCCATATGGTTGATCGCCAATTTGCGATGCGATCCCATCGCAAATCGCAAATGTTAACTTTACGCACTTTTGATCGCGCCATCGCAAATGGCCATCTACGATGTGGGCCCAGGGTCAAAGAATGAAATTTGAATAAAATAAATGTTACAGGGACAGTGTAAAGTTTTAAAATAACCATTGGGGTTATAGTTATAATATTATATGGCAGAGATAAAAGATTGAATATTATTGAAGGACCCGAATGGGATGATTCGTGCATGGAAGAACGGAGGTCAGGGTTTTCAAATTGGATTGGCATGATTATTAATATAAAAACGATTGAGATGTATGGCTGTTCCACTTTCGGAACTCACCACATCAACAAGACACTTGCATATGGAAAAGCGTTGGATATTGCTTATAAAATCCAAAGGGTTAAACTTTGGGTTAAAGGCTGGGCGCACTTAGATAATTTGAATCTCCTCGTTTGAATAAATTAAATTAAAAAGAAATCAAAGAGCCCCAGGGATAAACTAAAGGAATACCATTAACGGTTGAGTGGTTTTAGACTGATGGTATTGAGAAAGGCGAGATCTATATAAAGGACAAAGATCAATATTCGATGGTGTTGTTTTGCCGAGAGTATTGGTGAAGAAGGAATTCCTCTAAGGAATATCCGTATGGATAGACAACACTCTTAATTGATGATTTGAGTCCATGATGCGCCCTTCGAGACATTGATCTAAAAGATGATGAGTTGTGATAATATTCAACAGAAGAAACGATGAAAAGATAGCAGATGTCTACTGAAGAACACATATGGATCCGGTGCATATGAAAGTTGGAGTTTCTGAAGGTTAATACACACAGAAGGATACACGGAATGTTGAATGCATAAATTCTCTGAAGTCTGGATTATAGTGGTCTTACTGTTCTGTTATGTAGAATTGGGCAAAATATGTTTGTTAATTGAATAAAGGGTTCCGTTGAGTCAGAGGGTTGAAGCCTTCTGTATATAGAAGCTGATGTTATGTTTAGGGGGTTGAACCTCCCTTACAAGAAAGGCTGGTAAATGAGAGAAGGTTGTAGCCTTCTACAGGTGGGTGCCTGCGTGCTGGTATGAGTCTGCACCGGCATATATTGTAAAAGGTTTTCTCTATAATAAAAATATTGAAGACTAAGATTACAACAGCGGTGGTTTTCTCCCAAATTGGGTTTCCACCTTAAATCCTGGTGTCCATATGTGTTGTTCATGGTTAATGGTTTTTTCTATTATTTCTGTTCATGCTTAATGCTTATCTGATGCATTTCTCTAAGTAAAAGCATAATAATATTTCTGGACATACATGTTGAATGCAGTACTGTAACATATGGTTGTTTTAAAGAGAAAAGAAAGAAAAATTGTTCAGCCTTAAATACTAATTCACCCCCCTCTCAGTATTTTTCCAACAATTGGAATCAGAGCAGGTCCTTCTGAAAAAGCTTAGTCGCTAGAAGGAAGATCAATCAAGATGATAAATCAAGATGGAATAGCATCTATCAGGCCTCCGCTCTTCAACAGAAACAATTTCATCTTCTGGAAAACAAGGATGAGATCCTATCTTTAGTCTCTGGGTGCAGATGTATGGGCTATTGTTGAAGAAGGATATCAATATCCAGCCGCAGTACCAACAGATCCAACAGAAAGAAAGAATTATGAAACAAATGCAAAGGTGATTAATGCTCTTGTAGGTTTTAACCTTGAGCAGAAATTATCTACACACGAATCTTATAACAGAAAATAAACAATAGCGAGAGCATAAAACATAAAACAGATAAACACAGAGATTTTCCCCTGGATCCCAAATCGGGACGACCAGCTTGATTTTTCATTATATTCCTTTTAGTGTTACAACACATCTATATACATGCCGAAGCATACATAAACCCCAATCCATTAACCCTGGATTAGAACATAACCGTAGTTCCCTTGACCGGATCTACAAAAATACCAGGGGCCGAAAACCATCGTACCCCAAAACCATGTGCAAAACCATGCACAAAACCATGGACGCAGACTACCCACCGGAAAGAATATAACACATACCAAACATTCTCCCACTTGTTGTTTTCTTTCCACGGGGGGCCACAGGAGGGCTTAGTCATTGGCCCAATTCTTCAAGACCCATTGTTTCTCTACACCAAGAGAACTTCTGAGTGCTCACAAACTTTGTCAATGCATCTGTAACATTCTTCAAAGTGTCCACCTTTACCAGCAACACCCTTTTAGCCTCAACCATATCTCTAACAAAGTGATATTGAACATCAATGTGCTTTGTCTTTGAATTATAAGCAGGGTTCATAGCCAAGAAAATTGCACTTTGGCTATCACAGTCTATCCTTATAGCTTGCTGTACCAACCCCATACTTGAACACAATCTCTGCAACCAAACTGCTTCCTTGCTTGCATGAGTGGCTGCTATGTATTCTGCCTCTGTAGTTGAAAGAGCCACTACAGACTGTCTTTTACTCATCCAACTGACTGCGCCTCCAAATAAGCTAAACACATACCCACTTGTAGATCTCCAGCCCAGTCTGCATCAACAAAACCATGAATGTCCAGCGTTCTTTCCAATCCTGGTCTTCCCTGGTAGCACAAGCCATAATCACTAGTGCCACGTAAATATCTGAAAACCCGCTTCACTACTGTCCAATGCTCCTTCCCCGGGTTTGACATAAACCTGCTCAATACTCCCACTGCATGTGCAATGTCTGGTCTAGTACAGACCATTGCATACATCAGGCTACCCACTGCACTTGCATATGGAACACGAGACATATCCTCCTCTTCTTCTTGTGTCTTGGGACACTGTTCAGCAGATAGATTTACACCTACATGAATAGGAACATTCACCGGTTTACTATCCTGCATATTGAACCTATGCAATATAGTCTCGACATACTTCCTCTGGTTTAACCAGAGCTTCCTCTTTGCCCGATCTCTCTTAATTTCCATGCCCAAAATATAGTTTGCGGCACCCAGATCCTTCATGTCGAATTTGGAGAACAGTTGGGTCTTCAAATCTTGGATAATTTCTTTGTCATTTCCAATCAACAACATATCATCCACATACAAGACCATATATATAACACGATCACCAATTAATTTAAAATAAACACAATGATCTTCCTTGCTTCTGGTGAAGCCAAGTCCCCGTATATAGGTATCAAATTTCTGATACCACATCCTTGGTGACTGTTTTAACCCATACAGAGACTTCTTCAACCTACATACCAGTTCTTTCTTACCCTTCACCATAAAGCCTTCAAGTTGCTTCATGTAGATCTCCTCTTCTAGATCCCCGTGAAGAAAAGTTGTCTTCACATCCATCTGTTCTATCTCAAAATCAAATGCAGCAGCAACAGATAAAAGTAATCTAATAGAAGTAACCTTGGCAACAGGAGAAAAAAATATCACCAAAATCAATTCCCGGCACCTGGGAATAACCTTTCGCTACCAACCGAGCTTTGTATTTCTCCACCTTGCCTTCTACATTCATCTTCTTCTTAAACACCCATTTTCTCCCAATGGGCTTCCTTCCAGCTGGCAACTACACTAGATCCCATGCATCGTTTTTGTGCAAGGATGCCATCTCATCAACCATGGCCTCCTTCCAGAGTTTTCCATCCTCTGAATCTACTGCCTCCCTAACAGTTCCGGGTTCATCATCAGTTATAGTTAAGGCAAAACCTGAACAGAAAGCAGATGGAATATACCTTTCTGGTTGCCTTCTTTCCCGAACTGATCTTCTCAAAGCTGGAGTTTGTGGCTCTTCATCTTCTGAGTCTTCTTCTATTTTAGAGTCTGATTCATCCTCCTTTAGCTCAAACTCTATCTTCTCAGGTTTCTTTGGCAGGACTTCATGTTTAACAATATCTTTCACTTCTCTAAACACCACATCTCGGCTATACACAACCTTCCTTGTTTCTGGGTTCCAAAGCTTGTAACCCTTTAAACCATCCTTATACCCAATAAAGATGCACCTTTCAGATTTATTATCCAACTTGGTCCTTTTCTCCTTTGGAACATATACATATGCATCACATCCAAATACCCTTAGATGTGAAAGAGAGGGTTTCTTACCAGTCCATACCTCATGTGGGGTCTTATCCTCCAACGCTGATGAAGGCGATCTATTAACTAAGTAACATGCAGTCTCCACTGCCTCTGCCCAGAATTCTTGTCCTAACCCGGTACCACTGAGCATGCTTCTTGCCTTTTCCATCAGTGTTCTATTCATTCTTTCTGCAACTCCATTTTGCCGAGGTGTGTATGGAGTAGTCTTCTGCCGTGCTATACCACACTTCTTACAGAACTCTTCAAATTCCTTCTTGCAGAACTCCCCACCATTATCTGTCCTCATCGCCTTTATCTTCTTCTCTGTCTGGTTTTCCACCAGAGCCTTAAATTCTTTAAATTTGTCAAAGACTTCAGATTTCTTCCTCAAGAAATATATCCATGTATTCCTTGAGAAGTCATCTATGAATGAAACATAGTACAAAGACTTTCCCAGTGATGGAACTGACACAGGCCCAAACACATCACTGTGCACAAGTTCTAATATCTTGTTTGCCCTCTTAGCACCAGAAGGAAAACTCACCCGATTCTGCTTCCCATATACACAATGTTCACAGAAATTGAAATCTAGAGAACAATTAGACATACCTTCTACCATACCATTTCTATGTAGTATCCGAAGGCCCTTCTCTCCAATATGTCCAAGCCTTTGATGCCATAGCATGGTCTTTTCTCCAGACACAGCTAGGATTTCCGTCCCACTTTCAGGAACCACAGAACTGTTACACCCATCAATAACTGTGCTACCTTGTAGCTTGTACAGAGTTCCAGTCCGAACTCCCCGCATTAATACCAGTGCTCCCCGAACCATCTTGCAGGCATCTTTCTCGAACACTGTTTTTACACCTGCATCATCCATCTTGCTTACGGAAATCAGATTTCTGGCCAATGCAGGAATATGCAGAACACCAGGAAGTGTTCTAATCCTTCCACCTTGCAGCTTCAGCTTGACCTTTCCACGTCCGATGATTCTGGCCTTCCTATCATCCCCTAGGAAGACATCTCCACCATCATATTTCTCATACTCGCAGAACCACTCCCTATGGGGAGTGAAGTGAAAGGATGCACCTAAGTCAATCAACCATGACTCATGATCTACATGTGTATTTGAAGAAGAAGCCAAATACACATCCCCACCTTCATTCGAGGTGGTTTTTGCCTCTGCAGAAGGAGCATCATCAGATCCCTTTCCTTTCTTAGGAGCTTTAGATCTGCAGTCCTTTTGGTAGTGCCCTTCCTTTCCGCATTTCCAGAACACCTTTACAAACTTTCCAGGAGATTTAGATCTCCCTCTAGATTTAGATCTCCCACTCGAAACCTTATTCTTGTTTCTGTTCTGGGACCTTCCTCGTACGGATAAGGCATCTCCATTCTGACCCTCCATATTTCTCCGTCTCATTTCCTCCGACAGCAAGGCTGAGACAATGTCATCAAAATTCAAGGTAGTTGTGTTGCTACCTATTGCAATAACCAGACTGTCCCACGAGTCTGGTAGAGAGCACAACAAACTGATGCACTTATCTTCATCTGAGATTTTAATATCAACAGACGACAGCTGACTTACCACAGTATTGAAGGCGTTCGGATGCTTTGTCACCGAGTCTCCATCCTTCATCCTCAGGTTATACAGCTTTTTCCGCAGGAACAACTTATTCACCAGAGACTTAGATTGGTACAAATTCCCAAGTTTTTCCCACAAATTCTTCACCGTAGTTTCCCCGGATACATTCAACAATACTGAATCTGAGACACACAACCGTATTGTGCTCTTAGCCTTCCGATCCAGTTTCTTCCAGTCTTCATCTGACATCGCCGTTGGTTTAGTACCTGGATCTACCGCGATCCACTGATCTTTATCCACCAGATCCTCCATCATCTGAGCTTCCACAACTCAAAACTCGACCATTAAATTTCTCGATCTCTTTATCTTTCCACCACTCACCATATTATTTCACCACAAGAATCGATCCAGCGAGATCTCCCCTTTGCACGGGGGTCTACCACGAGCCGACAAAAAACCCTCAACAACAAAGGCGTCCCCTTGAAGCCGAAACAGCTCTGATACCAAATGTAGGTTTCAACCCTGAACAGAAATTATCTACACACGAATCTTATAACAGAAAATAAACAATAGCGAGAGCATAAAACATAAAATAGATAAACACAGAGATTTTCCCCTGGATCCCAAATCGGGACGACAAGCTTGATTTTTCATTATATTCCTTTTAGTGTTACAACACATATATATACATGCCGAAGCATACATAAACCCCAATCCATTAACCCTGGATTAGAACGTAACCGTAGTTCCCTTGACCGGATCTACAAAAATACCAGGGGCTGAAAACCATCGTACCCCAAAACCATGTGCAAAACCATGCACAAAACCATGGACGCGAACTACCCGCCGGAAGTTAAGGACCAAAAATTTTCGCCGGGGCGCTGCCCCAGACCCCGATAGGGGGGGGCTACCGCCCCCCCTCTTACCCCCCCACGCGTGCTTAATCGTGGAAAGAATATAACACATACCCAACAGCTCTATTAGTAAGTCTAACTGAATCAGAATCTTTCAGAGTCATGTAGCTGAATACAACAAAGGCAATATGGGACAAAATCATTCTATGTTATGAAGGTGATGCAAAGGTAAAAAGTGCTAAAATCCAAACTCTTAGGATTCAATATGAGAACCTAAAAATGAATAATGAGGAGAGAATTGCTAATTTCTTTTTACGTCTTGATGATATTGTAAATCGTATGAGAAATCAGGGAGAAACAATAACCAAATCTACTTTGGTTGAGAAATTTTTAAGATCACTAACGACAAAATTTGAGTCAAAAGTTTCTACTCTTGAAGAAAACGAGGATCTTCAAAATCTCACTGTGGTGCAACTTCATGGCATACTAAATGCATATGAAATGAGAAGAGGAGGACAATATGAAGTCAAAGAGGTCGTCTTTAGAGCTTCTACAAAAGGGAAAGAAGTACAAGAGACAGAAGGATCAGGGTATATCTCAGAAGAAGATGAGGTAAATTTTGTAAAGAAATTCCAACTTGGTACAGGACGGTTCAGAGGTAAGCTTCCTTTCAAATGTTTTTCTTGTGGAAGAGTTGGTCATTATGCTGCTAAGTGTCCTAAAAAATAAACACATGAAAAAGGAAAGTAAGTAGCAAGAAGGAATAAGAATCAGTTTAGCACTAGAAAAGGTTACTATACTCATGAAGACAGTGATGGGTTATCAGACAGTGAAGAAGAATGTGAACAAGATCTTAGACTTCTCATGGCATTTGAAAAGGATTCTAGAGAAGAAAAGGATACTTTTATGGATGCTTTAGAGGACAATGATTTTCTTGATGAAATCAATCAAGTCAAAATATGCTTAGAAGAAAGTAAAATATTCATAGAAACTCTGAAAAACCAGCTTCAAGAAAAGGAGAAACATAATGAGAAATTAGAATGTGAAATAGTAAGTCTAAGAAAAGAAATTGAGAAAGTAAAGACTTTGAATCTTAGATTTGTTAAAGGATCTGAAACCTTAGATGATATTATCAAGGTACAACGTTCTCCTCTTCTAAAGACAGGTCTTGGATATATTGGAGAATCTTCTTAGGCTTCAACACCAAATTATCTAAAAGTAGCTACAACCAGTACACAACATTCTGCCCCTCAGCAAGGGAATAAAGAATATTTACAGATAAAGCATGACCATCTCAATTCAAAGAGTACTAACAAGAGTACCTTTCAAAGAAGCACCAATCAACAGGTAAATTCAAGAAGAAGATTTCATGATCACAAAAATTTCTTCTTCAATGGACAATGTTTCTCATGTCACAATTTTGGTCATAAATTTGTTCAATGTGTTGCATATAAAACCATCATGACAAGAGAAGAAAGAAAGAAAATGATTGATATTGGAACAAAGAAGAATACATATAACAACTTTTCTCCTCTTCAAAATGAAGTTGAATGTTCTTATTGCAATAAATTTGGCCATGAAGAATTTGAATGCAGGAGAAAAGTCCAACCAAAAGAGCATCTTCCTTCAAGCTCCAAAGTATGGAAAAAGAAGGAATTACAGGTTGAAAATTGTGGCAAAGCTTTATTTGCAGAAGGAGAATAAAATCAATGGCACATTGATAGTGGATGCTCAAAACACATGACAGGTGACAAAAACAAACTTCTTGCATATAGTGCTCTAGAAAAGGAAAATAATGTTACATTTGGAAATGATACTCCTGCTGTCATTAAGGGAAAAGGATCTGTTTTTCTAAAAGAAAATGTGAAAGCTAATAATGTCATGTATGTGGATGGATTAAAGCATAACCTGTTAAGTGTAAGTCAAATGTGTGATCAAGGAACTGAAGTTGTCTTTAGTTCAAAAGAATGTGTGGTACGTGATCTTGATACAGGTAAAACAATTATAAAAGGAAATAGAACTCCAAGCAACCTGTATGTATTAAAGAACTACAAAGAACAATGTTACATGAGTAAATCTTTAGAAAACTGGCTATGGCATAGAAGGTTGGGGCATCTGAGCTTCTCTCAAATCAACAAATCAAGCAGACTTAAAGCTGTTCGTGATCTTCCCAATATTACACCACCTGAAAGTATCATATGCAAATCTTGCCAATTTGGTAAGAAAACCAGAGTGCAATTTAATGCCAAGGAAGGTTCATCAAGTAAGCCTCTTGAACTCATTCATACTGACATATGTGGACCTGTGAAGAAAAATTCACCATGTGGTGAACAATAATATATCTTATTTATTGATGATTTCTCTAGAATGTGTTGGATTGGGTTGATTAAACACAAAGATGAAGCATTTGAGAAATTTCAGATCTTCAAAGCACTGGTTGAAAATGAATTAGATCTAAAAATCAAGTGTCTTAGATCTGATCGAGGAGGAGAATATACATCAGATGAATTCCCTGAATTTTGTGAACAACATGGCATAAAAAGATAGTTTTCTGTAGCTGGCACTCCACAAGAAAATGGCGTAGCAGAAAGAATGAATAGAACAGTTCAACAAATGGCTAGAGCTATGCTTGATGATTCCAGAACACCTGACACATTTTGGGGAGAAGTAGCACATACAACGGTAAATATTCTTAACAAGGCACATGTTCATGTAAATAGTGATAAAACTCCATATGAACTATGGTATGGTAATCCTCCCACTGTGAAGTACTTTAGAGTCTTTGGGAGCAAATGCTTTATCAAAAAAATTGATGAAAAACTTGGTAAGTTTGAACCCAGAGCAGATGAAGGGATATTTCTTGGTTACTCCTCTAGGAGTAGGGCATATAAATGTTATAATAAAATAATTCGGAAGATTGTTGAATGTATTGATGTTGTTATTGATGAGTCTCCTACAGCTCCAAAAGAAGAAAAACAAACAACAGATGAAGACGATGATGACATATATCCTTATACATCAAATAGGAATGATATAGACAGTGAAACCAATGAAGAACTCGAAGATGATTTATCTGAAAAAGATCCATCCAGATATGTTCAAAAGAATCATCCAGAATCTCAAATTTTGGGAGAAAAGGGATCAGGTGTACAAACAAGAAGGACTCTTGTGGGATCTTCTAGCTATCTGGCATTTCTATCCACTATTGAACCACAAAATTTCAATCAAGCCAACAAAGATGAATGTTGGATTCAAGACATGAATGAAGAGCTTGATCAAATTGAAAAGAATAACACTTGGGAATTAGTACCAAGACCTCATGAAAAAAATGTCATTGGAACTAAATGGATATTCAAAAATAAGTTAAATGAGAATGGGGATGTTATAAGAAATAAAGCTAGACTTGTTTGCAAGGGGTATGCTCAACAAGAAAGTATAGACTTTGAAGAAAAATTTTCCCCTATAGCTAGACTTGAAGCCATAAGAATGTTTCTTTCTTTTTCAAGCTTCCAAAAAATCAAATTTTATCAAATGGATGTTAAATCTGCTTTTCTCAATGGTGATCTAGAAGAAGAAGTTTATATAAAACAACCCGAAGGATTCATTTTGGGAAATAATGAAAAACTTGTTTGTAGACTTAAAAAGGCTCTATATGGTCTCAAACAAGCTCCAAGGGCATGGTATTATCGTCTTGAAAAATATCTTCATCAACAAGGATTTTCAAAGGGGTCTGCTGATAGCAACTTATACAAAAAACAGAAAATGATAAACTATTGATTGTGGTTGTATATGTTGATGATATCATTTTTGGAAGTAATGAAGAGTCTATGAGTCAGAAATTTGCTTCTGATATGCAGCAAGAATTTGAAATGTCTTTACTTGGGGAACTAACATTCTTTCTTGGCTTGCAAGTGCAACAAGCAACATATGGCATATTTTTATCACAAGCAAAATATCTTAAGCAAATATTGAAGAAGTATGGCATGGAATATTGCAAACCTGTAAGTACACCAATGATAACCAGATGTAATCTCAGTTATAATGATGATTCCCCCACGGTGAATCAACCAGAATACAGATCTATGATAGGAAGTCTACATTATCTCACTGGGACAAGACCAGACATCATGCATGCAGTTGGGATTGTTGGACAATTTCAAGCCAATCCAAAAGAATCTCATCTTCAGGCTGTGAAAATAATATTCAAATATCTACAGGGAAATCAATACTTTGGACTATGGTATCCAAAGAATGCTAATCTCACTCTTCATGCATACACTGATGCAGATTGGGCTGGAAGTGTTGATGATCGAAAAATCACTAGTGGTGGTGCATTCTTTATGGGGCCCCGGTTAGTATCTTGGTTCAGCAAGAAGCAAAGCTCCATTGCCTTATCTTCAGCAGAAGCGGAATATGTGGCTGCAGCATCATGTCGCACTCAACTTCTTTGGATG
This sequence comes from Pinus albicaulis, assembly GCA_034641835.2. Lineage (NCBI taxonomy): Eukaryota > Viridiplantae > Streptophyta > Pinopsida > Pinales > Pinaceae > Pinus > Pinus albicaulis. The sequence goes on along the minus strand of CM076579.1, from coordinate 1,410,917,264 downwards.
ATGCAAACCCTACAAGATTTTCAAATCAAATGTTCACCTCCTATCTCCATTATGTGTGATAATACAAGTGCCATCCGTATCTCAAAGAATCCTGTTATGGATTCCAAGACCAAGCACATTCCCATCAAATATCACTTCTTACGAGAACAAGTGCTTGAGAAAAAGGTGAAATTAGAATATGTTTCCTCCAAAGAACAAGTTGCTGATATATTTACCAAACCTCTACCCAGGGAAGCATTCGAATATCTCAGACAGAAACTGGGAGTAGTCTCTGCCATGCAAAGGATCAGGTCTACTTAATTACAGAAGACTCAATTGGTTGTGAGGTATAGGCTTAGGGGGAGCATTGGTCACGTGAAAAGAATGAATTGTTGGTCATATTATGTTTGAAGATGCAGCATGATCTCAGGGGGAGCATGGGACTGTCGGTTCAACGGTTCTTGATCAAACTCTTTGCCATTGATGTCAAAGGGGGAGGTAATGCAACAATCAAAGGAAGAATATTGCCATCAATGCCAAAGGGGGAGATTGTTGGAATATTGTCATTGATGGAAAAGGATATGGCAAAGGAAATAGCAAAGGCATGGGCAACGAAGAAGAACAACAAAGTTGCAGAAAACAACGATCAACAGAAAAGAACATAGGACAAACAGAAGGAGCAGAGACAGAATGGGAAGAGTACAAAGGCGCAGCAGAATTTTGGTGAAAAGCAACACGCATTCAAGAAGGAAGGGAGAAATGTAAGGATGAATTAATTGTCATGAGCCGCAGCCACAAATTGCAGAGGAGAGTTGATTATGGTGTTAGCCACAAATTGCAGAGGAGAGTTGATTATGGTGTTGGGCAGAGCTGCTTTTACAGTGGAACGAAGTTATTCCCATAAATCTAATTTACGGAGGAGCAGAGTTATTCAAGACAGTCATTTCGAGAATTTAAGCCCTCAACAACCAAGTATGAAGAAAATTTATGAAAGTATGTTTAAACAACAGAAAGACTTTAAATATTTGAATGTGGCAAGACAAGTGGTCCCTACCACTTGAGCGCAAATCGCAAAGTGCAGTTTTGAAGCTTCAAGTGTTCTGTTGATATGGATTATTTGCGATGTGCGATCATCGCGCCATCATAATATCACAATTTCAAAGTGTTCCTCCATATGGTTGATCGCCAATTTGCGATGCGATCCCATCGCAAATCGTAAATGTTAACTTTGCGCACTTTTGATCGCGCCATCGCACATGGCCATCTGCGATGTGGGCTCGGGGTCAAAGAATGAAATTTGAATAAAAGAAATGTTACGGGGACAGTGTAAAGTTTTAAAATAACCATTGGGGTTATAGTTATAATATTATATGGCGGAGATAAAAGATTTAATATTATTGAAGGACCCGAATGGGATGATTCGTGCATGGAAGAACAGAGGTCAGGGTTTTCAAATTGGATTGGCACAATTATTAATATAAAAATGATTGAGATGTATGGTTGTTCTACTTGTGGAACTCACCACATCAACAAGACACTTGCGTATAGAAAAGTGTTGGATATTGTTTATAAAATCCAAAGGGTTAAACTTTGGGTTAAAGGCTAGGCGCACTTAGATAATTTGAATCTCCTCGTTTGAATAAATTAAATTAAAAAGAAATCGAAGAGCCCCGGGGATAAAATAAAGGAATACCATTAATGGTTGAGTGGTTTTAGACTCATGGTATTGAGAAAGGCGAGATCTATATAAAGGACAAAGATCATTATTCAATGGTGTGGTTTTGGCGAGAGTATTGGTGAAGAAGGAATTCCTCTAAGGAATATCCGTATGGACAGACAATGCGCTTAATTGATGATTCTGAGTCCATGATGCGCCCTTTGAGACATTGATCTAAAAGATGATGAGTTGTAAGAATATTCAACAAAAGAAACGATGAAAAGATAGTGAATGTCTACTGAAGAACACATATGGATCCGGTGCATATGAAAGTTGGAGTTTCTGAAGGTTAATACACACAGAAGGATACACGGAATGTTGAATGCATAAATTCTCTGAAGTCTGGATTACATTGGTCTTGTTGTTCTGTTATGTAGAATTGGGCAAAATATGTTTGTTAATTGAATAAAGGGTTCCGTTGAGTCAGAGGGTTGAAGCCTTCTGTATATAGAAGCTGATGTTATGTTCAGGGGGTTGAACCTCCCTTCTAGGAAAGGCTGGTAAACGAGAGAAGGTTGTAGCCTTCTACAGGTGGGTGCCTACGTGATGGTATGAGTTTGCACTAGCATATATTGTAAAATGTTTTCTCTATAATAAAAATATTGAAGACTAAGATTATAGCAGCGGTGGTTTTCTCCCAAATTGGGTTTCCACCTTAAATCCTGGTGTCCATATGTGTTGTTCATGTTTAATGGTTTGTTCTATTGTTTCTGTTCATGCTTAATGCTTATCTGATGCATTTCTCTAAGTAAAAGCATAATAAGATTTTTGGACATACATGTTGAATGCAGTACTATAACATATGGTTGTTTTAAAGAGAAAAGAAAGAAAAATTGTTCAGCCTTAAATACTGATTCACCCCCCCTCTCAGTATTTTTCCAACATTAATAGTGTGCCTTATTTACTTCACTATATAATTTCTTTCCATAGCTGTTAGAACCTTTTTTCCAACATGGGTATTCTTATACATATAACAATGAAATTGAAATTCATACTTTATTGGAAGCTGCAATCTATTGTTGGAAAAAAATTTCGGCAATTATAATTTCATAAAAATGAGTTTAAAAATCATTGCTTGCAAACCCAACTCAACAATAAATGAAATTTTATTTACTGTTGGAAATCTCATTGATTACTTTGTTGAATGCAGATCAAACCGCTATTCCTCTACCTCGTGGCCATTCGTAATGTGTTGCAGCTCATTGTTATCATATGCTGTCAATATGAACGTTGCGTTATACATAATTGACCATCACATCAACATCACCCAAATGTTGTTTGAACATTCATGTTGATTTTCTTCTTGCCATGACTATTCCATTCAGCTTACAATCAAATAACAATCAGTCACAGATTTTGCATAAAGTGTTACTTTCAGGTACGTTGCCAAATGTCGAATATACAATTGCTAGACATGCTCACACCATTCAATGATCAATACTAACTGTAAATCGAGTTTTACATTTACAGGCTTTCATATGAGACACGCACTTGTAAGAATCGATTTGAAACATAATTTACTCCTGCGTATACTCCAAATTGACACAGAATTTACTCCTGTGTACACTCCAGAACCAACGCAATTTGGGAATCGATGACTGTCATCGTACTCTTCAGCGTCAGGCAATCATTCCACTGCTTCAATGCAGATCCTGCACTTGCTGAACGTTGCAGACTTGACTTTATTAATCACTACTTCAATAGCCACAACTCCAGCTCCACTCAACGCCACATCTGCTACTCCACAAAACGCTGTCTCAACTCGTCCCTATGCCTATCACCTGTAACATGTCAGATATATATACAAGACATATTAGAAATCGTATTTTATTCAGAAATATATGGGCGATCATAATATTGCATGGGCTAATAAGCATTAACTTCCCCTCTCTGCAATTTCAATAGATACTTCAGATTCTCTCACACACACTCCTTCACAACTCCAGCTTCTCTAATTTATACAAATATGAGAAACTATTCTTCTCAGAATATTATTCTTCTAGAGTTTCTCAACAAACTAATGCCTCCCTATTATTTAGCATTTATCCCTATTTTGGTTCTATTCCACGTAGGGAAAGAAAACAATTTCTATTATTATGACATATTTAATTAAATATAAAACAAACTAACAATTCTCCTAAAATAAATAACAAATTTAATAAAATATATTATTTAAACTATTTCTAAGTCTTTTTTTATTTCTAACTAGCCACAACATGTGACCAAGATGTCACATTGCTGGCTAGGTGCTTGATGCTCCTGCATCACTCACAGTTCATTCTCTCATGTTTATGAGAATGCTGCAAGGAAAATTCCTACATCATGGAAAGCCACTTGGGATGCCATTAGATTCTGTGGGGAAAGCCTCACCAAGTGCAGAAACAATGGAAGATAGAGCCACAATGCCGTGGGAGGAAGAAAGGGGGAGGATCAGCCTTCCCACAAACAATTTTGGCATGCATAATGCACAAGAAACAAGCAGCAACAAAGCAATCATCACCATAGATACATCAGCAGCGCTATCTTCGTTTACATGTGTATATCCATATTGGAGGTCTCAACTCCTTGTGGAGTACTCCAAATATCTGCACACCGGGATGATACTAGATGGCATGAAGCAAGGAGGAGGATATTTGGTCCATGAAGGGGTCATCTATCATCTTGGTAAATTATTCTTGTCTCAAGCCTCCAAGCTTAAGCAAGAGATACTACAAAGAGCACACAAAGAGTTCCTTTCTAGCTGTATGTAGTCAGCAAAAATCTACTCCCTAATCTTGAAGAGTTTTGATTGGGAGGGTATGAAGGAAGAACTACATCAGCACTATGTTTGGGAGGAACTACATCAGCACTTACAAGAGTGAAAAATTTATGAGGAGATGGGGCAGCCAAGGGATCCTATGCAGGAGACATTTCATCCATCTCTTTCTTCTCTTAAAACAAGAGAAAAGCCCATGCCTAACTCTATGTGTGTGGGAGACTTGAATGGTAAAGAATATGATCTCATGGAGTATGTTTATTTTTCTGATTTGACACATTCTCTTACCATATGTATGCATGCCATGGATCCTTCATGTTAGAAAATTAAATATTACAGAGCAATGAAACACATAAAATATGCGGAAAATACAAGCACACAAACACATAAAACCAGAGAGACACAGATATACGTGGTTCACCCAGTTTGGGCTACATCCACCCCGAACAACCAGTCCTTCCTTTCTATTATCCAGCAAAAATGAAGAGACAAAACCTACAGCAGATCCGATGTAATATCCTCTGTTCTCTCTCTCAGTCTCCCTCTCTATTTCTCGCTCTGAGAATACACTCATAAATACACAGCCACAATACAATACCCTCATATATATAAGGGGTTGCCTTCTAGGGCAAAAAACCCTAATCTAAACATAACTTCTACCTTCAGATCATTTTCCTAATCAACGGCCCAGATTGACTAGAAATTACTATACTTTTACAAGGCAATTTTACATCTATTTTTAGCTTTAGGGGCGCTGCCCCCGAACCCCCGCCAAGGGGGGGCTCCGAAAAGCGCTGCCGCCCCCCCTGGACCCCCCACGGCAGCGATTAAATTTCGGGCGGCGTTTCCACCCCTTTTAAGGTACAGGGGTCCAATGCTGTGATACAAAGTAAACAAGATAATCAGGCTCCACACCCAACAATCTCCCACTTGGAGACTGATTGTAGCAACTCCATCGCTGCTTCATTTGCTGGACAATGACTTCTCTTTGGACCTGGCTATTTCTCATCTTCATCGTCATCCTTGAATACCAATTGAAACTGAGCATGTTCTCAGTTTCTCCCTGGTTACAACTTTTGTTAGCATATCTGCAGGATTCTGGCTAGTGTGTATCTTTTCCAGCTTCAACTCTCCATCTTCCAATACCGACCGTATGAAATGGTACTTGAGATGTATGTGTTTAGTCCTGGAATGAAATGTTGAGTTCTTTGCAAGATGAATGGCACTTTGGCTATCACTGTATAACGTGCCCATATCATGCTTCTTACCCAATTCACCCATAAACCTTTGTAACCAAATCATTTTTTTACTAGCCTCTGTAGCAGCAACATACTCTGCTTCTGTTGTTGAAAGTGCAACAACACTTTGGATTTTTGAAACCCAACTGACAGCTGTTCCACCTATAGTAAATACATATCCTGTAGTGCTCCTCCTATTATCTTTGTCACCTGCCATATCTGCATCAACATATCCCTGTAGAGCAATGTTTGAACCACCAAAGCATAATGCTTGATTTGTGGTACCTCTCAAATATCCGAGAATCCATTTTACTGCCATCCAATGTTCTTTTCCTGGATTATTCATGTACCTACTTACAACTCCCACTGCATGTGCAATATCAAGCCTTGTGCAAACCATTGCATACATTAAGCTTCCAACTGCTGATGCATATGGAACTTTAGACATATAATCCATGTCTTCTTGGGTCTTTGGGCACATCTCCTTACTAAGTTTGAAATGGCTAGAAAAAGGTGTACTAACTGGTTTTGCATTGTGCATATTAAATCTTTTTAACACCTTTTCTATGTACTCATTCTGAGACAATGTTAATTTGCGATTTTTCCTGTCTCTAGTTATCCTCATACCAAGGATTTGTTTTGCAGCTCCCAAATCCTTCATTGCAAATGAATTTTCAAATTTTCTTTTGAGCACATTTATTTCCTGCATGTTAGACCCTGCAACAAGCATGTCATCTACATACAATAACAATATAATATAGCTGCCATCATTTTTCCTTTTTAGATAAACACAATGATCAGAGTGACATCTAGTATAACCTTGTTCAGACATAAACCTGTCAAATTTTAGATACCACTGCCTTGGAGCCTGTTTTAAGCCATACAAGCTCTTCTTTAACCTACACACCAATTTTTCTTTCCCTTTTACCTCATATCCTTCTGGTTGCTGCATGTATATCTCTTCCTCCAAATCTCCATGGAGAAATGCTATCTTTACATCTAACTGTTCAAGATGTAAATCTTCCGCTGCTACAAGACTTAAAATAATTCTGATTGAATTCATTTTAACAACAGGAGAAAATATTTCATCAAAATCAATACCTTTCTTCTGTGCAAATCCCTTCACCACAAGTCTAGCTTTGTACCTATGTTTTCCTCCATCTTCTTCCTTCAGCCTATAAACCCATTTATTCTGCAATGTAGTTTTACCTGCAGGCAACCTGACTAAGTCCCAAGTCTGGTTATGCATTAAGGAGTCCATCTCTTCTTCCATGGCTAGCTCCCACTTCTTCCTACTTTCAACCTGCATTGCTTCATCATAACATTCAGGTTCACCAGAATCAATCAACAATAAATAATATAATGAAGGAGAGTATCGTTCAGGGGGTCTACTTATCCTGGTAGATCTTCTAACACCACTTTCAGGTGTTTGAGGTGCCTGTTGCTGTTGTGGTGGTTGCTGCTACTGTGGTTGTTGATTATTATTATTTTCAGGAACCTTTACTTTTTCAGTTATCTCATCAAGAACCATGTATTCCTTTCTTTCTTTTTCCTGTTTCTTTTCCTGCAGCTGATTCTTATACAAGACCTTTTCATTGAATATTACATCTCTGTTCCTAATGATTTTGTGATTTTCATAATCATATAAGCGATAACCAAAATCATTAACACCATATCCAATAAAGGTACATTTCTTTGATTTTGCCTCAAGATTTGTTCTATTTTCTTTATTAATATGGACAAAGGCCTCACAACCAAAAGGCTTTAAAAAAGAGTAGTTACCTTTTTACCTGTCCATGCTTCCTCTGGAATACCACCATCCAAGGAACTTGAAGGCCCTCTGTTTATTAGATAAATAGCAGTATCTACAGCATCTGCCCAAAATTGTAAAGGCAATCCTGCATGCAATCTCATGCACTTTGCACGCTCCATGATTGTTCTGTTCATCCTTTCTGACACACCATTTTCTTGTGGTGTTCTTGGAACTGTCTTCTCTCTACGAATTCCATGCTCTGAACAGTACCTATCAAACTCTTTGCTGCAACACTCACCTCCATTGTCTGATCTGAGACACTTCAACTTCTTTCCTGTCTCAATCTCAACCAAAGCTTTCCATTTCTTGAAAGTATCAAATACATCAGATTTATTCTGAATACAATAAATCCATGTTTTTCTAGTAGCATCATCAATAAAAGTAACATAATAACGAGAGCCACCGAGAGATGATACCTGAGCAGGTCCTCATACATCTGTATGCACAAGCTCCAATTTTTCGCTCTTCTTTTCTTTCCCAACTCTGAGAAATCTGACTCTCTTCTGTTTTCCATAAATGCAATTCTCACAGAAATCCAAATCAACATTCTTCAAACTTGGCAACAAATTTCTTGAGTGGAGAATCTTCATTCCCTTCTCACTCATGTGTCCGAGCCTATGATGCCATAATGCTGCATCTGCTCCTTTGGAAGTTAAAGCATTAACAGAGTTAGAAATACCATTGCATAAATACAATGTACAAACCTTTTCACCTTTTGCTATTACCAGCGCTCCTCTGGTGACCTTCCAAGTTTTATCTGTGAAAGTTGTCACACAACCTTCACTGCCTAACTGCCCTGTTGAAATCAGATTTTTCTTCAGATCTGGAACATGCCTTACCTCCTTTATTAGCCATTGGTTTCCATTCTGTTGTTTTACAAGAACTTTACCCATTCCAACAATTTTACAGGGTTTATCATCACCCAAACGAACTTGTCCAAAATCTCCTTGAATATAGTCATGAAAATATTTCTTATCAGGTGTGGCATGGAATGAAGCCCCTGAATCTACAACCCAAGAATCAGTAACATTTTCGAAAGAAAGAATCAAAGCATCTTGTAACACATCACCTGTCACATTTGCTTCATGATTATTTTCTTGCTGTGTGTCTCCTTCTTTTCCCTTCCGAGATCTACAGTCTTTCTTTAGGTGTCCTTTCTTTCCGCAATTCCAGCACACTATCCCCGATCTGGACTTGGATCTGCCTTTCCTTGATTTACTGCGATATCCCGAGCTCTTTCCTCTTTCCATTCTTCTTCCTCTAGACTCTGCACTCAAAGCATTACCTGATGTCTCACCGGAGCTTTTCCGTCGCATTTCCTCGCTAAGGATAGCACCAACAACATCATCAAACTTTAAAGTACTAGATCCAAAGATAGAGTTACTAATGGCCATTACTAAACCATTCCAACTCTCTGGAAATGAGCAAAAGAATAATAGAGCTCTAACTTCATCATCAAAGTTTACCCCTACAGAACTTAGCTGACTGGTAACTGTATTAAATTCATTTAAATGGTCTGCAACACATCCACCTTCCGACATCTTCATATTAAATAGTCGTTTAATAAGAAATACCTTGTTTGAGGTCGAGGGCTTTTCATACAGTTTCGCCAACGTCTGCATCAAACCCTCTATTGCTTTTTCCTTCGAAATATTAAAGGCGACTGACGCCACAAGACACAACCGTACTGTTCCGAGTGCCTTTCTATCGAGAATGTTCCATTCCGCATCTTTCATGGTCGTCGACTTCTTTGTTTTTCCCCTCAATGGTAGGTACAGATCTTTCTGATACAGATAATCTTCCATCTGCATCTTCCACAGCACAAAGTTTTGGCCATTAAATTTCTCGACCCTAAACTTACCATCGTCCGCCATTGCTCCCACTCAAACCAGGAACCCTTTTTTCCTGCGAGTTTATCAGCCAAATATACCTTCGGCTCCGATACCAGTTGTTAGAAAATTAAATATTACAGAGCAATGAAACACATAAAATATGTGGAAAATACAAGCACACAAAACACATAAAACCAGAGAGACACAGATATACGTGGTTCACCCAGTTTGGGCTACGTCCACCCCGAACAGCCAGTCCTTCCTTTCTATTATCTAGCAAAAATGAAGAGACAAAACCTACAGCAGATCTGCTGTAATATCCTCTGTTCTCTCTCTCAGTCTCCCTCTCTGTTTCTCGCTCCGAGAATACACTCATAAATACACAGCCGCAATACAATACCCTCATATATACAAGGGGTTGCCTTCTAGGAAAAAAAACCCTAATCTAAACATAACTTCTACCATCAGATCATTTTCCTAATCAACGGCCCAGATTTACTAGAAATTACTATACTTTTACAGGGAAATTTTACATCTATTTTTAGCTTCGGGGGCACTTCCCTCGAACCCCCGCCAAGGGGGGGCTCTGAAAAGCGCTGCCACCCCCCCTGGACCCCTCACGGCAGCGATTAAATTTCGGGCGGCTTTGCCGCCCCTTTTAAGGTACAGGGGTCCAATGCTGTGATACAAAGTAAAAAAGATAATCAGGCTCCACACCCAACAGTTCAAGGAGTGATATTACATGTAGATCACATGGCATTGATGAGGCCAATAAAAATTCCAAAGCTGGCCACTCCCTTGAGGTGAAAAGGGAGATTATCTATCATGATGGGTGCTTCCCAAAGGCACCTAATGAGGGCTTCACTTTCAGCCATGTCATAGTGACCCATGCAACAAAGATGTGGTGGGGGTACCACCTATCACACTTAGATCTAGTCAAAACAAGGAGTGCACTGCGTTGGTACCTTATGTGGGATTGTGACCCACCTCCTCAAGTACAAATTTTAGTTTGCCTATATGTGATTTTGCTTCCATACATAGATGACATATTGGTATTGTTCATGGGTTTGTATGGATAAAAAGTAGGTAGTGTATATTTACCACATGGGATGGAGCTGTATCCTGTACTTCATGATACATGTTTTAGATGTGACATTGCTTCACCCATGTTTATTTTTGTTGATTTTTACACTCCTGAAGGGGTAGAATATGCCCCTATCATGTTAGCATTGGAGGAGCAGCTTCTGATGTATTGGCTTGGCGAGAACTTAATCCATGATGAAATCTTGATTCTTGATGGTGCCATCAATGGAGAAGGAGAAGAACTACAACTCTTATCCTGTTAGATTCTTGATGACAAACAACATTTTGGAGGGGAGGACTGTAATGTTTCTACTTAGCCTTAGCTAAGAGGAAACATTCAATTTTGATTTAAATTATGTTTTATGAATAAATGAATAAAGGAGGACATGTAAAACTCCTAAAAAGTCTGAATAAATCAATGCCCATGTGAACAAAGACAAATCAGGGTATGTAAATAATCACTTGCAGGTGTGAAAGAGGTTTGAGCTAAAGACTGGTGTTGGAAATATTTTCATTGATGGCAAATGCATTGGCAACAAAGGAGCATCTGAAACAGTATCTAGGAAAAGAGAAAAGCAAGTTGCAGAAAACAAAGGCTAGCAGAGAGGAACAAAGGAAGAGTGCATTTACAGAGAGCAGTATCAGTCTTGGCGCAGAGACAAGCAGTGGATTGAAGGAGACTTTTCCATAGACAGGGTTGAATTGAATTGATGGATATTAGAGTCCCTGTGGATTTAATTCATGTATAAACATAATACATGCATCCTGATGAAGGAGAAAGGAAAAGCTGTGTATGGTTGAGTTCTGGTGATATTCTGTTAAGTGGAGAATATCGAGCGTATTTTTACAGTTGATTGGTTCAATTCTCGTACAGTCTTGGACGGGTTCTGTATGTACAGGGCACATTATATATATAACATTAACATAATCACGAAGGAAGAACATTTAAATCAAAGTTATACAGAACTTGGGGTACGGAGCGATTGGACGATTGATCACTGTTTAAAAACTGCTAGTGGATTTTCGAAAGTGCATTGCCCATATCGCACCACTTTTGCGGGATAAGTGGTATTCAAGAGACTGGCTACGATTCCGTAGAACGAGTGACACGCATCCTAGACAAACCACTGTTGCTGCGCGCCGTCGTACGTTAAAAATCGACCATCGTGCGTTAAAGTTCAACCAAGGATGCCCAACGATATTGATATATGTCGTTGATCTTGGAGGCTCGCAATATAACGGTGATCGGGCGATGGACTTGCGCGAAGTTTATTTTGGTACGGTGGGGCGCATATGTGGGCCAGGGGTAAAATTTTTATTGAAATATGAAACTATTTGAAAGCGTTGGATATTGTTTATAAAATCCGAAGGGTTAAACATAAGGGATTAAAACGTTGTAAATATATTTATTTATCAATTGATAAATAAATTAAAAAGAAATAAAAAACCCGTGGGCCAAACTAATGGAAATATTTTCAAAGGAATACCATTAGCAGTTGGTGGTTTTGACTCATGGTTTTAATAAAGGAAAGAAATATATAAGGAGAAGAGGAATAGAGTACGTGGGGTGTGCATTGTAAGGGTGGAAAATAAAATTTCTAAAAAGAATATCTGTATGGGCGAGCTCTGTTCTTAACTGATAAATCCGATACTACGATGCACCCATGAACATAATGATCTGACGATGATGAATCTCTGGTTTGAATGACGGATGACATTATGAAGAAATTGTGTGAGTATAGGGAAAATACATAAATCTGGTGACCGGGAAGATATGTCGTATGGAACCTGGTGGGTCTAGTATGAAAAATGATAAAACATGGTCTGCAGTGGTGCTGAGGGTCGAAGCCTTCATAGAGGGGGTTGTAGCTCCCTTCCAGTGGTAGCTGGTAAACGAGAGCAGGGGGTAGTAGCTCCCTTCCAGGAGAGTCTGGTAAACAAGAGAAGGTTGTAGCCTTCTGCAAGGGGGTGCCTACGTGCTGGTATAAGTCTGCACCAGCATAAATTGTAAGAAGTTGTCTCTATAATAAATATTGAAGATTGATATTATAGCAGCGGTGGTTTTCTCCCGAATTGGGTTTCCACCTTAAATCATGGTGTTCATATTTTTTGTTTATGTTTGATGGTTTGCTTTGTTATTTCTGTTCATGCTTAATGCTTATCTGATGCAATGCTCTAAGTAACGACATAATAAGATATCTGGACATACATGTTGGATGCTGTACTGTAACATATGGTTTTAAGAGAAAGAAAAGAAAAATTGTTCAGCCCTAAATACTGATTCACCCCTCCCCTTTCATTATTTTTCTCAACAATTGGTATCAGAGCAGGTCCTTCTGAAAAAGCTTAGCCACTAGAAGGAAGATCAAGCAAGATGAGTAACCAAGATGGAACAACATCTATCAAGCCTCCGCTCTTTAACGGAAACAATTTAATCTTCTGGAAAACAAGGATGAGATCCTATCTTCAGTCTCTGGGAGCAGATGTATGGGTAATTGTTGAACAAGGATATCAATATCTAGATGCAATGCCAACGGATTCAACGGAAAGGAAGAACTATGAAACAAATGCAAAGGCGGTCAATGCTCTATTGGGAAGTCTAACTGAATCAAAATTTGTCAAAGTCATGCAGCTGAATACTGCAAAGGCAATATGGGACAAAATCATTCTAAGTTATGAAGGTGATGCAAAGGTAAAAAGTGCTAAACTCCAAACTCTCAGAATTCAATATGAGAATATAAAAAAGGAGAATGAGGAGAGCATTGCCAATTTCTTTTTACGTCTTGATGATATTGTAAATCGTATGAGAAATCTGGGAGAAACAATAACCGAATCTACCTTGGTTGAGAAAGTCTTAAGATCTCTAACGACAAAATTTGAGTCAAAAGTTTCTGCCCTTGAAGAAAAGCAGGATCTTCAAAACCTCACTGTGGTAAAACTTCATGGCATACTAACTGCATATGAAATTAGAAGAGGATAACCTTATGAAGTTAAAGAAGCAATCTTTAGAACTTCTAAAAAAGGGAAGGAAGTACAAAAAACAGAAGGATCAGGATATATCTCAGAAGAAGACGAGATAAACTTTGTAAAGAAACTTCAACTTGGCACAGGACGGTTCAGAGGTAAGCTTCCTTTCAAATGCTTTGATTGTGGAAGAGTTGGTCATTATGCTGCTAAGTGTCCTTATAAAGAAACACATAAAAAGGGGAAGGAAGTAGCAAAAATAAATAAGAATCATTTTAGCACTAGAAAGAGTTACTATACTCATGAAGATAGTGATGGGTTATCTGATAGTGAGGAAGAATGTGAACAACATCTTAGACTTCTCATGGAATTTGAAAAAGAATCTAGAGAAGAAAAAGATACTTTTTTGGATGCTCTAGAGGACAGTGATTTTCTTGATGAAAACAATAAACTCAAAATTTTCTTAGAAGAAAGTAAAATAATCATAGAAACTCTGAAAAATCAGCTTGAAGAAAAGGAGAAACACAATGAGAAATTAGAGTGTGAAATAGTAAGTCTAAGAAAAGAACTTGAGAAAGTAAAAACTCTGAATCTTAGATTTGCCAAAGGATCTAAAACATTAGATGAAATTATCAAGGTACAATGTTCTCCTCTTATAAAGACAGGTCTTGGATATATTGGAGAATCTTCTCAGGCTTCAGCACCAAATTATCTAAAATCAGTTACAGCTGGTGTACAACATGATGCCACTCAGCAAGGGAATAAAGAGACTTTACAGATAAAACATGATCATCTCAATTCAAGGAACACTAACAGGAATGTCTTTCAAAGAAACACCAATCAACAAGTAAATTCATATAGAAGATTTTATGATCACATAAATTTCTCCTTCAATGGACAATGTTTCTCATGTCACAATTTTGGTCATAAAGTTGTTCAATGTGTTGCATATAAAACCATCATGACAAGAGAAGCAAGAAAGAAAAGGATTGATATTGAAAAAAAGAAGAATACTTATAACAACTTTTCTCCTCTTCAAAATGAAGTTGAATGTACTTATTGAAATAAATTTGGCCATGAAGAATCTAAATGCAGGAGAAAAGTTCAGCCAAAATAACATGTTCCTTCAAGCTCCAAAGTATGGAAAAAGAAGGAATTACAGGTTGAAAATTGTGGCATAGCGTTATTTGCAGAAGATGAAGAAAACCAATGGTACATTGATAGTGGATGCTCAAGACACATGAAAGGTGATAAAGACAAACTTCTTGCATATAGTGCTCTAGAAAAAGAAAAAAATGTTACATTTGGAAATGATACTCCTGCGGTCATTAAGGGAAAAGGGTTTGTTTTTCTAAAAGAAAAGGTGAAAGCTAATGAAGTCATGTATGTGGATGGATTAAAACATAACTTGTTAAGTGTAAGTCAAATGTGTGATCAAGGAACTGAAGTTGTCTTTAGTTCAAAAGAATGTGTGGTACGTGATCTTGATACAGGTAAAGAAATTATAAAAGGAAAAAGAACTCCAAACAACCTGTATATATTGAAGAACCCCAAAGAACAATGCTATTTGAGTAAATCTTCAGAAAATTGGCTATGGCATAGAAGGTTGGGGCATCTGAGCTTCTCTCAAATCAACAAATCAACCAGACTTAAAGTTGTTCGTGATCTTCCCAATAGTACTCTACCTGAGAATATCATATGCAAATCTTGCCAATTCGGCAAGCAAACCCGGGTAGAATTTAATGCCAAGGAAGGATCATCAAGTAAGCCTCTTGAACTCATTCATACCGAAATATGTGGACCTATGAGGAAAAAGTCACCACGAGGGGAGGAATACTATATCTTATTCATTGATGATTTCTCTAGAATGTGTTGGATTGGGCTGCTTAAACACAAAGATGAGGCATTTGAGAAATTTTAGATCTTCAAAGCACTAGTTGAGAATGAATTAGATCTAAAAATCAAGTGTCTCAGATTTGATCGAGGAGGAGAATATACATCCAATAAATTCCTTTAATTCTGTGAACAACATGGCATAAAAAGACAGTTCTCTGTAGCTGGCACTCCTCAACAGAATGGCGTTGCAGAAAGAATGAACAGAACAGTTCAACAAATGGCTAGAGCTATGCTGATGATTTCGGAACACCTGACACATTTTAGGGAGAAGCAACACATACAGCAGTAAACATTCTCAACAAAGCACATGTTCGTGTATATAGTGATAAAACTCCATATGAACTCTGGTATGGTAATGCTCCCACTATAAAGCATTTTAGAATTTTTGGGAGCAAATGCTTTATCAAGAATAATGATGAAAAACTTGACAAGTTTGAACCCAGAGCAGATGAAGGAAAATTTCTTGGTTACTCCTCTAGGAGTAGGGCATATAAATGTTACAATAAAAGACTTCAGAAGATTGTTGAATGTATTGATGTTGTTATTGATGAGTCTCCCGCAGCTCCAAAAGAAGAAAAGCAAACAACAGATGAAGATGATGATGACACATATCCTTCTACATCAAATAGTAATGATACAAATAGTTAACCCAGTGAATAACACGAAGAGGATTTGTCTGAAAGGCTCCATCTAGATATGTTCAAAAGAATCATCTAGAATCTCAAATTTTGGGAGAAAAGGGATTAGGTGTGCAAACAAGAAGGACTCTTGTGGGATCTTCTAGCAATCTTGAATTTCTGTCCACTATTGAACCTCACAGTGTTAGTCAAGCTAGCAAAGATGAATGTTGGATTCAAGCCATGAATGAAGAGCTTGATCAAATTGAAAAGAATCAAACTTGGGAATTAGTACCAAGGCCTCATGACAAAAATGTCATTGGAACTAAATGGATATTCAAAAACAAGTTAAATGAGAATGGGGATGTTATAAGAAAAAAAGCTAGACTTGTGTGCAAAGGGTATGCTCAACAAGAAGGTATAGACTTTGAAGAAACCTTTGCTCCTGTAGCCAGACTTGAAGCCATAAGAATGTTTCTTGCTTTTTCAAGCTTCCAACAAATCAAAGTTTATCAAATGGATGTTAAATCTGCTTTTCTCAATGGTGATCTAGAAGAGGAAGTTTATATAGAACAACTAGAAGGATTCATTTTGGGAAATGATGAAAAAATTGTTTGTAGACTTAAAAAGGCTCTATATGGTCTCAAACAAGCTCCAAGGGCATGGTACTATTGTCTTCACAAATATCTTCGTCAACAAGGATTTTCAAAAGGATCTGCTGATAGAAACCTATACACAAAAACTGAAAATGACAAACTATTGATTGTGGTTGTATATGTTGATGATATCATTTTTGGAAGTAATAAAGAGTCTATGAGTCAGAAATTTGCTTGGGGAACTAACATTCTTTCTTGGTTTGCAAGTGCAACAAGCAACAGATGGCATATTCTTATCACAAGCAAAATACCTCAAGCAAATCTTGAAGAAGTATGGCACGAAAGACTGCAAACCTGTAAGTACACCAATGATAACCGGATGTAATCTCAGTTCTAATGATGACTCCCCCATGGTGGATCAACCTGAATACATATCTATGATAGGAAGTCTACTTTATCTCACTGGGACTAGACCAGACATCATGCATGCAGTTGGGATTGTTGGATGATTTCAAGCTAATCCAAAAGAGTCTCATCTTCAGGCTGTGAAAAGAATATTCAAATATCTACAAGAAACTCAAGACTTTGGACTATGGTATCCAAAGAATGCTGATATTACTCTTCATGCATACACTGATGCAGATTGGGCTGGAAGTGTTGATGATCAAAAAAGAACTAGTGGTGGTGCATTCTATATGGGGCCCCGGTTAGTATCTTGGATTAGCAAGAAGCAAAGCTCCATTGCCTTATCTACAGCAGAAGCAGAATATGTGGCTGCTGCATCATGTTGCACTCAACTTCTCTAGATGATGAAAACCCTACAAGACTTTCAAATAAAATGTTCACCTCCTATCTCCATTATGTGTGATAATACAAGTGCTATCAGTATCTCAAAGAACCCTGTTATGCGTTCCAAGACCAAGCACATTCCTATCAAATACCACTTCTTACATGAACAAGTGCTTGAACAAAAGGTGAAATTGGAATTTGTTTCCTCGAAAGAACAAGTTGCTGATATATTTACCAAACCTCTACCCAGGGAAGCGTTCGAATATCTCAGACAGAAACTAGGAGTAGTCTCTGCCATGTAGAGGATCAGGTCTACTTAAATACAAAAGATTAAATTGGTTGTGAAGTGTTGTTGGGCTTCTCTGAATGCTCAGGCTAAGGGGAAGCATTGGTCATATGAAAAGGATGCACAGGTCAAGGGGGAACATTGGTCAGAATGCATGGTTGGCATTCCAATTAAGTGTTATAGTCTGCTCTCATCTTTGATCTTGTTTGTATAAGTCATTTTTTATATATTTGAAGATGCAGCATGATCTCAGGGGGAGCATGGTTCTGTCGGTACAAAGGATATTGATCAACCCTTTGCCATTGATGTCAAAGGGGGAGGAAACACAAAGAGGGGTTCTATAAGACAAATAGAGGAAGAATATTGCCATCAATGCCAAAGGGGGAGATTGTTGGAAATATTGTCATTGATGGCAAAGGCATTGGCAACAAAGGAGCATCTGAAACAGTATCTAGGAAAAGAGAAAAGAAAGTTGCAGAAAACAAAGGCCAACAGAGAGGAACAGAGGAAGAGTGCATTTACAGAGAGCAGTATCGGTCTTGGTGCAGAGACAAGTAGTGAATTGAAGAAGACTTGTCCAAAGACAGGGTTGAATTAAATTGATGGATATTAGAGTCCCTGTCGATTTAATTCATGTATAAACATAATATATGCATCCTGATAAAGGAGAAAGGAAAATCTGTGTATGGTTGAGTTCTGGTGATATTCTGTTGAGTGGAGAATATCGAGCGTATTTTTACAGTTGATTGGTTCAATTCTCATACAGTCTTGGATGAGTTCTATATGTACAGGGCACATTATATATATATATATATATATATATATATATAACATTAACATAATCACGAAGGAAGAACATTTAAATCAAAGTTATACGGAACTTGGGGTACGGAGCGATTGGACAGCTGATCACTGTTTAAAAACTGCTAGTGGATTTGCGAAAGTGGATTGCCCATATCGCACCGCTTTTGTGGGATAAGCAGTATTCAAGAGACTGGCTCCGATTCCATAGAAAGAGTGACACGCGTCCTGGAGAAACCGTCATTGCTGAGCGCCGTCGTACGTTAACAATCAACCATCATGCGTTAAAGTTCGACCAAGGATGCCAAGCGATATTGATATATGCCGTTGATCTTGGAGGCTCACAATCTAACGGTGATCAGGCGATGGACTTGCGCGAAGTTTATTTTGGTATGGTGGGGCGCATATGTGGGCCAAGGGCAAAGGTTTGTTGAAATATTAAACTATTTAAAAGCATTGGATATTTTTTATAAAATCCGAAGGGTTAAACATAAGGGATTAAAACGTTGTAAATATATTTATTTATCAATTGATAAATAAATTAAAAATAAATAAAAACCCTGTGGGCCAAACTAATGGAAATATTGTGAAAGGAATACCATTAGCAGTTGGTGGTTTTGACTCATGGTTTTAATAAAGGAAAAAACTATATAAGGAGAAGAGGAATAGAGTACGTGGGGTGTGCATGTTGGGAAAAATGCTGAGAGGGGGGGGGGGGGTGAATCAGTATTAAGTGCAGTCAATATAAATTTTCTTCTTCCTTTAAAAAACCCATACACTACTTTCCTGAATCCAACTAGCGTATATACGCGGATATCCTTTACAGAACTCGCGTATATCCAATGATCTAATTATGCATTAATTCTTGACTTAGATCATTGCATTATTCAATCATCAGATGTTTAAAGAATAGTAATCAGACGCAGAAAGAACAGAATAATCATCACACATAAGCAACACACATGAACACCAGGATTTTAGGTGGAAACCCAATTCGGGAGAAAACCACCGCTGCCATCGTCTCAGTCTTCAATATTTATTATATTAAGAAAACTTCTTACAACCATGTACTGGCGCAGACTTATACCAGCACACAGGCACCCATCTGCAGAAGGCTACAACCTTCTCTCATTTACCAGCCTCTCCTGGAAGGAAGCTACAACCCCCTGCTTCTCGTTTACCAGCCTCTCCTGGAAGGGAGCTACTACCCCCTGAAATAGCACCAGCTTCTACTGATAGAAAGCTTATACATACATACTGAAGGCTTCAACCCTCAGATCCACTGCAGACCACGTTTCATCAATTTTCAAACTGGATCAGACAGCTCCAACACAACCCTTCACTTATCAACAAAAAACCTTTGCCCAATTCTTCAGACAGAACAGTGAAACCACTGTAACCAGAATATCAGAGATAACCCAGACTACAGAATAAATATGCAGAAACACATTCAACTTTGAGCAACCATTAGATCAGATATCATACGCACTTTTATTTAATCAGACTCGCGTATATACGCGCTTTTCATGAAGAGAACCCGCGTATACATCTGTGCATTTACCAGAAAAACCCTAACTGTCCATACGCACCTTTGTTTAAATAGATCCGCGTATACACGTGCTTTTCACTAACTGAACCTGCGTATAGATCTATAAAAGATAGACTTCACACAATAGACCAGATCTATGAACTTACCCAGATTTATTCAAGTTCCTCGACAGATTTGCGCTAGGTCTTCATTACTTCTTTTCAGATCATCCTAGAGATTCATTTTCTTTAGATCTAGAGGTCTTGAACCTTCATCATGTTCATAGTTGCATCACAGATTCAGATCTATCAATTAAGAATAGAGTTCAACCATACAGATTAACTTCAGAGTGAAGTATTCATTAAAGCCCAGACTCTTGCCCCCTTGCACAATGAATTTCTTCTCCTTATATAGATTTAGCCTTTGACAATACCATGAGCCAAAACCACATAAATTCCAATGGTATTCCTGGACGGGATAAAATAGACAATCCAACGCTCAATACAATGGGTCAATACCATGGTAGTAACCCCTGGTATTATAAATTTAGAGCACAATTGAGCATACACGACTTGGCACGTACTTTTCCGCGTGCATACGCTACTTATTCTAGACAAAACCGCGTATGCCTTGTGACACACACTTTTCATCATTTTTCAAGCACATACTGGAATTCCTTTCACCATTACTTCTGAGCTGCTCTGTAGACACATCAGATTTACGTCATTAATAGGTCCATCACTCCATCAAGTAGGTTTCCATCATCTTCATCAAGTGGGTTGCCATCAAGGACAACACTCTGCATCATTTTGCCAACAATCTCCCCCTTTGGACTTGATGGCAACCACGATGGTGTTTGATCACCATAACAGATAGATACATTAATCATAATGATATTATTTCCCTATTCAAACACCTTGTCACTCTCCCCCTTTGTCATCAAGGGCAAAGGGTGGATCAAAAACCAAAAGAAGGAAGTGCTTTGCAGATCTGATGCACACTGAAGTTACCATGCTCCCCCTGAGTTCAAGCTGAATCTTCAAACATAATTTTCAATGCAGTACATGACTCTATGACCTTCCTATCACCAAAGACTCATATATACATCAACGATCCAACCAAGTGGATTTACATATGCGACTCAAATGCCCAACCAAGTGGGTTTACACATTTTGACTCAACTACCCAGCCAAGTGGGTTTACAAATTTTAACAAGTCCTTACATGACTGAATATTACAACTTTACATCATAGGTCTCAACATGACCGTTTCATCAAATTACAAATATGAATTTTTATAATCAATACCAAAAATCCCTTAAGAAAGATCATATTTCAGAACCATCATAATGCCAACAATGCATTATGCTCAGCAAGGCTAATGCTCTCCCTGAAACTGTGCATCCTTTCCATGTGACCAAAACTCCCCTTTTGCTTGTGCATTCTGAACACTTTCAACAACAAATCATCAAGGCATATTCATCTAATATTAGAGAATTAAACAGAAATATAAGAGCTGAAGTACCACCAGAGACTCGAAACCACATCAGAGATACCGAACAACACCACAGCTTGTGCTGAGGAAATGCTGACCCTGAAAAATTGTCAACAACCACTCATACGCGGTTTTCTGTGTATGAACTCGTGTATATACGCTACTATCTTTCAGGAAACCCGCGTATCCAATTTAATCTTCTGAAATTAAACAGATTTGTTCTTCTGACTGGCAGGGACTACTCCTAGCTTCTGTCTTAGATATTCGAATGCTTCCCTGCGCAGAGGTTTGGTAAAGATATCAGCAACTTGTTCTTTGGAGGGAACATACTCCAACTTCACCTTTTTTTCAAGCACTTGTTCACGTAAGAAGTGATACTTGATGGGAATGTGCTTGGTCTTTGAATGCATAACAAGATTCTTTGAAATGATGATGGCACTTGTATTATCACACATGATGGAGATAGGAGGTGAACATTTGATTTGAAAGTCTTGTAAGGTTTGCATCATCCAAAGAAGTTGAGTGCAACATGATGCGGCAGCCACATATTCTACTTCTGCTGTAGATAAGGCAATATATTTTTGTTTCTTTCTGAACCAAGATACTAACCGAGGCCCCATATAGAATGCACCACCACTAGTGCTTTTCCGATCATCAAAATTTCCAGCCCAATCTGCATCAGTGTAAGAATGAAGAGTAAGATCAGCATTCTTTGGATACCACAGTCCAAAGTCTTGAGTTCCTTGCAGATATTTGAATATTCTTTTGACAGCCTGAAGATGAGACTCTTTTGGATTAGCTTGGAATCATCCAACAATCCCAACTACATGCATAATGTCCGCTCTAGTCCCAGTGAGATAAAGTAGGCTTCCTATCATTGATCTGTATTCTGGTTGATTCACTGCGGGAGAATCATCATGAGAACTGAGATTACATCCGGTTATCATTGGTGTACTTACAGGTTTGCATTCTTCCATGCCATACTTCTTCAGAATTTGCTTAAGATATTTTTCTTGTGATAAGAATATGCCATCTGTAGTTTGATGCACTTGCAAGCCAAGAAAGAATGTTAGTTCCCCAAGTAAAGACATTTCAAATTCTTGCTGCATAACAGAAGCAAATTTCTGACTCATAGATTCTTCATTACTTCCAAAAATGATATCATCAACATATACAACCACAATCAATAGTTTATCATTTTCAGTTTTTGTGTATAAGTTGCTATCAGCAAACCCTTTTGAAAATCCTTGTTGATGAAGATATTTGTCAAGACGATAATACCATGCCCTTGGAGCTTGTTTGAGACCATATAGAGCCTTTTTAAGCCTACAAACAAGATTTTCATCATTTCCCAAAATGAATCCTTCTGGTTGTTCTATATAAACTTCTTATTCTAGATCACAATTGAGAAATGCAGATTTAACATCCATTTGATAAACTTTGATTTGTTGAAAACTTGAAAAAGCAAGAAACATTATTATGGCTTCAAGTCTAGCTACAGGAGCAAAAGTTTCTTCAAAGTCTATACCTTCTTGTTGAGTATACCCCTTGCAAACCAATCTAGCTTTGTTTCTTATAACCTCCCCATTCTCATTTAACTTGTTCTTGAATATCCATTTAGTTCCAATGACATTTTTATCATGTGGTCTAGGTACCAATTCCCAAGTGTGATTCTTTTCAATTTGATCAAGCTCTTCATTCATGGCTTGAATCCAACATTCATATTTGCTAGCTTGATTGACATTGTGTGGTTCAATTGTGGATAGAAGTGCTAGATAGCTAGAAGATCCCACAAGAGTCCTCCTTGTTTGTACACCTGATTCCTTGTCTCCCAAAATTTGTGATTCAGGATGATTCTTTTGAACATATCTGGATGGAGCCTTTTCAGATAAATCATCTTCAGGTTCTTCATTGGATCCACTGTCTATATCATTTCTATTTGATGTAGAAGGACAAAAGTCACCATCATCTTCTTCTGTTGTTTGTTTTTCTTCTTTAGGAGCTGTAGGAGACTCATCAATAACAACATCAATACATTCAACAATCTTTTGAAGCCTTTTATTGTAACATTTGTATGCTCTGCTTGTAGATGAGTAACCAAGAAGTATCCCTTCATCTGATCTAGGTTCAAACTTGCCAAGCTTTTCATCATTATTTTTTATAAAGCATTTACTTCCAAAAACTCTAAAATGCTTCACAGACAGAGAGTTACCATACCAGAGTTCATATGGAGTTTTGTCACTATTTACCCAAACATGTGCCTTGTTGAGAATGTTTACTGCTGTATGTGCTGCTTCTCCCCAGAAAATGTCAGGTGTTCTAGAATCATCAAGCATAGCTCTAGCCATTTGTTGAATTGTTCTATTCATTCTTTCTACTACGCCATTTTGTTGTGGAGTGCCAGCTATAGAGAACTATCTTTTTATGCCATGTTGTTCACAAAATTCAAGGAATTCATTTGAAGTATATTCTCCTCCTCGATCAGATCTAAGACACTTGATTTTTAGATCTAATTCATTTTCCACCAGAGCTTTGAAAATCTGAATTTTTTCAAATGCTTCATCTTTGTGTTTAATCAACTCGATCCAACACATTCTAGAGAAATCATCAATAAATAAGATATAGTATTCTTCCCCATGTGATGACTTTTTCCTCATAGGTCCACATATGTCAGTATGAATGAGTTCAAGAGGCTTACTTGATGATCCTTCTTTGGCATTAAATTTTACTCTGGACTGTTTACCGAATTGGCAAGATTTGCATATGATACTCTCTGGTAGAGTAATATTGGGAAGACCACGAACAACTTTAAGTCTACTTGATTTGTTGATTTGAGAGAAGCTCAGATGCCTCAGCCTTCTATGCCATAACCAATTTTCTGAAGATTTTCTCAAGTAACATTGATCTTTGCAGTTCTTCAATACATACAGGTTGCTTGGAGTTCTTTTCCCTTTTATAATAGTTTTACCTGTATCAAGATCGCGAACCACACATTCTTTTGAACTAAAGACAACTTCAGTTCCTTGATCACACATTTGACTTACACTTAACAAGTGTTACACAGTAATTTGTCACCGTCCCTACCGTTCCCCGTCCCGCACAACGGAGGACCCATTTTGTGACCTGTGAACATTGTCATGCCTTGAAAACATCATCAATGCATTCCTCTAAACATGAGCCTCATTTGCCCTTGAGACATCTCCTTGCAAAAATCATGAAAAACATCCCTTTTGGCATTGGCGCGGGAAGGCAGTTCAGTACTCGCGCCAATGGGGAAAATCCTGCAAAGAGGTCGCGCCAACTGGCGCTCTGTCATAGAGCAGTAGTCACGCCACCCATTTAGGGACTGTTTTTTAATAAAGATGGCGGAAGTTGAGTTCCAACAAACTCACAAACCATTGCCTATCTTGAGTTGGGAGGTTTGGCTGCGGGAGTTCTATGGAAGGGAAGTGGTTTTGCCACCTCCCATGGAACCTTCCTTGTTGATAGGGCCAATCCCATAATAATAGGGATCCCAACTCCCTCCTTCCCCCATCTATAAAAGCCTGCTCAATCCCATGGCAAGCTAGTCTTGAAGTGCCTAAGCTTTGAATCTCCATATTCCCAAGAGCCTTTGTGCTGTAAAGAATCATCTCTTTCCCTTAAGGCCGACTCAAGTAAGGAGACCATTGTCGAGAGACTCCGGAGAGGTTTTCCCTTTCCTTGGCGAGCTTTGCGAGACGTGGACGACCGGAGACCCGTCCGAAGGGGACCGCGACGTCAGAACTTGGTTGTAATCTCTCTTCGTTTATTATTTAATAGATGATTATGATTATGGTTCCACTCCGTTTTCCATCATGTTAATGTGAGTAACGTCCTTTCTGACTGATGTTTAGTTACGTATGCTGGTTTCTATGCTTGTATCTGTTCGTTTCTTCCGTGTGCAGGTGTTCATCCGTGGATATCGTGGAGGGATTGTGATCTGCCGGGGCTGAAGAACAGGGACACTTCTTCTTCAGATTATAGCGTTGGAATCCAGGTAGGCTTCTATTCCTAGTCTTTCCATTCGTAACTAGGAGCTTGCGTCATAACATTGTTTGATTGTTGCTAGACCCCTGCTGGGCTAATAGGGATCGCCTTTGTCCACAGAGGGGATTTACCTCCTCAACAATTTGGCGACTCCGCTGGGGATCATCCAGATTTCATTGTCTCGTTTGTGTTGTCTCACTTTGAATGTTTTATGTTTTTCCTTGCTTGATGAACCTTCTGGGTTGGGTTCTTTCACTGTTTTTGCTTCTTGGTTTGCTTAGCTTGCATTGGTCTGCTTCTGGAGTAGCTTGTTTTTAATTTTTGGCTGAGAAACTCGACTGGTGCGGTTTTTAACCTGACAGTCGCGCCAATTGGCACACGTTGCCTTTGTCCAGCCCGCTCCAATTGACTTCTGGCACCAGTTTCACTCTTACAGTCGCGCCACCCCTGTAAGTTTTTTGAGTTTCCTCATTTTTGAGCTCTCTAGATTTGATCAGTGTTTTTCTTCTTGATTTTCAGACTGCCTGAGTGTGTTGGAGTCCTGTTTGACTGGGAATTCACCTCTGTCCTTTGGTTGTTTGCTTTTATCTACCGATTTCACATTTTAAGCCCTAGGGCATCTAGTGGCTTAGTGTATCGAGCCCTCCTTGGGAGTTTTGGTGTTTTGATGGTCCTGTCAACTGTTTGATTGATTCTTCGCATCCTCTAAGTAGTTGTTCATTGTTTTATTGCGATTTTTGGGTGATTGTTCATTCCTTCATTCGAAATTCGTTTGGTCTTGCCTTGGACCTAGATCACACGGTCCATTGGAAGCTTTTGAGTCTTTTCTTCGTTTTGAGAGACTTTGGTCGATTTGGGGATCTGATTGCTTGTGTTGTTGAGTGAAATTTGTTTGTTTCGCTCTCTTGGAAATCATTTCTCAAGTTGTTCCATTTGTTTTCAAGTTTGTTTAGTGCATATTAGCTATTAAACATTGAAAAAAAAAAAAAAAAAATCTCTTTTGCTTTTGTTAATTAGTGCAAATTGTGATATTTTCCCATATCGCTAGTGATTAGTGTTTTTGAATGAAAAGTTTTCAATTTCATTAGTTGCATTAGAGATCTCATTGTTTGTCTTCCGTTCATTTCGTTCGTGTAAAGCTCTCAACTCTTCTCTAACTAGTTTTCATCGAACGAAATTTTGCACTGTGGCATATAGCTTTGCATTTAGGAGTCTTTCGAGACACTACATACGATAGGGCCTGGAAATTGAAACTTAATTGAAGATCAACCATAAAATTTATTTCAATTAATCTAAGGTAGCATTGGAACTTAACGAAACATATTTAGAAGGTCTAGGCTAGAGACGTGTTCCGGCGTCGTTAAACCTAGCAGTTGTCGTTCGCCTGTTGGCTTTAGACAGCGCTAGTACGGACTTGTGCTCCCCGTACCGTCGCGTATATAAAGGGAGACCCCCATAGGTTTTCAATCCTTTATCCACAGGAAGCCGAGTCTGCCGCCCTATACCCGTGATACACCGAACACAGCATTCGGGGAGACTACCTGCACGTATGGAAAGTCCTTGGTCGATTTCTGTTTCATTATTGAAACCAAGGTGTATATTGCAGTTCACAGATATTTGGTACACCCTTTGTGCCTAGTTTTTTCCTGAGCAGTCATTTGGTCTTTTCTGACTCCCTAAACTTGAAAAGACCATCAAGCGCTTGTCCTTTCACGCTTGTGTCAACTCTGAAAGAGATAGAGTCATCTTTTTATCGTTTCTCGACTCTTAAAATATGAAATGGTAGAATTTCTTACTTTCCAATGTGGTAAAATTAATCGCCCATGATTACACACCTATTTAGACATTTCTTTTTGACTGTTTGATCGTGTGTCTTAACTCGTTTTCAGCCCGTGTGTGTGTTTTCTCTTTTCTTCTAGTCTTTTGCCATAGTGGCGGAACCATCGGTTTCGTCTACTGGTAGTCCTTACACGGACGATTCTTCAGAAGCTTCTCAGCCTTCTGTTGAACCATAGCAGCCTGTTGTTTCCGAGTTTCCTGACGGGGGACCGGTTCTCGCCGAGCAACCCTTTGGAGGACCAGTTGAGTTCAATTGGCCCTTTTCGGACCCTGTGTCTGAACTGAGATTAGGAGCTGATTTCCTTTCTCTTACATCGGGTTCACCGTTTGTTGCTGCTGTTTTTCCTCCTAGTCCTCGCCGTCTTTTGCGCGATTTAACGGCAGGATCAACCATGAGTGATTCTCGTGAGGAAATTCCGGTGTCTGATGACTATCAGCGCATCCCTCGTATATTGTTTGAGGGAGACGACTCTGAGCTGGCTACCATGTCGTCA
The DNA here is from genome assembly GCA_034641835.2 of Pinus albicaulis. Classification (NCBI taxonomy): domain Eukaryota; kingdom Viridiplantae; phylum Streptophyta; class Pinopsida; order Pinales; family Pinaceae; genus Pinus; species Pinus albicaulis. Next base: position 1,410,889,535 of record CM076579.1, on the reverse strand, counting down.
GCTAGTCCCTCTTTACCTCAGGGATACAGATCTCTGGGTCAGATCATTTCAGCTGCAGCCTCTATGGGAATATCATCTCCTGCTTCGAGGCCAGCTGTCACTACACCCAGGGTGTCCCCTTCGACGCCCGTCACTTCTGTTCCCGTTCGGCCCACTGTTTGTGTGGCTGCCTCTTCTTCTGTTGTCTCAGCTACCAGGGCTGGGCCAACTCCTGAAGATGTCTATCTAGCTACTGCTATACCGGAGAATATCTCTCCGGAGGAGTATCGGTTGTCCTTGCAACAGCCGATCGCCGAAGCTGGACAATTCCCCCAAGATCCTTACCGATCTTTGTTTTCGCACTATGCCCGTGATGACACCCCGTGCATGCTTTCCCGTGCCGCTGGACGCAGCACGGGGAGGTTTTGGCGCCTTCCTCGCTCCGAGGCTTATCTCTCGTACGTTCGTGCCGCCCGTACAACCGCTCCTTATAGCCCGGCCAGCAGTGGCGCCCTTCTGCGTCAACTTGCGGCCAACCCTGCTATCGTATGACCCACGTGACGCCCCATCTGCTAACTGCGGGACAAATAAGGCTATTGATATCAACCGCAAGGACCATACATACCTCTCGAAGTCAACCTCGCTCACCGCCGGGTATCAACCAGGACCTATTTCATGGTCCTGTAACAAATCTAGCTTTCTTACTCATGCAACCGCGCATCTCCGTTGTTTCTAACGTTGTATATCGCCCAGACCACCCTATGGTTCTCGCTTTTAGGTCAAACTGCTTCAAAAGGTTCGGTCTCGTTCACTCACTCTCGCCACCGGCTCATCCGGTACAACCTGGTGTCCCGCCTCCAGGCCAGCCGGCCCATCCGATACAACCTAGGGCCCACTTACAACCAGGTCAACCTGCGCAACCAGCGCCGCCTGTTTATTCGGGCCAACCTGGTCATTCAGGCCAGCCCCCTCACTCGGGTCAACCTATTCATTCAGGGCAGCCCTCTCATTCCGTTCACTCTGCTCAACAACCTGTTCATTCAATGCCGCAGCCAAATCAACAGCTGCGCCCTACGTACCAAGCTCCACAGGGTTCCACTTATCAGCAGCCTACTCATCCTCAGAGTGGTTATTATCCTCATGGTCAGTCTCAACCGAACTATAACCACCCTGGAGGCTCTCAGTATTATCCTCCTCCACCCGGTTCTACCTACGCTCAGCAGCCAAATCCAAACGCTGCTTATACAGGGCAGACACCTAATCAGGGCCCGAACCCTGGTTATCAAGCCCCGCACTATGGTTACCAGCATCCAAATCAGTCTGGTTATACGAACTATGCCCCCTACAGTCAAAATCCTTCGGGACAGAACCCGTGGGGGCAGGGATATTCACAACCATCGTGGAGCATGGGTACCGGACCTCATCCTGGGACTGGCATGGTAGTTAACCCTCCATTGCCGTTCATGGCTACCTTGGAACTGCCGAACATTTCAAAGTTGACCAACGATCCGATTTCACATAATCCATATTGGCCTCTGGTTCCCACCAAGATACCAGGTGATTGTCCCAAGTTTGAGGGCAAAGCTGGCGAAGACCCCCAGGCGCATGTGATGATGTATCACCTCTGGTGTTCATCTAACTCTTGGGTCGACGATTCGATTCGTCTGCGTCTTTTCCAGCTTACTTTAACAGGAGCTGCTGCTAAGTGGTACATAGAACTATCCCGTGGTATTTTTCAAGATTTCAACTCGTTAGCCATGGCTTTCCTCACGCATTTCCAGTTACCGGTCCGGTATGAGGCCGGGACGCACCTTCTGACTTCTCTGAAGCAAGACACGGCCACTCACATCTCGGATCACATCCATGAGTGGCGGCACCGTCGTCGACTGATCAAGTTTCACATACCTGATCAGATTTTGACTCACTGGTTCACCACCTCCTTTGTGAATAAAATCGCTCAGGATATCGCGATGGGAGCGTGTGTGATGGAGGAACAAGCTATCGCGCGTGCCCAGTACTTGGATCTTGTTTATTCACAATCTGGCACGCTTTATGACATCCTGCCTGATGCACCACGGCCCGGAGCCAAAAAGGCCCCGCCCACCCCTTCGGTGGATGGTGTCATTGGTTCCGTTTCTCAAAATTCAAAGAAGTCTTCGAATGGGAAGCAGAAGGCTAATTCTTCCAACAATACCTCTGCTAATCCCGCTTCATCTGATTCTGGTAAAACCGCGGAGGTGAATGCCGTTCAGGCCAATCCTGCGGACAAATCCTCCAAGGGGAAGAAGAAGGGCAAAGGCAAATCAAAATCTGATGCCCCAAAACCAGAATCTAAATCTCGAACCGAGGATGGCTCCCAACGTAAGCCGAAATTCCCTTGCCTCATCTGTGAAGGTGACCATTACACTAAGGATTGTCCACGACGGTCCGAAGTTAGTCAACTTCTTAAAGGCTCAAAAGGGACTCCGACTGTTTTAAAAGAGCCATTTCCATCTCAGCAGACCCATATGGTCGAACAGGCGTCACCATCTGCACCGTTTGGGTCTCAGGTTTTCATGATGAAGACTAATGCACCTATCACTATCGCTACGCGGTCGAAGGATTACAATGAACCACGGCAGGCACCCGGGAAGGCAGTTGCGGAAGGGCCGCCTCCCCCACCTGCCTCCGGTCCATTGGAAATCGAGAAGCCGACTCCCGAACCCGTTGTGAAACCACCTCCCAAGGGTGTTCTTCGAAGATCCTCTTATAATCCGAATGCTCGTGCCGCTCAACATTACAGCATTGTTGAGGATCTGGCACAGGCGCCATGTGCCATGTCCGCACTTGAGGTTCTTCAAAGTTGTCCTTCGCAACGAAAGGCTTTACTGTCTGCAATCGGTGGTATCGATCCCGCCGACTCGAGCCTTCTCACCTTTGATCTGGAGAATTTTACTCCCCGGCTTCCACATCAAATCGCTTTGGTCATTCAAGTCGGGATTAACGGTCTGAACATTCATAGGGCCATCGTAGATGAGGGTGCATCTACCTGCGTTATGTCCTCCGCTTGCTGGAAGGCCATCGGCTCTCCAGCCTTGTCGTCATCTCCCAATGCCCTTGAGGCATTTGATGGTCGGGAATCTAAACCCCTGGGAGTTCTCGAGAGTCTTGCGATCACATTACAGGAAAAAAATGTCAACGTGGAAGTAGAAGTGGTTGACGCTAAACTCAACTACAACATACTTCTTGGCCGCAGCTGGACCCATGCCATGCTCTGCGTGCCGTCTACCGTCTTTCGATTCATTAAGTTCCCTCACGAGGGCAAGATTGTCACGGTGGATCAGCTGTCATTTTTCACCTCTAGCTCTGAGAACAACGTGCCATACGTGGATCAAATTCCGAATCCCCCAGACAGCATAGGACCTGGTCTTTTCAAAGACCCAGTTCTCATGGGTATATTCCCCGCACCGCCACCAAATACCGCTCAAGTCAACATGTTGTCCAGGACTGATGACCCCTGGCTTATTCCTACACCTGAGCAGGTATATGAGTTTGGAGAATCCATGCCTTTAACGCTAGTAGAGATCAGCTACTGTGAGATTGTTGCCGCATCGGACCCTCGACCTCCTCAGCATGCTCCGATAAACATGGCTCTCGACATCTACTCACGATCCCCCTGGCTTGGTCTTCGTGGCCTCGTGCGGAGCCTGCGACCCAGCAGCCCGCGTGATGGTATGGAGAACCACTCTCAGTGCCAGATCAGGCAGGTTATTTCTGGCTTGGCCATTGCATCCCGTTATTATCGTCGGCCCTTTTGCGAAATGGGGCATGGATTTTATGACGTGTAACCCTCACTCGGCTGGGGGGCATGCGTATATCATTCTCGCCGTTGACTACTTTACTAAGTGGGCCGAGGCGATGCCTACACTAGCTGCTGACGGGAAAACGACTGCTTCATTTATATTCAACCACGTTATTGCATGGTTCGGGGTTCCTCAAGCCATCGTCACTAATCACGGTACTCAGTTCCGCGATTACATGATGACGGAGCTGACCTCAACGTTGGGCTTGCGTCACGACAGCTCAACACCATACTACCCTCAAGCGAATGGTCAGGTTGAGGCAGTGAACAAGGTTTTGGTCACTATGCTTCAGCGAAAAGTTGGGATTCATAAATCCAATTGGCATCTCCAACTGTTCTCAGCTCTCTGGGCATACCGAACATCTGCTAAGAGTGCAACTGGATTCACACCATTCCAATTGGTGTACGGTCTGGAAGCTACGCTGCCGGTTGAATGTGAAATTCCTTCGCTTAAATTAGCTGTGGAACTCTTACCGGATACTTCTCCTGAGGAATAACGTCTTCTATATCTCGAACGGTTGGATGAAACCCGTCGTCTAGCTGCTTTGATCATCGAAGCACAAAAGAAGAGGGTCAAAACTCATTTTGATCAATCTGTTTCTCCCCGTTCTTTCATCGAAGGAGACCTCGTCCTCTTGTACGATCAGGCACATGATAAGCTTGGAGCCGGTAAACTCCAACCTATGTGGCACGGGCCCTATATAGTAAAGCGCGTTTTGAAAAATGGGGCCTATGAGCTTATAGATTACGAAGGAGTTCCACTGGCGCAGCCCAGAAATGGGCTGTACCTTAAAAAGTACTATGCCTGAAGTGATTTCATGGTGTGGTGTGTGTACATAGGTGTGTGATTGTCATTTGTGTGCATAGTGTGGTGTGCTTTGTAAACATCATTCTGCTGATCGGGTCTTCCTGGTTGTGCAGATGTCTATTCATCCATTTGTTGGTTTCGCGGATGGTGCCTCCCGCAGTACCAGGAATCTGTCTTCCGCAGCCTGGGTAATCTACGATCCTGCTGGTGAGTTGATTGACCTGCAAGGTGTGTTTCTAGGACGTACCATGAACAACATCGCGGAATATAGTGCCGTTTTGGAATTATTAACCGAGGCAGTAAACCTTGGTATCTGTGAATTGCTCGTGTATCTAGATTCACAACTTGTAGTCTTACAGCTGAATGGACACTATTTGGTAAGAAACCCGTCCATATTACGTCTGTATTTGCGTATTCGATTACTGGAAAGGAATTTTGACTACATTACATATCATCATATACCCAGGCATTTGAATACATTAACAGATGCAGTAGCGAATTTGGTATTAGACAGACATTTGCGCTTTATAAATTATCATCACATGTAAAGAAAGACTCATCCAGAAATAGATATGTATATATATAGATATCGAAATGTTTACATAGAGTGTGTCACATAAAATTCAAAAAATATACATAGTCGTCTTAGTACATCCGGAGACGCTATGTCTCTCAAAAATAGGTGTGGTATAAATCCTAAGGACTAATCCGCATGGTGCTCATGATAGCACGTGACTGCACGCACTAAGCGCCTCAGGATTTGGTGGATCCGACTCGGAACTCCCACCGTGTGGCGCTGGTATGCCATCGGTACGTCTGCTAGCCAGGCATAGTCTGGAATCCCGTGGGCAATCCCCTCGAGGTTCTGGATCATTTCATCTCCTCTGGTACCTTCTCCCTGAATCTCAGGGGCAAGTTGTGTCCTCCGGGAGATTGGAGACATCCTGGCTGGTCTCTCAGGTCCTACATCTGCATGCATATATAACTGTGTTAAGACGAATGTGTATTAACAAAAAAAAAACATATAAACATAAAATCAAAAATATGAGGTCTTACCCAGCTCCTCGTCCCAGTTATCTCCTTCTGGTAGTGGGAGATTTGGGTCCCCAGTAAAGTTAGTTCCCGAATAGGGCCATTCTTCCACGAAGATCAGCTAGCGCCGTAACCACCTAAAGAACTCTAGCCTCTAGGACATCTATTGGCCACCTCCAGATCTGGGCATCAATGCTGCCCAGCGAACCATTCGTGGCTCTCGTGGTATCGGACTCGCCACTGCGGCCCCTTGGCCCTAGAAGATTGGTAAGCGTTCCAGAATGAACGATACCAAGATGGAACCATAACCGAACTGTTTCAGTTTCCCCTGTTTGCACCTTGTGAGCTGCCTTTTCATATTGATTGTTACTGCTTCTGCCCAGTTGAACAGTAAGGGACCCATGCATTCTGAGGCCAGCAGGAGTTGGGTCTTCGTGGCCTCGTGCGGAGCCTGCGACCCAGCAGCCCGCGTGATGGTATGGAGAACCACTCTCAGTGCCAGATCAGGGACGGTGTGGATATCCACTTTCTTGCTTCCTGATCCTGTTTGTGCCCCTGGGCACACCCATGCCATCACTTGTTCCATCTTTTCCCCAGATGGTCTGCTTCCAGTCAGTACAGGGATTGGACCTCTGCGGGACAATCCAGTAATGAAATAAACATCAGTGACCTCCAGTTCTAACACCTGGTCTCGTAACCTGAACACCTGTTCTTGTTCATCCCAGATACTGATTAGATACTGGAGGAGCTCAGGCTGAGCTCGTAAACATGGCGTGAGGAAGAAATTTTTCAATCCACAGTTTCTAAGTGCATTCATGCAAGTTTGGCTTTGCATGGCCTATTCATCCTCTTCTCCGTGCTCTCGTTCCTTCCATTCGATTGCCATTTTGAGTGATTATCTGCATTCACATGGTCAAAAACCCTTAGTTAGATCATTGATGAACTTCAAATTCCATGCAAATTGGTCTAAATATCGAAATTTTGGGTGAAAAATAAGGTTTGACCACTGGTACGGCTGTTTTGCGAACAGTCGCGCCACGTGGCGCGAGCCCTTTATAAAAAAGAGCTCATTGGCGCGGGTCCATGCCCGATACCCGCGCCAATGGGCGCAACCCTAAAATTCTAAAAATGACCACACAAAACTGATTTTTAAGGGAAAGCTATTAAAAAATGAATGAAAATGAAGAGAAAAAGAGCGCCTCTTACCTGTGACAGACGAGAAGCTGAATGGTCGACTGGATTTGTCGCAATCACCGTCAGAAGTTTCTGCTCCAAAAGGACCACTGTTGCTTTCCACCAAGGTAAATAGTAAAAATTAATTTTATTTTTTACCAATTGGACATATTTATAACTTTTTCGACGTTTAATTAGTTTTAAAAGTTATTTTTATCAAATATTTGCATATGTTATGTCGAAAATGGGTTTTACGCTTGCTTGGTATGTGCAGCAGCAGGTTTTTGCGACTTAAAAGATTGAAACGAGTTGTATTTTATACTTTTTCGGACTTGGTAAATACACGAAAAAGTCACTCTGGAGTCATCTTTCAGCTCTTTTCTGACTCTCTAAATATGAAAAGATCGCTGAGGCCCTTGTCGTTTCAATCTCATTAAAATGGACACGAATCGACATCCACCCAGTATAAGTTTAACCCTTTTTCGGGCTGGGATGGATTGATTACGAAAAAGGAATACCCTAGCCTATTGTGACTAGGAGGTTTTCCCGGATATTGTTTTCTACCTTTTCGGATCTGGGGAACTATCTACGAAAAGGGACCTGTGGAGTTTTCTTTTCCGCTGTCTTTTCAAACTCTCTAAACATGAAAAGATGCCGAGTTCTTCCTTTGTCAGACTCGTTAAACCCTGATGACATTGGATTTCGTCGAAATGACGTTCTCCGAGTTTCTCCTTCCTAGGACTCGTTAAATGCACTAGGATGGATTCGCCCGAAGGGCGGACTTATATCGTAAGCATATGCTATCCCCTTCAAGCTTGTTATCAAAAATAATTGGGGTACTCGCCAGAAATGGTGGGGGAAAAATGGAACCATCGTCGTTGTCGTCGGCAGTATGTCGCTCTTGAACATGGCACTTGTCTGCATTCGTGTCGGGTTGGGGACATCTCATCTCGTTGCTTCGCTTTGCCTCCGTGGGTTTGGGTAATCCTTTTTGACCTCTCATCTGTTCACTGCCTCGTCGCCATGACCTCTGATTCGTTGATGTCAAATACTGCCAAGTCCACTGTCGTGCCGTTCATGTGTTCAAGAGAAGTTGGCCTCTGCAAATATCAACCTTCCTCTGTTTCTCATACGATCCTGATTCACAACAAAACATCATGTTCCTCTGTCTCGTGTCGATGATATGGGAATCATTATGGCCCACCTTCGATCGAGGTCACTTCCCGTCGACATCAACTCATTATCCGGGAAATTGGTCTAGAGACTCCTTATGGTACCTTGGAGCCTGCATGCCTCAATGGCAGGTTCGTCGCATTCGACGAGAGGTTTACATCATTGGCCTCCGATCGAGTGATTCTGCGGGTGTTCGACGTCAGTTCATTTATTCGCATGTCGTAGATTGTACCTGTAGTACCTTGGGGACCATTGTCATTATTGGTGGTTTCTCTCGCGTCAGTTAACAGCTTTCATCATTGGCTGGTAATCCGACGATGTTCTTGCATGTTCGACTTCAGCTCACATATTCACATGCACGAACTTGTACTTTGTTGGGTCGAGATGGAGCGCAAGACCCTGGATTGTGTCTGTTGTAATCCAGGCTGCGATTGTGGATTATTATCATTATGTACATGACTCACTGATTGGATGGCTGCGACCATACCTGAGTCTATTTATTTGATCTTAGTCGGATGGCTGCGCCCATACCCCGGATCCGGATTATAGCATACTCTGTTTCGGATGGCTGCGTCCATACCACTTATACATCATGTACTTGAGATATCAGTTGTATCTTTCTGCGCAGGTTTTCCGACGGCGGGCTTTCAGTTGAACATGTTCTCGTAAAGCATTTCACCCCTCTCTCTCTCGGGCCTCATACTTTAGGGGGCATCTGTTACACAGTAATTTGTCACCGTCCCTACCATTCCTCGTCCCGCACAATGGAGGACCCATTTTGTGACCTGTGAACATTGTCATGCCTTGAAAACATCATCAATGCATTCCTCTAAGCATGAGCCTCATTTTCCCTTGAGACATCTCCTTGCAAAAGTCATGAAAAACATCCCTTTTGGCATTGGCGCGGGCAGGCAGTTCAGTACTCGCGCCAATGGGGAAAATCCTGCAAAGAGGTCGCGCCAACTGGCGCTCTGTCATAGAGCAGCAGTCGCGCCACCCAATTTAGGGACTGTTTTTTAAATAAAGATGGCAGAAGTTGAGTTCCAACAAACTCACAAACCATTGCCTATCTTGAGTTGGGAGGTTTGGCTGCGGGAGTTCTATGGAGGGGGAGTGGTTTTGCCACCTCCCATGGAACCTTCCTTGTTGATAGGGCTAATCCCATAATAATAGGGATCCCAAATCCCTCCTTCCCCATCTATAAAAGCCTGCTCAATCCCATGGCAAGCTAGTCTTGAAGTGCCTAAGCTTTGTATCTCCATATTCCCAAGAGCCTTTGTGCTGTAAAGAATCCTCTCTTTCCCTTAAGGCCGACTCAAGTAAGGAGACCATTGTCGAGAGACTCCAGAGAGGTTTTCCCTTTCCTTGGCGAGCTTTGCGAGACGTGGACGACCGGAGACCCGTCCGAAGGAGACCGCGACGTCAAAACTTGGTTGTAATCTTTCTTCATTTATTATTTAATAGATGATTATGATTATGGTTCCACTCCGTTTTCCATCATGTTAATGCGAGTAACATCCTTTCTGACTGATGTTTAGTTACGTGTACTGGATTTTATGCTTGTATCTGTTCGTTTCTTCCATGTGCAGGTGTTCATCCGCGGAGATCGTGGAGGGATTATGATCTGTCGAGGCTGAGGAACAGGGACGCTTCTTCTTCAGATCATAGCGTTGGAATCCAGGTAGGCTTCTATTCCTAGTCTTTTCATTCATAACTAGGAGCTTGCGTCATAACATTGTTTGATTGTTGCTAGACCCCTGCTGGGCTAGTAGGGATCGCCTCTGTCCGCAGAGGGGATTTACCTCCTCAACACCCGCCAACCTATCTCTAACCCCTCACGAGTTGTCTCATCACCATGACTTGATGTTGTCGCTGCAATCATGCCATATGTGGGAGGGATCATCTAGTGTACGCTCGAACATTCTTACCGCAGTCGCACCATGTGTAATGAGATTGCCATGCATATGTTTGAACGAGAACCTTGTGTGTATTGACGAGTAAAAGCCCTCCTGCTATAGGTCATTAAGCACATTGTTTGAATGCTTCTCTTAAGCTTGTTAGTTTCATGTGTTTTATCTGTGGTTATCATTATTGAAGAGTAATTATGATGTTGTAATATCCCACGCAGGTTGACCCCATGGGTGACAAACTCCTTAGTCGTGTCACGACATAAAGGGAATTAAAATTGGGCTCCATAACGAGGTCAAAATTGCGGAACAGGGGAGGAGCAGGAGCAAACGATCAGTACTGTTAAAAGGAGGATGGTGTGATGCACGTCGATCATAAAAGAACCCTCTATGTCACTGATGTAAAGACTTCCTTCACTAGAGCACACCAGATGCTTAAAACGCTCCGTTTGAAAATGTATAGATCATACATCATATCATCTAAATGTCGATGGTGTACGCAAAGGAACATATTTCGCCACTGCGATGAATCTAGCCTGAAGTATAGCCCGGTGAACAAAGCCGACTCAGAAGATCTCCCTAGAGAATGACAATCTCATATTGGTGTGTCAAGTGGACGGCAGAGTTTCAAATATGGCAGCGCACCTTTGGGAAGCAACATCTGTCAATCTTGAGATACTTACTGTGGCATTATTTAGGTTGCACGAAAGGGCCTTAAAACTCTAATCTCCTTTGCTCCTACATGTCCATGAAGATTGTCTATACGAAACCATAAGGGAGGGAGAACTTCAATTAGAACCTAAAAGGTGATGTTTAAATGCATGCACCTCTTGGTGCCCAGGCGCATTGATGCATATGCAAAGGGTCTCTAGAACCACAAAGCAGAAAGGCTCAATATTAAAAGGGCCACCAATATGGCTTGAGTAGCATTTTTCGAGTCTCAATCTTTCAAAACAAGAAGCCTTCGTGTTATGGGGTAAAGCAAGTGATCAAATTAAAACAAGGCTCGAAGATATCTTGGAGCAAAACTAAGCTTAACATTATAAAAGGCACGCACTCAATGGACCAAGGTGATGTTGTATGTTTAATGCCAAATCACAACGCAATTTAGTTTGCAAACCATATAATATGGTGGATCACAACCATATGAAAACTCATGACCATTGGGCTCAAATAATTCTATGGGGCAGTTTTGATCTATGCTAAAACGTGTGGTCAAGGTTTATTTGTAAAACGCGGAGCGGGCGTAAAGGTTCAAACGAACGTTCGGTCAACTTTACGTTGAAACCCGGTGCAGAATGACACGAAGACACGTTGCATGGAGTTATACATTCGACATGCACGTTGCATGGAGCCAAAGTCTTATATATGGATGCATTTTTTTCTATGTCGAAGTCTAGTATTGGGGCAGGCATATATGGTGATCGTGTTAAAACGCAAAGTTGGAGCAGATATACGTTGTATGGTAAAAGGAGGACAGGGGGATGGTCAAACAACTCACGTTGAAACATACAGGTTCCCAAACGTATAAAATAGTCAGATGTTGGGTGAAACTCGATGGACAGGATTAGAAGAAGAGATAAAGAATAACTTATCTCAAGTTATCATCATCGTGGCCTCCATTCAGGCTACGTCCAAATTTTCTGCTGTGGTTTGACCTTTGTTTTACGTAGAAGCTTGGGCACACCTTCCAAAGGAACGAGAGCGCCTTTTCAAACTTATTACGGATAGCAATCGAAGGGGAGTTCTTTTTATAAGTGGAGATGCCCATCGTGGTGAAATTACAAGATATCAGGTGGTCAATTCTATGATTAAAATGGCGGATCAGGACTATGTGAAGACGTGTTGCATGGAGCCAACGTTCAAAATCGTTTCATAGAGACAACGTACTATATTTACATGGAGCCAAATGAGTTTTTATATGCATACGTGGCAGTCAAACCATTCGATTAAAACGTAGAGCAGAACTACGTCCACACGTACAAATGGACGCAAACGTTTCAATGACGGATGTTTCAAAATATGGTAAAGCGCTGGAGTGGATATATAAAAGCGCAACATTACAACTAACTCATTGCGGCGTTGTGCAGGTTGAGCAGATATATTGAAACTTGTTTTTAAAGCGAAGGTTCGACAACAGGTTTCAACTTGCGGTATTGCATTGAACGTAAATACTATAAGGGCTGAAGATGTTCTCACTCATGAAAGGCTACTGCCATTGGCGGAAGATCCAGCAAATAGACTCACATTTGATGTTCGGGTTGTCAATTGATATGACTTCCACAAGAAACAAACCACGCTCAAATCTTATCTTTTGGAAAATCGACATATCCAGAAAATATATTGTTTTCGATCAAAGTTTACGTTAAAAGCGTGGAGCCGATGTGCTGACAGTCCAAACTGCATAGATTGATTTTCCACATGTCTGACCCAAAGTCTACGTGGAAACCGTTGTAAAAGACCATAATGTATTCGTTACAACTAAAGCATGGACCGAAAAAGCCAGTGCCCTAAAAGGCAGGTTGCGCTATTTTCAGAGGAGTGGATAAAATCTGATGTTTGCAGCCCCGACGGCAATATTCCGGGAGAGAATCTCTCCTCAAATCTGCTGCACTAGTCCCATTTTAGAAAGGCGTTATCATTGCATACTCGTTGGAAGCTAAATTTTCGGTGATGCCACCTCTGACCACGTCAAGCTGTTTTCACGGAGCTCAATTTCGGATAATTCCTAAGGCATTTTCTTTTACCCTGTCCAAAGATGCTGAAAAGCCGATCACACTGGCGTACTGTGTCATACAGGGTAAGGCATCATTCTCACGGCTAAATTTCATTGTCAGAGATATTTTGTCTACGCACCGTGGTCATCCCACTATCGAGAGCCCTGCCATCACTGTGCTTTTAGTGATAATCATCCAGGCCGCAGGCACTCGACTGAAAGGAACCACCAGGCCTGTCTATCATTCGTTATTGCATTTCTAAGCCTTTCAGAAGTATGCCAATTCGTTTCTGGCCGAAGCAGTGTGGTAGCGGTCATGATTCATTGATTCACCTTAAGTTCATAGGGTAAGCGAAGAACAGAGTAGCAGCTGCTGCGCGTCTCTGCAAATAGACTAACGAGGACCTGTTGGGCAGAGTTTAATGCAAAATGGCTGCGCTGCAATTCCCTCAACACACCTTCGATTCGAGAATGAAGCATTTGTTAATTGGACTGCATACTGTGCGACTCCTCCAAGGCCGCAAGGTCGCAGAAAGGTGTGCCCAGGGAAAGTTGCGACCAAGGAGAAAGTTCCGACTATGCGACCCAGCTTCAGGATGGCCTCTTTCTCAAAGCATATATGGCCTTCAGAATAGGACTATACAGGGGTCCAAGCTAATCGATAAAACCACTTAATGTTATCTGTCAATATACTCCTTATGCATCTGCATTCTCTTTTATTGTATCTTTATCGTTCTTCAAACATGCACAAACATATTTATGTGGGTGAGATAATGGCTAATCTAATACACTTACATGCAGGTAACATGAGAAGATTGTGGCGGTGACCCAGACAAGGAAGCCCATCTGCTGAGGTCATAGGTCGCAAGCTTGCATAAGTCGCAGGTCGCTGATGGCCGAGGTCGCGAGGTCATAGGTCGCAGATCTTCTATTTTTTCCCGTTTGCGACCCCGCGACCCAGTGACCTAGTCGCAAGGTCGCAGGTCGCAATTATTCGTTTTTCCTCCCTTTTGCGACCCAGCGACCCAGTCGCAAGGTCGCAGGTCGCAGATCTTCGATTTTTTTGCCTTTTGCGACCCTGCGACCCAGCGACCTAGTCGCAAGGTCGCATATCTTTGTTTTTACACATTTTTCGACCCCGCGACCCACCGACCTAGTCGCAAGGTCGCAAGGTCGCATGTGCGCAGTTTACACGATCCGCGACCCCGCGACCCAGCGACCTAGTCGCAAGGTCGCAAGGTCGCACCCTAGCAATTCTCTTACAACTTGCGACCCCGCGACCCAGTCAAGTCGCAGGTCACAACGACAGCCCAGGTTGCAGGTCGCAACAGCGGCTCAGGTCGCAGGTCGCAAAAGGAATGGGTCGCAAGGCAACCCAACGGTCAAGAAGGTGAAAAGTCAAGGAAGCCCAACGGGCAGTTTTGGCATCATAAATACTCCTACGAGAGCTTGTTGAGGGGGGGGGCTTTTCTTTTTAGGGAAACTCAAGAGCTACATGGCATTGTATTGAAAGATTATACACTTGAGCATATGAATATAGATTCTTGTTAAAACACCCTATGGTTATGATGTGTTTTGCTATGCGAACACTGTGTGTATTCCTTGTACAGTTTCAGAACATCCTATGAATAATGAAGCTGCACTCTTCATGTCATCATTTATGCGTCATGGCTATCTGTGTTGTATCAATGATGTTCATTTTATCATCTGTTCTATTAATGAATGTTAATGAACTATTTTGTTAGCATTTCGTTTTATCTTTCAGGAAGTAAAGGGTTATCTTATCATAAAGAACTATTTCTTTTATGATCAGACTACCTTATAAGCATTACTCCCAAAAGATGTGTTGCTAATGACATCTCTTGAGGTGTACGTGCTTTATCTATAATCTTGCTACGCATAGTGTTTGATTCGTGTTTAATACATCAATCCTGTATTCTGTATCATGTGAATGAGTGTATGTCGGCAGGTTCAAACAGGTTCTTTTGAGACCGAAGGGAAGTCGTCTTAAGTGGTAGCCGGACCCACACCCCGGACGGGATCCCTACTCCAAACGGTTCAAGGTCTAATTGGGACTTTTTACCGGGGAGATCCCCTACTGTTGGCCGGACAAATTTTCCCGTCAACAGAATTGGCGCTAGAAGGAGGGCCCGAACCTCTGACCAGATGTTTAACGAAAAAGGGGGGGCCAGATGACAAGCTGAGCCTTTAGAGCCTGCAGTTAATCTCATATCTGTAATGGCTCGTTCCCAAATCATTCTCCCGAGATGTTTGTCGGAGTTTTATGAGCCTGGATACTACATCTCCGATGAACTTATGTATCACTTGTCCCAGTTAAAATTTGATGGTGAAAATGGGGTGTCCATAACCCAACACTGTTCAGATTTTTGTGACTTTGGTGAGTGCCATGAAATTGACGATGAGGGTTTGTTTTGTTTGCTTTTCTTCCTCACCCTCGAAGGTCGCGCTGAGCAATGGTGCTGCACTTTGCCGGAATCTTCCATCCATTCATTTGAACAACTCGCCAGTGAATTACAACAAGCTTTTCACATGTATGATTTTCATAACGTTTTACTAAAGATAAATGACATCAGAATGGAACCTCAAGAATCTTTAGATGAGTTCTCTATCAGATTCGTTCATTATTGTTTTGAGTTCCCTGAAAAGGATGTCGATTGGAGGTTTTTAAGAGAACAGTTCGCGTATGCGATTCTCGTTTCCCTTGAACCATTTCAGTTAGCAACCCGACCTGAGCCTAGTGTTCCCTATGACAATCCGCAAGTCAACGGTTGTTCTGAATTTGAGTCTTGCACATACCATGTCGAATCTGAACACCCCAGTGGCTCATTATCTATTTTGGCTCATGAAACCTACCCCGAGCCCACTCGATGTCTCCCTGGGTTTAGTCCTGAATCTGGTTCACATTCGAATTATGAATCTGGTTCACCTTCGGATTATGAATCTAGTTCATATTTGGATTACGAATCTGGTTCAGATTCGGATGATGAATATGGTTCACATTCAGACTATGGATTTGGTTCACATACGGATTATGAATCGACTCCTACCCCGCATAAAGTTGATTCCCTTACAAGGTCTGCCAGATCATCGTTTTCTCTGAATGACACGGATGCGCGTGCTGAAAAGCCTTGTAGGGTAAACACCCCTGCGACTCAATATTTTTGTTCATTGTTCCCTAGTTTTTTTCTTGATCTCGCCACACCAGTAAATTTGTCTAGACATTCAAAGTTTTCTTACACTGGTATTAGCGAAAATCATAAGCAAGCAGGTGGTGTTTCACAATCTCAGTCTAAAATCGATGAATCTCTTAAATCTGATCTGTCTCACTCAGAACCTTTAGACAACCATGGGAGTGATTTCCTATCTGGGCAACTTCAAGATGTCCCCGTTATCAATCCATCCCAGTTGGAAAACCCCAGGGAGCCTAACTTGCTAGATCCCGAACTTGACCAAACCAATGGTTGCAGCGATTACTCCTTATCTGAAAACATATTCAATCATACCGCTGACGACCGTCACTCAAATCTCTATGCTGACCATATGAAGACACCTGAATTTGATGATCCGCTTTGGGAAGATTCAAGTACCCACCAGAAAATCAAAACGCGTCAGCTTCCGCCGAACGTTTCTGAAATGACAATTCCCCAGTACCATGCTCCTTCCAGCATAAACGCGTCGAATTCACCCCATCCTGGAAAATCTAGAGAATATGAAATTTTGGATTATCAATCCATCAGTGCGCAAACATTCGACCAAATTGATACAAAGCCCACTGATATCTTTCAAATCACTACAATTGATGATCACGCCCATTCGCCTGTTAATCTCGCGAAGCAGTCAAAGTTGGAAAGCCCCTTGCTTGAAGTTCTAGAGTTTGTTCAAAGCAGTGAGGAGTTTCAGGCTCCTTTAAACATGGATTCAGATCCCCATACCCTTAACCAAACCCAGGAGCAACCCCGGACTAGGGTTTTCGAAACTAGAATTTCTACGCTTGGATGTGCATGCATCTATAATTCGCCTGGCATTTGCGTATTGTTTCCATTCCATAAAACTAATGGTCCCAAACACCATGATGAGATTGTCGATCAACTCACCCAACCCCATTCGGTGAATGTTCTTGCAAATAGGAATTGGCTTACCCATCACCCCTCAAATCCAGGATCATGCATGAATGATTTTATGTCATTTATCCATAATGTTGAGTTTCAAGAACATATTGTTGGTTATCAAGATAAGAATGGGATTCAGCTTGCACAATCTGTTCTGGCATGTTCTTTGGTAGGCATCTATGATCGTCCTGCCGTTGCACCTGCTCCTCAGGTAAGTTTTGTAGCTACTGCACTTTTTTGGATACTAGCTCTGATCCTGACCATTGTTGTCCTTGCAGGTCGGGAACTAATGCGGTGGCTGCACTGGAAGACTGATTTTACCTAACCCGACCGCATCATTGGTTAACTAGGGTTTAGGTGTAGGCTAGCTAGGACCTGCAATAAAATTTTTAGTTCAAAGTTAATTAGGTTTACTTGCCAAATTTTTTACTTCATAGGTTAAAAGTTTGTTCTGTTGTTTTTTTTTTTTTTTTACGATTAATATCTTAGGCAACATCATGTTACAAGTATCTTCTTTCATTTCCTGTTCAGTTTCTTGTTACTGCATAAATAATCATTGCTTGTATTACGCCTCTTTTCCACCTACAACTGGTTGATCGTTCTCACACATGGCGTTGCATTGCATCTTAAGCATCGCCTGTTTCGTAGCATCGTACTCTTTCTTCCTCACATCATTTCTGTCATGTCGCCTGCCGCTGCACAAGCCCTCATTGCAACCCTATCACCTTGCAGTCTTGTTTTGCCCTGATTGCTGAAGCAGTAACCCCATTGTTTTTGCATGAGGTTGTGGTGGCTATCTCAAGAGGTAGCTTTCTCTTAGGACCAGCCATCAAAGTCGCATTCTCAACAAGATGCCTATGAGTCTAAACTCATTTAGACAGGGAGATACGAGTCGGTTGCTTGTAGGATACCCTATGAGTTTGAAATGGCCCATACCCGTAAGCCTAAGCCTTGGTACCCAACATAGTCTTGGATGTTTTAATGATATGTTTTGCACACTTCGCCTATTGTGGTGAATGGGATGTGAAGGTTTGGCACGAGGGAAAACCCAAATCAGGATATCCTTCAGTTTCTGTAACACAAGAAACAACCTCTCTTGCTCGTAAAATAAGTCGGGATCCCTCATCCGCCCATGAAAAATAAGTGCCACGAGCACATGAAAATAAGTGCTGTAAGCACATGAAACAAATAAGGGTAAAGGATCGAGAAAGGCTTCCTGCGCAGAGAGGTAATGCAATGACTCCGCCGGGGTACTGACCAGGCTCACTGGCAGCGGAGCAACGTTTGTGATTTCTTGAAGTGACTCCGCCGGGGTACTGTCCAGGCCTGCTGGCAGCGGAGCAACACCAGAAGCTTACTTTAAAAATCCTGAGAATAATAAACCCAGTGCCTTGCTCTTCACATCATCAACAAGCTACTGGCGTCTATGAGCCTTCTCTTTGATGTGTTTCTGATTAGCGGGACTTAGTTGAGGCACAAGGATTAGGCATACCTGTAAAGGGCCAAAGTAATACAAAGGGTACCCACGGAACTGGTTCAATATTCCCTTGCATCATTATCCGGACTCAGACTATTGTGGTGATATTGACAGAGATGTTGGATTCTACCAGTGGTTCGCCATTTGTTGTAGCCGCTACAACACCACCCAAAATTTTGGGTATATTTAAAATTTCGGGTTCCCCCTCTGCTCGCATAGGCGTTAAAGTATTTCACCTGACCTGCAGTCAACGACATCCCGCCGACCTATCTCTAACCCCTCATGAGTTGTCTCATCACCATGACTTGATGTTGTCGCTGCAATCATGCCATATGTGGGAGGGATCATCTAGTGTACGCTCGAACATTCTTACCGCAGTCGCACCATGTGTAATGAGATTTCCATGCATATGTTTAAACGAGAACCTTGTGTGTATTGACGAGTAAAAGCCCTCCTGCTGTAGGTCATTAAGCACATTGTTTGAATGCTTCTCTTAAGCTTGTTAGTTTCATGTGTTTTATCTGTGGTTATCATTATTGAAGAGTAATTATGATGTTGTAATATCCCACGCAGGTTGACACCACGGGTGACAAACTCCTCAGTCGTGTCACGACATAAAGGGAATTAAAATTGGGCTCCATAACGAGGTCAAAGTTGCGGAACAGGGGAGGAGCAGGAGCAAACAATCAGTACTGTTAAAAGGAGGATGGTGTGATGCACGTCGATCATAAAAGAACCCTCTATGTCATTGATGTAAAGACTTCCTTCACTAGAGCGCACTAGATGCTTAAAACGCTCCGTTTGAAAATGTATAGATCCTACATCATATCATCTAAATGTCGATGGTGTACGCAAAGGAACATATTTCGCCACTGCGATGAATCTAGCCTGAAGTATAGCCCGGTGAACAAAGCCGACTCGGAAGATCTCCCTAGAGAATGACAATCTCATATTGGTGTGTCAAGTCGACGGCAGAGTTTCAAATATGGCAGCGCACCTTTGGGAAGCAACATCTGTCAATCTTGAGATACATACTGTGGCATTATTTAGGTTGCACGAAAGGGCCTTAAAACCCTAATATTTTTTGCTCCTACATGTCCATGAAGATTGTCTATACGAAACCATAAGGGAGGGAGAACTTCAATTAGAACCTAAAAGGTGATGTTTAAATGCATGCACCTCTTGGTGCCCAGGCGCATTGATGCATATGCGAAGGGTCTCTAGAACCACAAAGCAGAAAGGCTCAATATTAAAAGGGCCACCAATATGGCTTGAGTAGCATTTTTCGACTCTCAATCTTTCAAAACAAGAAGCCTTCGTGTTATGGGGTAAAGCAAGTGATCAAATTAAAACATTATTGATGAAAGGGGGGTGCATGTGGATCCAGCCAAGATCCAAGTCATTCGGGATTGGCCAGCCCCAACCACTATAACAGAGCTTCGCAGCTTTCTGGGTCTTGCTAATTTCTATCGGAGGTTCATGTTGGGATTCTCTCATATCACTTGGCCCTTGAGTCAAGTCACCAAGGGAGGAGCGAGAGAAAAAAAATTTTGGTCGGAACCTCAACAGAAAGCGTTCACAGAACTGAAAAACCGCCTCTGTTCTGCCCCAGTGCTCACTTTACCAGACTTGCAACAGCCATTTGAGATCGAGACAGATGCCTCTGACTATGCTATTGGGGCAGTTCTTACTCAACAGGGACATCCAGTGGCATTTCAGAGTGAGACATTGTCTGACACAGTTCGCAAGTACCCCACATATGACAAAGAAATGTACTCCATTGTGCAAGCTTGTCGACAATGGAAGCATTACATTTTTGGGAAGGAAACAATCATTCACACAGACCACAGGCCCCTGCAGTTCATACAGACACAAGGGAAGTTGCAGAATGATCGCCATCAGAAGTGGTCTACATATCTGCAACAGTTTCATTTGAACATCAAGTATAAGAAGGGTAGCACCAATCATGTTGCAGACTGCCTCAGCTGACCACCCATCGTGGCGCTCACCACTGTGATGCACGTCGATCATAAAAGAACCCTCTATGTCACTGATGTAAAGAATTCCTTCACTAGAGCGCACTAGATGCTTAAAACGCTCCGTTTGAAAATGTATAGATCCTACATCATATCATCTAAATGTCGATGGTGTACGCAAAGGAACATATTTTGCCACTGCGATGAATCTAGCCTGAAGTATAGCCTGGTGAACAAAGCCGACTCAGAAGATCTCCCTAGAGAATGACAATCTCATATTGGTGTGTTAAGTCGACGGCAGAGTTTCAAATATGGCAGCGCACCTTTGGGAAGCAACATCTGTCAATCTTGAGATACATATTGTGGCATTATTTAGGTTGCACGAAAGGGCCTTAAAACCCTAATCTCCTTTGCTCCTACATGTCCATGAAGATTGTATATACGAAACCATAAGGGAGGGAGAACTTCAATTAGAACCTAAAAGGTGATGTTTAAATGCATGCACCTCTTGGTGCCCAGGCGCATTGATGCATATGTGAAGGGTCTCTAGAACCACAAAGCAGAAAGGCTCAATATTAAAAGGGCCACCAATATGGCTTGAGTAGCATTTTTCGACTCTCAATCTTTCAAAACAAGAAGCCTTCATGTTATGGGGTAAAGCAAGTGATCAAA
Source organism: Pinus albicaulis (assembly GCA_034641835.2). Classification (NCBI taxonomy): domain Eukaryota; kingdom Viridiplantae; phylum Streptophyta; class Pinopsida; order Pinales; family Pinaceae; genus Pinus; species Pinus albicaulis. The sequence continues at coordinate 1,410,868,651 of CM076579.1, read as the reverse complement.
TTAAAACAAGGCTCGAAGATATCTTGGAGCAAAACTAAGCGTAACATTATAAAAGGCACGCACTCAATGGACCAAGGTGATGTTGTATGTTTAATGCCAAATCACAATGCAATTTAGTTTGTAAACCATATAATATGGCGGATCACAACCATATGAAAACTCATGACCATTGGGCTCAAATACTTCTATGGGGCAGTTTTGATCTATGCTAAAACGTGTGGTCAAGGTTTATTTGTAAAACGCGGAGCGGGCGTAAAGGTTCAAACGAACGTTCGGTCAACTTTACGTTGAAACCCGGTGCAGAATGACACGAAGACACGTTGCATGGAGTTATACATTCGACATGCACGTTGCATGGAGCCAAAGTCTTATATATGGATGCATTTTTTTCTATGCCGAAGTCTAGTATTGGGGCAGGCATATATGGTGATCGTGTTAAAACGCAAAGTTGGAGCAGATATACGTTGTATGGTAAAAGGAGGACAGGGGGACGGTCAAACAACTCACGTTGAAACATACGGGTTCCCAAATGTATAAAATAGTCAAATGTTGGGTGAAACTCGATGGACAGGATTAGAAGAAGAGATAAAGAATAACTTATCTCAAGTTATCATCATCGTGGCCTCCATTCAGGCTACGTCCAAATTTTCTGCTGTGGTTTGACCTTTGTTTTACGTAGAAGCTTGGGCACACCTTCCAAAGGAACGAGAGCGCCTTTTCAAACTTATTACGGATATCAATCGAAGGGGAGTTCCTTTTATAAGTGGAGATGCCCATCGTGGTGAAATTACAAGATATCAGGTGGTCAATTCTATGATTAAAATGGCGGATCAGGACTATGTGAAGACGCGTTGCATGGAGCCAACGTTCAAAATCGTTTCATAGAGCCAACGTGCTATATTTACATGGAGCCAAATGAATTTTTATATGCATACGTGGCAGTCAAACCATTCAACTAAAACGTAGAGCAGAACTACGTCCACACGTACAAATGGACGCAAACTTTTCAATGACAGATGTTTCAAAATATGGTAAAGCGCTGGAGTGGATATATAAAAGCGCAACATTACAACTAAATCATTGCAGCGTTGTGCAGGTTGAGCAGATATATTGAAACTTGTTTTTAAAGCGAAGGTTCGACAGCAGGTTTCAACTTGCGGTATTGCATTGAACGTAAATACTATAAGGGCTGAAGATGTTCTCACTCATGAAAGGCTACTGCCATTGGCGGAAGATCCAGAAAATAGACTTGCATTTGATGTTCGGGTTGTCAATTGATATGACTTCCACAGGAAACAAACCATGCACAAATCTTATCTTTTGGAAAATCGACATATCCAGAAAATATATTGTTTTCGATCGAAGTTTACGTTAAAAGCGTGGAGCCGATGTGCTGACAGTCCAAACTGCATAGATTGATTTTCCACGTGTATGACCCAAAGTCTGCGTGGCAACCGTTGTAAAAGACCATAATGTATTCGTTACAACTAAAGAATGGACCGAAAAAGCCAGCGCCCTAAAAGGGAGGTTGCGCTATTTTCAGAGGAATGGATAAAATCTGATGTCTGCAGCCCCGACGGCAATATTCCGGGAGAGAATATCTCCTCAAATCTGCTGCACTGGTCCCATTTTAGAAAGGTGTTATCATTGCATACTCGTTGGAAGCTAAATTTTCAGTGATGCCACCTCTCACCACGTCGAGTTGTTTTCACGGAGCTCAATTTCGGATAATTCCTAAGGCGTTTGCTTTTACCCTGTCCAAAGACGCTGAAAAGCCGATCACACAGGCATACTGTGTCATACAGGGTAAGGCATCATTCTCACGGCTAAATTTAATTGTCAGAGATATTTTGTCTACGCACCGTGGTCATCCCACTATCGAGAGCCCTGCCATCACTGTGCTTTTAGTGATAATCATCCAGGTCGCAGGCACTTGACTGAAAGGAACCACCAGGCCTGTCTATCATTCGTTATTGCATTTCTAAGCCTTTCAGAAGTATGCCAATTCGTTTTTGGCCGAAGCAATGTGGTAGCGGTCATGATTCATTGATTCACCTTAAGTTCATAGGGTAAGCGAAGAACAGAGTAGCAGCTGCTGCGCGTCTCTGCAAATAGACTAACGAGGACCTGTTGGGCAGAGTTTAATGCAAAATGGCTGCGCTGCAATTCCCTCAACACACCTTCGATTCGAGAATGAAGCATTTGTTAATTGGACTGCATACTGTGCGACTCCTCCAAGGCCGCAAGGTCGCAGAAAGGTGTGCCCAGGGAAAGTTGCGACCAAGGAGAAAGTTCCGACTATGCGACCCAGCTTCAGGATGGCCTCTTTCTCAAAGCATATATGGCCTTCAGAATAGGACTATACAGGGGTCCAAGCTAATCGATAAAACCACTTAATGTTATCTAATCGATATACTCCTTATGCATCTGCATTCTCTTTTATTGTATCTTTATGAACAAACAATGTAACATATTTATGTGGGTGAGATAATGGCTAATCTAATATGCTTACAGGTAGAGGTAACATGAGAAGATTGTGGTGACCCAGGACAAGGAAGCCCATCGGTGGTCGCGGTCGCAAGCTTGCATAAATCATGGTCGGCGATGGCGAGTCGCGAGGTCGTGAGTCGCAGTCTTCTATTTTTTCCCGTTTGCGACCCCCGCGACCCGACAACCTGGTCGCAGGTCGTGAGTCGTAATTATTCGTTTTTTTCCCTTTTTGCGACCCAGCGACCCGAGTCGCAGGTCATGGTCGCAGATCTTGATTTTTGGCTTTTGCGACCCAGCGACCTAGTCGCAAGGTCGCAAGGTCGCATATCTATGTTTTTTCAACCTTTTGCGACTCTGCGACTCAGCGACCTAGTCGCAAGGTCGCAAGGTCGCATCTTGGCAATTCTCTTACAACCTGCGACCTCGCGACCCAGTCAAGTCGCAGATCGCAACAATAGCAGCCAGGTCGCAGATCGCAACAACACCTCAGGTCGCAGGTCGCAACAGCGGCTCAGGTCGCAAGTCGCAAAATGAATAGGTCGCAAGGCAACCCAACGGTCAAGAAGGTGAACAGTCAAGGAAGCCCAACGGGCAGTTTTGGCATGATAAATACTCCTACGGGAGCTTGTAACAAAGGCTTTTTCTTTTGGAAACTGAAGAACTACATGGCATTGTATTGAAGGATTATACTCTTACGCATATGAATATAGAGATACTTGTTAAAACACCCTATGGTTATGATGTGTTTTGCTGTGCAAACATTGTGTGTATTCCTTGTACAGTTTCAGAACATCCTATGATTAATGAAGCTGCACTCTTTATGTCATCATTTATGCGTCATGGCTATCTGTGTTGTATCAATGATGTTCATTTTATCATCTGCTCTATTAATGAATGTTAATGAACTATTTTGTTAGCATTTCGTTTTATCTTTCAGGAAGTAAAGGGGTATCTTATCATAAAGAACTATTTCTTTTGTGATCAGACTACCTTATAAGCATTACCCCCAAAAGATGTGTTGCTAATGACATCTCTTGAGGTGTACGTGCTGTATCTATAATCTTGCTACGCATAGTGTTTGATTCGTGTTTAATACATCAATCCTGTATTCTGTATCATGTGAATAAGTGTATGTCCGCAGGTTCAAACAGGTTCTTTTGAGACCAAAGGGAGGTCGTCTTAAGTGGTAGCTGGACCCACACCCCGGACGGGATCCCTACTCCAAACGGTTCAAGGTCTAATTGGGACTTTCTACCGGGGAGATCCCCTACTGTTGGCGAAAAAATTACTATCTAGTGAGAGCTATGGAGGGCGAGTACATACAATGGACCACGGCTTGCAACAACAAAGGGATCAAGATGTGTGCATGAGCTGACGAATCTGTTCCATACCCTGCGCAAAAAGTTGGGTATCAAAGATTCAGAGAAACATCTGGTGCTAAAGTATCGCAGCTGTCTGCACAAATACATTCGGGAGGAAATGGAGTTCCTTGACATCTCCTCGCTTGGTACGGCATACCGGTATGCTACCAAGATTGAGCAGAAATTCAAGCAGAAGAAGCGAGACTTTGGATCTGCGAATCAAAAGCAAGGGAAAGGTGCTTCCAAACCGCAGAACAAAGGACCGAGCCAAGGCATGGCAGCTAAAGACAACTCATCAAAGCCACAAGAAAAGAACAACACCGCAAAGCCAAAGAAGGACACGGGAAAGTGGTGTGAGTTCCATAAGAGCTCCACTCACAACACAAGTGAGTGTCGGGCCAAGCAGTCGCTAGTGGCCGAGATGAGAGCTTCTGAGTCAGATGCATGCTCCGACTCCGAATCAGAACCTGAAAAGGGGAATGAAAAAGGGAAACAGATTATTGATGCGGAGCCCAACGCCACTGTTGCCACTACAAAGGTCCAGAAGGAGGAACCGGAAGATCCAGGGGAGGAGGAACGTCTCTTCCACTCCCAGATGTGGGTAAAGGGCTCCCCTGTACAGTTCATTGTCGACAATGGGAGCCAAAAGAACCTCATTTCGGTAGACGCCGTGAAGCGGTTGGGCTTGCCAACCACAGCTCACCCACATCCATACACCATCGGGTGGCTTCACCAAGGACGAGATCTCCGCGTCAGCCAGTAGTGCCGCCTTCCCTATAGCATCAAGCCCTTCACGGATGAGGTATTATGTGACGTTGCTCCTATTGATGTTTTTGATGTATTATTAGGACAACCATACTTGTGGAAGCGTCATGCTATGTATGAGTCTCGACCTCGTGCTGTTATTGTTACTTTGGGAAATAAGTTGTACAGGATACCAGAGGTACCACCTCCTGCTGCTATCTCTTTGATTACTGCAAAACAATGCAGTAAGCTCATTTCCCAAACCAGGAAATTCGTTTTCCTGATGATCCGCCCCCAGGGCAAGAAGAAGACTGTGGCCACGACCTCCAGACAGGGCTCCTCTGCACAACAAAAACAAATGGATAAGGTTGTGGAGGAGTACGGGGACATATTCACCTCACCCACAGGGGTTCCTCTGCACTGTCAGGTCAAGCACCCGATTGATCTAACCCCCGGTGCGCCGCTACCTAATGGACCGATCTATCGGCGCTCTGTTCTGGAGAATGATGAAATCAAGAGGCAGATTCAGGAGTTGTTGCAGAAAGGTCACATCAAACCAAGTTCATCGCCCTGTGGGAGCCCGATCGTGTTGGTACAGAAGAAGGATGGGACGTGGAGACTCTGTATTGACTATCGGGCGCTGAACAAGATCATTGTCCAGAATAGGTACCCAATCCCACGGATTGATGACCTTCTGGACCAACTCAAAGGTGCAAAATATTTCAGCAAGATCGACCTGAAGTCTGGGTATCACCGGGTACCAATTGAACCCTCGGATGTGTGGAAGACTGCCTTCAAAGCCAAGGAAGGCCTTTTTGAATGGTTGGTCATGCCTTTCGGGTTGACGAATGCTCCCGCAACCTTCATGAGGATGATGGACGACATCTTGCGGCCATTCACCAACTCATTTGTAGTGGTGTACTTGGATGACATTCTGATCTTCAGCCAGACTTGGGAAGAACACCTTCACCACATCCGACAAGTCCTCCAAACACTGCGGCAACACAAGTTGTGTGCCAATTTGGAGAAGTGCACTTTTGGCATGACCCAGGTTCAATACCTGGGATACATTATTGATGAAAGGGGGGTGCATGTGGATCCGACCAAGATCCAAGTCATTCGGGATTGGCCAGCCCCAACCACTATAACAGAGCTTCGCAGCTTTCTGGGTCTTGCTAATTTCTATCGGAGGTTCGTGTTGGGATTCTCTCATATCACTTGGCCCTTGAGTCAAGTCACCAAGGGAGGAGCGAGAGCAAAAAAAATTTGGTCGGAACCTCAACAGAAGGCGTTCACAGAACTGAAAAACCGCCTTTGTTCTGCCCCAGTGCTCACTTTACCAGACTTGCAACAGCCATTTGAGATCGAGACAGATGCCTCTGACTATGCTATTGGGGCAGTTCTTACTCAACAGGGACATCCGGTGGCATTTCACAGTGAGACATTGTCTGACACAGTTCGCAAGTACCCCACATATGACAAAGAAATGTACTCCATTGTGCAAGCTTGTCGACAATGGAAGCATTACATTTTGGGGAAGGAAACAATCATCCACACAGACCACCGGCCCCTGCAGTTCATACAGACACAAGGGAAGTTGCAGAATGATCGCCATCAGAAGTGGTCTACATATCTGCAACAGTTTCATTTGAACATCAAGTATAAGAAGGGTAGCACCAATCATGTTGCAGACTGCCTCAGCCGACCACCGATCGTGGCGCTCACCACTGTGATGCACGTCGATCATAAAAGAACCCTCTATGTCACTGATGTAAAGACTTCCTTCACTAGAGCGCACCAGATGCTTAAAACGCTCCATTTGAAAATGTATAGATCCTACATCATATCATCTAAATGTCGATGGTGTACGCAAAGGAACATATTTTGCCACTGCGATGAATCTAGCCTGAAGTATAGCCCGGTGAACAAAGCCGACTCAGAAGATCTCCCTAGAGAATGACAATCTCATATTGGTGTGTCAAGTCGACGGCAGAGTTTCAAATATGGCAGCGCACCTTTGGGAAGCAACATCTGTCAATCTTGAGATACATACTGTGGCATTATTTAGGTTGCACGAAAGGGCCTTAAAACCCTAATCTCCTTTGCTCCTACATGTCCATGAAGATTGTCTATACGAAACCATAAGGGAGGGAGAACTTCAATTAGAACCTAAAAGGTGATGTTTAAATGCATGCACCTCTTGGTGCCCAGGCGCATTGATGCATATGCGAAGGGTCTCTAGAACTACAAGGCAGAAAGGCTCACTATTAAAAGGGGCACCAATGTGGCTTGAGTAGCATTTTTCGACTCTCGATCTTCCAAAACAATAAGCCTTCATGTTATGGGGTAAAGCAAGTGATCAAATTAAAACATTATTGATGAAAGGGGGGTGCATGTGGATCCAGCCAAGATCCAAGTCATTCGGGATTAGCCAGCCCCAACCACTATAACAGAGCTTCGCAGCTTTCTGGGTCTTGCTAATTTCTACCGGAGGTTTGTGTTGGGATTCTCTCATATCACTTGGCCCTTGAGTCAAGTCACCAAGGGAGGAGCAAGAGAAAAAAAATTTTGGTCGGAACCTCAATAGAAGGCATTCACAGACGACGCCTCATTGCGCGATTTTCACTGACTTACCTTGACCATTTGAGATCGAGACAGATGCCTCTGACTATGCTATTGAGGCAGTTCTTACTCAACAGGGACATCTAGTGGCATATCACAGTGAGACATTGTCTGAGACAGTTCGCAAGTATCCCACCTATGACAAAGAAATGTATTCCATTGTGCAAGCCTGTCGACAATGGAAGCATTACATTTTGGGGAAGGAAGCAATCATCCACACAGACCACCGGCCCCTGCAGTTCATACAGACACAAGGGAAGTTGCAGAATGATCGCCATCAGAAGTGGTCCACATATCTGCAACAGTTTCATTTGAACATCAAGTACAAGAAGGGTAGCACCAATGATGTTGCAGACTGCCTCAGCCGACCACCGATCGTGGCGCTCACCACCGTGCTCAACTCTTGTGGGCACGAGACTTCTGATTGGCCGCTTCTCTATGAGAGTGACCCAGAATTCGGCCACACTTACAAGGCACTCTTAGGGGGTACGCAAGTTCCAAATTTTCACCTCCAAGATGCACTTTTATGTCACATGGGACACCTTTGTGTTCCTTCAAGCGAGCGTGCCAAGATGATATGGGAAGCACACTACAGTCGAGTCGCTGGGCATTTCGGGGTCGAGAAAACAGTAGCAATCCTGCAGAAGTATTTCTATTGGCCGAACCTTTGAAAGGATGTCGAGAAGCACATCAGATCTTGCACTGCTTGTGCCATTGCCAAACCGACCATCAAGAAGCAAGGCCTATATACTCCTCTACCTACCCCTAGTCGACCTTGGGAATCCATCTCCATGGATTACATGTCGGGCCTGCCTTCTACTAAGCAAGGAAATGACTGTGTTTTTGTGGTCGTCGACAGATTCTCGAAGATGGCAATTATGGCGGCCTGCAAGAAGAATATCACAGCAGAAGCCACTGCTAAACTCTTCTTTGAACGAGTGTGGGTGCACTTTGGGATCCCACGGTCTATCATATCAGATCGGGATAGCAGGTTCCTCAGCACATTTTGGTCCAGCCTCTGGTCGATGTTGGATACCAAGCTCACCAAGTCCACAGCTTTCCATCCCCAAACAGATGGCCAGACAGAGGTCATCAACAGAATGATTGTACACATTATGCGCATGTACAATTCAAAGAATCCACGCACATGGGACGAGAGCCTCCCTTATGTACAACATAGTTATAATCGGGCTCTCCACAGTTCAATCGGCCATAGCCCCTTTCAGGTGGGCTTGGGATTCCAGCCACTATGTCCCATTGACGTAGCCATGCCATTTGCAGCTGCTCAGGCCAATTCAGCTCATGTTCAGTCTGAAGTTGACAAAGCCAGTAGCTTCATCGAGCGCATTCAACACATCCGCCAACAGGTTCATGATATATTGGACAGAGCCAATGCCAAGTACAAGCAACGCCATGATCAACACCGGGTGCCACACAACTTCCGGGTGGGTGACAAAGTATGGCTACATTTGCAGAAGGAGCGCCTCACTGGACCCCACCGCAAGCTTCGCCCGCTCCGATACGGGCCGTACACCATCACCAAGGCTGTAGGGAACAATGCATTCGAGCTCAGTATTCCACCATTCCTTGGTCTGCACCCAGTCTTCAATGTGGATCGCCTTCGTCCTTACTTCCCACCTCTCCTGGACACCTCGGACATTGCAGAACAACTCACACCAACTGAGTTAAATCCAGACTGCATGGAACAGGCCACCACAGATTGCATCATGGACATGCAAATCAAGAACACTCGCCGGCAGAAGATCCAACTATATCGGGTTGTCAAAGCTGGCCAACTCCTGCACCAAGGAAAGTGGTTCACCAGGGACCAAGTTCAGCAGAAATTTCCTCATCTCATGGAGGAACTTAACGCAATAGGGACCATTGCTTCCTAAGGGGGGAGGAATGATCCAGGTGGATATTGGTGGTCACCCGCCTATTCCACTTGGGGCTCCACCATTGTCTATTTCAGTTTTTCAGTTTCGGCACAGTTTACTATTTTTAGCGGTTTTTCGGGTCCTAAACTTCCGGAGCCGTTTTGAGGCCCTAAACGACGTTTTTTGGGAAAACGGAGGGCAACATGGGTCCATGGACCATGTTGCTTGTTCCAAATTTGTAGTCCTCGGATAGATCTTTTTAACGAGGTATGGTACGCGTCAAACGGAGATCGTATGCCAAAGTTACGCCCCTGGGAAGTTGAAACACCAATTTACCCAAACGGGGCCCATAGTTTTGGCGCTTCATCTCCTAGGGTTAGGGTTTTGGCTGTTTAAGATTTCCCATTGTTTCTAAATGATAAATAGGCCCTCGAGCCTCATTGTAACGCAGTTCAGAGGCCTGTAGCCGCCACATCTCTTCTCAGAGATAGCTACCAGCGCCCTAGCTAGTTTTATTTCCATTCTGTCTGTAAGCAAATTTCAGTTCTTTGATATTAATGAAATGAAGTGTTATTTCCGCTGCATCTCTGGATTTATGTTTATATGTTTATTCTGTTGCGTTCCTGCATAAATCCGGATCATCTTTGGACCAAACAAAAGGGCTGTTTGACCATCACTTAGATTGACAGTGTCACTGTTTTCACCTAGATTTAAAGCTTTCAAAATTTGGCCTTTATATATGTCCTGAGTGACCAGCTCAGAGAGTGGGACAGAGATTTTAATTTTCACAATCTCACTCTCCAAATTGAAAGGAGATTTACTCTTCATGAGACTCAACTCTGTTTTGTTAGCCACTACTTTAGTTTCAGAATCAGGGTTCCGATTCTCACTATGTACAGTGTTTGTAGCTGTTTTATCAGGAGCACTAGCTACAATGCTAGTGCTGCTAGTTTGTTGACTTTGTTTATCAGTATTTTGGCTATCCTTTTCTTTGTTCTTCCCAGAACTCTCCGCTGTTGATTTGTTGTTTTCAGTAGTCACCTTAGGAGTTTTCTCAAGCCTTTTCTTAATGGTAATCTTAGAAGCTTTTGGTTTGGAATTGTCTAACCTCTTCTTACTTCTAAGTTCATACTGTTCTCTGACCTGCATGATGGAATTTTCAAATCCTAGCCTATAATCCTTAGATTCTAACCTTTCCTCATACCAATGTCAGTGTGAGGTCTGGTTGTCTTCTGTGGAATAGTTGTGGATTGAGTTGTCTATTTCCACCATGTTTATTGTGGTTCCCTCAGACTCTTCTATTATCCCCTCATCTTCATCAAGGAAATTCTCTTGAAATGGGGGTATGACTTGCTGATCAGAGTCTCTATGTCTGTTAGGAGGGTTGTTTCTCCTAAAGTTCTAGTTCTGGTTATGGTTTTGGTTTCTGTTCTGATTGCTGACTTGGACAATCAAATTTTCCACCATTTTTCCTAGTCTCTCCATGGTTTTGGCTAGACTATCATACTTGGGATCAGATGTGGAAGCTGATGTGTCATCCATATATGTTACCTTTTTCTCAGACCTCATTCTGGCTCCTTTTTTAATCAGGTTAGCTTCTACACTCACTGCTCCTTTTTTCATATCCTCCAATGTGTTGTAATCTCTCACCCTAAGCTGGTAGGCCATGTCAGCATCAAAGCCTTCAGCATATTTCACTAAAGCCATACCTTGGGGAGGTTTCATGTGTGGAGGAAGAGCATTGTAAACACTGTTAAACCTTTTAGAATAGTCATGGACACTCTCTCCTACATTTCTTTTAAGATTCTTGTATTCTGCTAAGATCTAGAGAGGGTTGGTCTTGAATTCCCATTTGTTTATGAAGGATTGATATAAAGAGGGAAGATCATGGATACTATTAGGAGGTAGGCCCTTAAACCACTTCTTCACATCTCCTCCTAAACTCCGGGTAAAGATTCTCATCTTGACTGTCTCATCATCTATCTCCATATAGTCAAAGGAATCTTCCATCCTATCTACATTGTGTTGAGCTGAGGTAGACTCTTTTGCAGTGAAATGTGGAATTTTTGACTGATAATCATTGGGTAAAGGCACTAGAGGCTATGGTAACACAAGAGGTGCATACCATGATTCCATGATGATGTTCTGAGGGGGTAAAGGGTTGGCTTGAGCAGCAGGTATGTGGATGATAGGAAAACTAGGACCAGCAACACTCTGTTGAGCTGATTTAGGGTGATAGAGCCCCAATTTTTGAATGAAATGGATGTCAGGAGGTGTATATGGAGGAGTCTCTCTATCCCTAATATGTTGACCATTGTGATATGGTGAAACTGGAAGCTCAAGGTCTGACTGGTCTAGAGTACTGAGTGACTTAGTTCTTGGTAAACTGCTTTGTGAGTCTAAGTCAAAATGAGGGTTTGATAGAGCTGTAAAGTTTTCTGGTGCAGAGTTAGCTCTATAGATGTGTTTGGAAATATTTGGCTTCCTAGGGGTGGGAGATTTCCTAAGAATGTTCTCAGGGTTGTCAACTATTTCTGGTGGGTTTGGGTTAGGATAATCTCTAGTATGAATGGTCCTTGAAGCTAGTATATTTGTCTTTCAAACAAAGAATCTTAATCCTACTTGTTACTTCTAATATGGCTGATGTTGTTATGAACTATGGTCTCCCAGCGGAGTCTTATGAAAACCAAGATAATCAGCAGGCCTACTCATCACCAGTGGAGTCTTTTAACCATTAAGGAACTATGGAGTCGCCAGGTGGAAGGTTTAGAATGTTTCAAGAAGTTTACTGTCCACCATAGTGATTAACCACCAAACTCAGGCTACTATGGTCTTCTTTGAGTTCTTAGAAGTGTTTAATGGTGTGTTTTACTCAAATTTCCCCAGCGGAGTCGCCATTATGTCGGGTTCCTATGTTTTGGCAGTTTTGGCTCTACCAAAAGATAAGACAACATCAAAACCACTTTGGGACCTCAGGATCTAGCCCTCCTGGGTCCAGAGAGGGATCTCTCTATAAATGCAAAGATAGATGTATCTTTTAAGCTCAGTTGTTAAGATATTAGGCTAGTTGTAGGGCACAAGGTTTGTTTGTTTTGCTTGTTTGGTTGGTTGTTGGGAAACATGAAGGAAGGGTTCAATATGAGACAAAGGGTGAGCAAAGAGGATTTCAGGAAAAGGAGGGATAATTCAGAGAACACTCAAGACCATTGGGCAATGGAGTCATAAAAGGTTTCACTTGCTATTCAGTATCCAAGGCTTTCAATTGGGCTAGTCATCTAAAACAGAGGATCTTAAAGATGATAGTGTGGTATGAAATGATAAGGAAAGAAGGTGAATGACAAGGAAACCTCCAAGGTGACCAATTAGGAATTAGATCTAGGGACAGGGCATGCCATTAAACACCTATGATCCAACCCCTGAAAGGCTAACTCTTCAGACAAAGGAAACATTAAAGATTTAAACACAAAGGTGAAGCCTGAGATCAGAGAAAGGCTTTGAACTTTCAATGCTTCGAAATTCAACTTAAGGGGACTTTGAAAGGTTCAATTGATTGAAAAATACCCTAGTGAGACAGAATCAGCGTTCTAAACTCCCAGTATCCCAATTCTTTCAATTAAAACCAGACAAGAACATCTAAGAACAGATTCATAAATTCATACATCAGTTAGCAGTGAATAACAGCTACTACATTGGTTAAATTATCTTGAATTAGTTCTTGGATAACACAATCAGTAGAAAACATTAAAGATAAGAAGAGCAGGGGAATTAGGGTACCATGCAAGGGTATATGCTAAGCCAGATTTCTAATTCTTACCAGAGAAATGAAATGTAATGAATTACAGAAGGAAAACAGAGACAAAGGTAGAAGACATCATCGATGCTTTAAATCAGGATCCAAAGAAATGTGCTTGTCATATTAAAGAGCAACACCAGTCATATACAACATCATCCAATAGCTTGATATTCAGTCTGAAAACATCTCCTCAGCCTATTTTACAACTTTACACATAGAACTATATCTCAAGAGAAATAGCTTACAATTCACAGATATCCGATCAACAACCAATAACAAGTTTTTTCATGAGTTTTATAGCTGAAAGAGAGGTAGAGGAGGTAGATAGAAATTTTAATGAAACATTAAAACAAAGGAAGAAGAAGAGGGATCGAGGCCCATTCTGTCTTAATATCTATGCATTAATCTTCATTACTCTTTGGATGAAAGAGTGGTCTTTGACAGGCTAATAGTAACTCTAGTTATGTTGTTTGATGTACTTTAGGCTGCAGTACTCTGTAGTACTATGGTATAAGGAAAGGTATATAAATGACTTTCAGGTCTACCATACTACATAACAAATGCTCTGGTAGCATTAGGACTTCTGTCAGGATGTAGATCTTCTCAGGATCACGATGTAGAATAAAAACAGTATGGGTACTTTGTCCTTTCTCAGAAGGGAACCTTTTGCTGATATGAAACACTGATGTGAACTGTTCATATGCTTTAGGCCTTATTAGGCCTTCTGTGTTAATCACAAGGTCTTCAATACAGTACATTCACCCTTTAAACACTGAATTAGAGCTTAAAATCTTCACTAACGGGCTTTAAACCTCTTAATTCTTCACTGATACTCTTTTCCGCTCCTGTGACTATCTCTGTCTGTGAATCTGTAATTTTAATGGTGCTAGGGTTTTCACTGAGTTAAACACTGGTTTTTAATGAAATATTTTGTTCAAACACCTTCCCAGTCGTTCACTTTGCAATCTCTGGCTTTGAAAAATGCCTTCTCTGCGCTCTGTGTCAATATGACAGTGACTGTGAGCAGTGGTAGTTTCCACTGCCTGTAATCCTTCAAAATGCACAAACATGTTAAGAAAATCCATGCAGGAGTGATGGTGAATGTCGTGGAGGACTGTGGGAATGGTAGCACATACATGGTGGAAGCGGTGGATGCAGTGTAAAACGATTGAAAAATGCAGTGGAACAGTGAAAAATTGATATGATGGAGGCCTGATGAAGGAATGGCTGTGGACTATCCGATCAGATCTGGTGGTGGTGATTGACTTTAGAGGTTAGGTGGAATGAAACAAACTTTTAATGTAAAACATTAAAGTTTTAATGTGGGTGGAAGAAAATATTTTTAATGTAAAACATTCAGTTTCAACCTTTGGGCGAAATACAAGGGAATCGAAGAAAAACACATGAAATGGGGCTTTAGATGGTGGGACCGGCATGGGCGGAGGGAGATTTACTATGGACCGTTAGATCTTGGGAGGAGATCAATGGCTGAGATGACCTGATGAAATTCTATGGAAGTTCGATGGAAACATATGAATGAAATGCGTGATGTAATGACGGCCGTTGATCTGTACTGATCAACGGTCAAGATCTGTAGATGGGCCTTCGGGAACAGAAGTGGGGAAGTTGTTTTTAGAAGGAAAACCATTTTTTTCGTGTTGCAAAAGAAAGGTTTTGGAATTTTCCCAAAATCACGCGATATGGTCCACCGCCTGACACGTGGTGAAATAAAACCACCCATATCGCGTGAATTTAAACTGTTAAACATCGGATGCCAAAGTTATGCAATATGGATGTTGGCCGATGGATCTGGGATCATGAGATCTGACAGTGATGGATGGAGCGCGATATGGGGAGATGTGCGACTGGTAAGGTGGGGACAAGTCAAAGGCGGTTTGAACACAGGCCTTCCGATCTACGAAATGAATGGTTGAGATCTGAAGAGGGAGAGCAATAGTGGAGGGGCTGGTTAATGGGTGGGGAGAATCCTGGTCGTTGGATCCTTGGGATCTATAGTGGATATTTAAAGAGGAATCGGAGGCGAAAAGATCAAATAAATGAGTGAGAGAAGGGAGGGCCATCGGATCAAACAGGATGGATGGCTGTGATCCAATAGGAGGGAGATCGATGGAGGGCAAAAATCTGATGGGGCGAGGTTGCAATTACATATGGATCGTTGGATCAGTGGGAGATCGACGTTTGTGATTGGATCAGAGGTGGCCAATAGGGGGCGCAAAGAGTGGCGCAATAAAAAGTTTCGATGATGCGATGGTCGTTGGATTTAGAGGGGAATCGACGGTGGAGATGGCCATCAGAGGGTAACAAAGGAATGAGGCGGGGCACGGTGAAACAAGCGTGGACCGTTAGATCTATTCAGATCAGCGGCAGATATTGCACCCACGGTGAATAAAACATTTCTTCCTCGCATCGGAAAATTTCATTTTAACAAAGAAACGCGCTCCCATCAAAATTATGATTCCGATTGACGGTGGATGCAATTAGCGTTGGCCGTTGGATCTTTTAGGAGATCGACGATAGAGACATCAGCGGGGGACGATAGGCCAAAGAACTCATCGTATCAGAAATTTTCCATATAACAAATAAATGTGCGCCTCGACCAACCTTCCGATACGATAAGCGCTCAAGGGCTCAGCGCCTGGTCTTGGTGCTAGTTTCATGGAGGGGAAGTGGTTAGGGGTTGGGCCGAAAGGGGCTAAGCCTGTTATATGGTAAAAAGGGTTTTTTTGGCCTAAAAGCAACGTTTTTCAAGGCTAAAATGAGGTTCCGGTAGGGGGAGAGAGGGGTTTTAAAATCAAATGAAGGGGTTCATATGATCTTTAAAGGGTAATTTGGTGGTTTAGAAGACTTAGGAAGGGATTTTGGGGGTTAAAGGGGAAAATTTGAGGAGGGAGAAAAGGGGTTAAAATGGGGAATTTTGCAAGGATACAAAGGGACAAATAGAGGCTTTCTGAGCATAATTTTTTCACAGACAGTGAGGATTTCTTGATGGAAACAGCAGTGAAGATCTAATCAAAGGTAAAGGGCACATAGAGGCTTCAAGAATGAGAGATTTTCAGAGGAAATGTATCTCTTAAAGGCTCAGAAAAATATTTAGCCACCTGTTTTCTTGCCAAAAAATTTATAGGTGGCTTGGCACATAGAGGCTTCAAGAATGAGAGATTTTCAAAGGAAATGTATCTCTTAAAGGCTCAGAAAAATATTTAGCCACTTGTTTGCTTGCCAAAAAATTTATAGGTGGCTAACACCACCTCTTCATTCTTTCTTGAGAGTGCATCTGCAACAACATTTAGCTTCCCTTTTTTGTAGATTATTTCAAAGTCATAACCCAACATCTTTGTGACCCATTTTTGCTGCGCTTCTGAAGATAGTCTTTGTTCCAAAAAGTGTTTAAGACTATCATGATCAGTTTTTACCTTGAAGTGTCTTCCCATTAGGTAAGTTCGCCATTTCTTTAGTGCATGCAGTATTGCTAACATTTCCTTCTCGTAAATAGCTTTTTGTAAATATTTTCCTTTGATTGGACGACTTTCAAAAGCAATGGGTCTTCCTTCTTGCATTAAAACAGCACCAATTCCATTTCCTGAGGCATCACATTCCACAATAAAGGTTTTTGTGAAATCAGGTGTAGCTAAGACCGGTGCTATGCACATTGCTTCTTTAAGATGTTCAAAGGCCTTAGTTGCTTCAGGAGTCCATGAAAATGCATCTTTCTTCAATAATGTTGTTAGAGGTGTTGCTATTCTCCCATAATTCTTAACGAACTTGCAATAATACCCTGTTAACCCGAGAAATCCTCGCAACTACTTTATGGTTGTGGGGAATTTCCATTCCTTAATGGATTTAATTTTTTAAGGGTCTACCTTAACACCCTCATGAGATACAATATGACCCAGATATTCCACCTCTTTAACTCCAAAGAAACATTTGGATTTTTTTGCATATAATTGTTTCTCCTGCAATAGTTTGAGCACCCTGTCAACATGTTGAACATGATCCTTCCAAAACCTGTTGTATATTAGTATATCATCAAGAAATACTAGCACAAATTTTCTAAGGAAGGGTTTCAAAATGGAATTCATCAACCCTTGAAATGTAGAAGGTGCATTGGTAAGGCCAAAAGGCATGACCAAAAATTCATAATGACCCTCATGAGTTCGAAATGTTGTTTTCAGAATATCTTCAGTATTCATTATAATTTGATGATATCCTAAACAAAGATCCAACTTGGTAAAATAAATTGATCCATGTGATTCATCTCATAATAAATCAGTCATTGGAATGGGAAATTTATCTTTAATGGTGAGCTTATTGAGCTCCCTATAATCCAGACACATGTGCCATGATCCATCCTTCTTGTGTACCAATACTACAGGAGCATAGAAAGAACTTTGACTAGGTTGAATTATACATTAGGGGGAATTTTGAAGTCTAAAATGGGCCTCCTAAGGAAATTATAAAATAATAGTGGAAAAAATCTAATAAGATTTGATGACATCATCAAATTTTAGAGGGAAAAATGAAAAAACTACTTTTTCAATTCATATTTTCAACTAATCTCCCAAAGTTTTTACTCAAATTTCGAGCGGGAGTACTCGTTGGATGCGGAATTTAATTCCCTATCCAAGGAGTACCCATGTTGCATACTTTAGATGGGTCCTACTACACAAAAAATGAGAAATACAAAAAAAAAAACGTGATTACAATCACGTTTTTTATGTATTTCTCATTTTTCGTGTAGAAGAGTTCATCGAAAGTATGCAACATGGGTACTCCTTGGATGAGGAATTAAATTCCACATCCAACGAGTACTCCCGCTCGAAATTTGAGTAAAAATTTTGGGAGATAAGTTTAAAATATGAGTTGAAAAAATAGTTTTATTATTTTATTATTTTTTAATATTTTTACTTTTTTACTCCAAAAATGGTGAATCATCCATTATGGATGACATCATCATCTCGAATCCTATTGGTTCTTATAAAGTTTATTTTGGTTGTACATTTTTCTTAGGAGGCCCATTTTAGACCTCAAAATTCCCCACGATGTATTCCTAACATTTCTGCAATCATACGTTCAATTTCGCTCTTTTGGAAGTAAGGATATCTATAAGGCCTGATGTTTGGAGGAACACTTCCTGAATCAAATGAATAGCATGATCATGATCACGAATAGGTGGGAGTCCTTTGGGAGTTTCAAACACCTTGGAATGATTGTCCAAGACTTGTTGGAGATCTGCAGAAATAGATGATTTTGATGTTGGAACTTCTAGTGAGCATAATTGTGCAATGACGACTTGTTGTTCTTTTTTAGAAGCTTTGTCATGACATTAGAGCTTATTATCTTTCCCAACTTCCCCGCAATACCCCGTAATTCAAATTCCTTTCCTTCTGAAAAAAAATTTCAAGAAAAGTTTTTGAAAATTAAAAGCTACCGTCCCCAAAGATTGTAACCATTGTACTCCTGGTACAACATCAGCACCTCCCATAGGAATGGAAAGCATTGGACTAGTCAATACATATTCCCCCATGGTTAGCTTGATATTATGGCATTTTCCAGAGCAATTTATAGTTCCTCCATTTGCAACCATCACTTGACATTCTGGTGCCGGGTATAGGAAACAATTCAATTCCTTGGCTACCTTACAATGAATAAAATTATGGGTACTACCTGAATCAATCAACACTATTACCTTTTTCTTCTTGATATGTCCTTCTATCTTGAGAGTTTGAGGAGTGGTAATTCCTGCCAATGCATTACACGATATGGTCGGACTCATTTCTTCCTCTTCTAGGGTTGGTTCGTGGTGTATACCCTCTTCTTTTGAAGATTCTTGTTCATTTTCTTCTTCGTCTTCACAATATATGTAAAATAATTTCTTCTCAGAACACTTATGACCTTTAGTGTATATTCTATCACAACTGTAGCAAAGCCCTTTTGCTCTTTTTTATTCCAGTTGTTGTGATGTCAACCTTGTAGGTTGTGCAAATCTAGGAGTAGCAACACTTCCCTCTTTATAGAAGTGAGTGGTAGGCTTCCTTGTCGCCATAATTTTACATTCAAATTTTCTGGCCAACCTGAATGCCTTCTCCAATGAATCAGGTTCCAAAAAGTGAACTTCATGTTGGATGTTATCCTTTAAAGTACCTATGAAGAGATCAATCATGTGTTCCTCTGAAGTATCAGCTACCCTTATATTCAATTTTCGGAAGTCCTCAATGTGCTCCCCCACTGAACCCTTTTGTTTAAGATTTATCAATTGGCTAAAGAAGGTGTTGCTCTTTGTATCCTCATAATGTGCTATCATTTCCTCCATAAAAATTGACCAAGTGACAATTTTTTTATGGGAGAAAAGCCATCGATACCATACAAATGTATTTTGTTCTAAATGTAAAGTTGTAATGCATACCTTTTATGTGTTTTGCACATTATTGAGATAAAAATATTTCTCCATCTATAGTATCCATGTTACAGGATCCTTTCCATCAAACTTCCTCATATCCATTTTTGGAATATGGTGGTTCTTCCCTCCAACATTAGAGTTTATGAAATCACGATTAACATTTATTTTTTTCTCATCATGAGTTTCCTCTGCTATCTTTTCAGCATTAGGAAAAATTTCTTGTATCAACTTTGCCAAGCCTTCTATGTCTACTTTTAGATCATTCTTCATGTTTTCCATGTTGTCTTTCATTTTTTCATCGATCTTAGCTTCCATGTCATCCATCTTAGCTTCCATGCCCACTTCTATGCCATTCATCTTAGCTTCCAAACCATTCATCTTAGCTTCCACGCCTTTCTTCAAATCATCCATCTTAGTTTCCATGCCTTTCTTCAAAACTTCCATTTAATCTTTTGTTGCTCTTTGCGAGAGAAAAATTTTTTGCACTTGCTCTTGCAATTTTGATATGTCATGTTGCCATTCTTCGTCTTCATGAGTCATAGTAGAGCCTTCTAAAGGCTTAATGGGTGTTGAATTAATTTCTAGGGGCCATTTTAGAATCCAATACTGATATCTATTCTACAATAAGCCCTTGGAATAAATTCAACTTGATTCTTCAAACAAGACTTATGAAATTTGGAAAAAAATACACACTTTTTACTTGCTTTTGAGGAGCTCGATATTGAAATTGAATTATCTCTATAATTGTGGATCCTCAAAATCTGAAATTTAGCCCTGTAGTAGCCCTCTGATGCTTCTTTCAAATGCCATGGGTATGATCTGATTTGGATTCTTCAAGGAAAAGTTATGTATAATCTCCCACAATGACCCAATTATGTACTAGTTCAGTAGAGCTAACTTGTATGACTTTCCACGTGTCATTGTTTCCTCCTTTCGCTTTGAAATTGATAGATAACAAACTAAAGTCCATCTACTTGGGGCCACTTTTTACAGCATTCCAATCTGATGCCCAGAGAGAGAGCTATGAATATTTTTCCATGGTCACCTCTTTGAGATGAAATTCATAAGCCCGAAAAAAACCTAAATTCCACAGATCATATCTCCGAAAATATTGCGAACCAAGATCTGAAATTTTGTGACAATGTTCCTTAGGATTTCAGCTTTGCACTCTAAAAGTTTCAGCTTCTTAGCCTTCGTAGAAACAACGTTATAGAGAAAATTCGACGATGACCTGTTTAGGCTAAATTTAGGAGCCTGAAAAATGACCTACATTCCATAGATTATATCTCCAAAAATATTGCAAACCAAACTCTAAAATTTTTTGGCAATGTTCCATAGGATTTTGGCTTCACACACGAAAAACGTTATAGCGAAAATGCCACGATGACCTGTTTGGAGCAGCGAAACCCTAGAATCCAAAGCTCTAATACCAAATGTTGTGAAACCAGCTCCAAAAATAGAAGAAAAGAGATATCAATGCCTTAGAAATAAGCCACTTCGAGGGGGAAACCTCCAATACATTACATGAATGAACAATTCTTGGATGATACAAATTACAAAATCTCCTTTCTATATATAGGAGTCCATGGGACCACAACATAATCCTAGTGGGGCCACAATGTAATCCTAGCCGACCTAACAATAATAATTTAAGAGCACTATAATAACAATATGGGGGTTACAGGGGTACAAATATAACAATAAGGGGGTTACACTAACAACAATAAGGGACTATACTAGTAATATAGGGACCTAGCAAAATGGTTTTGATGTTGGAACTTCTAGTGAGCATAATTGTGAAATTACGCCTCGTTTTTCTTTCTTCAGAAGATTTGTCATGACATTAGAGCTTATTATCTTTCTCGGCTTCCCTGCAATATCCCGTAATTCAAAAAAAAAAAAAAAATCAAGAAAATTTCTTGAAAATTAAAATCTACAGACCCCAAAGTTTGTAACCATTGTACTCCTAGTAGTACAACATTAGCACCACCAATTGGAATGGAGAGAATTGGACTATTAAATACATATTCCCCCATGGTTAGCTTGATATTATGGCACTTTCCAGAGCAATTTCGAGTTCCTCCATTTTCAACCATCACTTGACACTCTGGTGTTGGGTATATGAAGAAATTCAATTCCTTGGCTACCTTACAATGAATAAAATTATGGGTACTACCAGAATCAATCAACAATATTACATTTTTCTTCTTGATATGTCCTTCTATTTTGAGAGTTTAAGGAGTGGTAATTCCTGCCAATGCATTATAGGATATGGTAAGATTCATTTTCTTTTTCTATGGTTGGTCCCTGGTGTATATCCTCTTCTTTTGAAGTTTCTTATTCATTTTCTTCCTCCTCTTCACAATCTATGTAAAATAGTTTCTTCTCAACACACTTATGACCTTTAGTGTATTTTCTATCACAATTGTAGAAAATCCATTTTCTATTTTTTATTCCAATTGTTTTGGTGTCAACGTTATAGGTTGTGGAAGTATAGGAGTAGCAACACTTCCATATCTATAGTTGTGAGTGGTAGGCTTCCTTGTCGCCATAATTTTTCTTCCAATTTTTCTTACCAACCTAATTGCCTTCTCCAATGAATCAGGTTCCCAAAGGCAAACCTCATGTTGGATGTTATCCTTTAAATTCCCTATGAAGACACTAATCCTCTGTTCCTATGGAATATTAGTTACCCTTATATTCAATTTTTGGAAGTCCTCAATGTGCTCCACCATTGAACCCTTTTGTTTGAGATCTATCAATTGGCTAAAGAAGGTGTTGCTATTTGTATCCTCATAATGTGCTATCATTTCCTCTGTAAAAATTGACCACGTAACAATTTGTGTATGAGGTCAAAGTCATTGATACCATACAAATGTATTGTGTTCTAAATACAAAGTTGCAATGTGTACCTTTTGTGTGTTTTGCACATTATGGAGATAAAAATATTGCTAAATCTGTAGTATCCCTGTTACGGGATCCTTGCCATCAAACTTCCTCATATTAATCTTTGGAATATGGTGTGCCTTCAATCCAACATTAGAGTTTATGAAATCATGATTAACGTTGATTTTTTTCTCATAATGAGTTTCCTCTACTACCTTTTCGCCATTAGGAATAATTTCTTGTAGCAACTTTGTCAAATCTTCCTTCAAACCTTCCATGTCTACTTTTCGTTTTTCTTCTATACCATCGATTTTGGCTTCCATGCCATTCTTCAAACCATCCATCTTAGCTTCTTTTGTGGCTCATTTTAATTTACCTTGAAATATTTTTTAAAACACCAAAAAAGCATATATGATAGAAAATGTAAAATTTTGTGTCATAGAAGAATTTTGATATATATATTGGTACATTCATATTACATGATGAGATGTGAATGTGGGTCGAGTTGGGTTCATTCACATGCAGAACAGTTCAAGATTCGGACCGATGGGCGCGTTCGGAGCATTGCACGCCGAACAGGGTCAAGTCTGCCTCATTCGCAAGCTTAGGAGGGACCAGCGCGGTAGGACAACGAATAAGCTCAGGAGGGTTACATCGTGGAGAAAAAAAACTAATTTCCCAAAGGCGTAAAAAGGGCGCATTTCCCTTAAACACTTAAGATTTTTGGAGGAGGCGCAAAGGGAAAAATGGATAGTCGGGATCAAAGCACAGAATTGGAGTGGGGAGATAGATGGTAGAGATTAAATCGCAAACCGCCAATCGCAAGTTTTAAAGAATAAGTGTAGAGGTAAATGTTAAATTCGTCGAAGTGCGATATGCGATGGTGAGGCAAGATGACGTAGCAAGCTGACGTGGAGGATGACGTGGCCCCAACCCCACAGATCGCAGTTGATTCATGCTGACGTGGAAATGACGTGGCAAGCTAATGTGGCAGATGACGTGGCCTTCACCCGCATACAGCACGTCACGAGTTTTAAAAGTCAAGTGCAAACGGTTTGAGTTATAATCACCGAAGTGTGATATGCAATGCGGTGGGGCCCGATCACATTCACAAATCAAAATTTTTAAAAGATAGCACAAAGGGTTCATGTTAAAGTCACTGAAGTGTGATGTGCAATGCCAGGTGGGACCCAATTGCATAGCACACATCACAATTCTTAGAAGATAAGTGCTAAGGAAAAGTTGAAAATAATGGCATGTGAAGTGTGATGTCGAGCAGATGCGATGTGGTTTCAAAAGCGAACTCCAAAGGTCTTCAAATCCAGAGATAAGGCATTCCTGTGTTAAATCGTATTAGAGGAAAGAAGGAGGATTACAATGTAAAGCCGGTGAAACACCTTGATAACGGAGGAAAGCAGAACGCGGCAGAAGAACTCGGGTAAGTGACCCAATTCGGATCAAAGGAGAAGAGGCAGAGTTGGGTAGCAGGTGATATGATTATCCGTGTTTGAAGCACAGGAGCCTAGGCAGAGTCGGGAAAAAGAGCGTATAATGGACCTATTGGGAGCATGACAGATGGGTCAAGTCGGGCACTGAGGCGTCGTTACAGAGCTGTGCATCCACTGCATCATAACCAGAAAGGATACCTCGACACTTCGAGAAGATGCTTTAGCAACATCAGATTCAAAAAAAATTAACGTATTTCCATTTTTAATTTGTTTTCTCAAGTATGATTGCATAAGTAATCTTAACAGTTTAGGTAGTATAATAGTTTCAATAATTTCATGAGTTACGAACCACTCTGATGTATTTAAGTAGATAGAAATAAAGAAAAGGGTTATGAGTTTTGGATCTCTGGATTACTGTGAATTTGGTACTGAATTTTCTGAGAAAATAATGAAAGAAGATCAAGTTTCCTACACCTGTTGATGTTGATATGTCTTTCCAGTTTCGCTCTGTGTTCATTCCTCTTTGAAAGAAGTAAAGTAATGTAGCAGTCAGTCTCTTAATTACATCTGTGAGTAAGAGTTAAATCACCTTAATTTGTGCTCCTTCACTTCATCTCTTCTCTTTTCACAAACTCCTAATGGAACTTTAAAGTAATAGATTATGTGTTTACAGCATATTATTTCAAGTTTCCTTTATCCCCATGATTTCCTCTAAAACTTAAAAGTGGTAGATTCTGTGTATTCAGCAAATCATTTTGAGTTTCTCTTATAGTTCTTCTTTTCATTTCATTCAAGTATCAGCAGTTTATGGCATTGTGAAGGCTTTCATTATATCAGATTATTGAGGGTATTAAGTAATTAGATTCCAAAGTGTTAAATAGAGGCCATTTGATATCGTAATTGTGACATACATTTATAAAATGTCTTAAGCATTGATTCCTTACCATAGCCAAGGGATTGTTTCTTGAGATACAACATTTTCTGGGGCCGTTTCCGGGGACGAAGAAACGAAGTTTATTTACCCTGGGTTTTTCACATTATTTCCTTTAGTTGTTCAATGAGGAGGGTTTTGTTTGTTATTTTCAAAATTCTAGCTTTCAAAAGGCCTCACACGAGGTCAGATACCTCATAGAAAATAGTCCCTTCTTTGCCAGATCTAGAAAGATTGGTTTCTAAAAAGGCTCAGAAACCCGAAACACCTTCAATACCTAGTCCTGCATTGCCTGCTCCTAGAAGTAGTTCCCATAACCCTTTGTTTGAAGATATTTCCAAGGAAATCCCTTTCTTGGAACAAGATATCCCTTCCACACCCACTTATTTTCAAGAACCTCAGTTAGAAGAACATTCTTTCGAGTCTATTTCTTTTACCTCAACTCAAGCTCAACCAAATATAGTTATTGGTCCCTCTGCTATTTTCCATTAGCCTACCCTCATATCAGTTTTGCCTCCACCCTCATTCACTTTCACAGCAGGTTCATCAACCTCAACCACCCAAGGAGCAGTTAAACAATTTGTTAATATGGCAGTACCAGCTTTCTTAACAGATAGATATGCACCACTAAATCTTCCGCAACAAATGAATGCCATGCCTCAAGAATACCTCAAATTACTTCCTCGTTTCACTGGAGAAGTCGAAGTAACTGCATAACAAACTTTTCCCTTGTTTTTCACTTTTGCTGAGAATTTAAATGTAGAACATCTTGATGTTGTGATGAGACAATTTGTGCAGTCTCTAAGTAGAGAGGGTAGGAAATGGTTCAAAGTTTTACCAAATGATTCCATAAATGACTGGGAAGAGTTAGAAACTCAATTCACTTAGAGATGGGGAGAGAAGAGAGATCATGTTTACTCATTGAAAGAGTTTAATGCAATTAAAATAAATCCTAATGAAAACATTGTTGAGTTTGTAAAAAGATTCAACAAATTGTACAATAGTTTACCTATAGAGATGAATCCCCCCCCTATAGGAGAAAAGGTATTATTTGTAGGGGATTTTCAAGCTGATTTTAGCTTTACATTGAGATAGAGAAGAGCCCCTACTCTTTATCAGACACAGACAGATGCTTTAGATATTGAAGCTAATATGACTGCATCTGGAAAGGTGAAAGGGAAACAGCCAGTCCAAGAGAAGGGGAAGGAAAAAGAAGAATCATCACAAGATCTATGGATTGAAGATATGACAAAGGTGATAAAAAATATAAAAAATAAGCTAGAAGATGGAATTGGAAAATAAAAACTCCCAAATACAAGTACAAAAAAACCAAGGGGGGTTCAACCCTCAATTCAGAAGACATCCCTTGCAAATCTTGCAGAGAGAAAGAAGAGATCAAGACCAAGTTCAAGCTCCATTGTATATAGAAGCAACACCCGAAGATCCAGTAGAATATGACCAAAGAGAGGTCAAGGATCAGGTATCTACTATGTATGCAACATGAGAGGATGAATAGGAAGATTGCAAGAGAGAATATGTTGAAGCTGAAGTTTCTTTTGATCAAGATGAAATGGATTAATATTGTAGGAAATTCACAGATTTCATGCAAACCTAGTTACATAGAAAGTATGATTTGAGGTATAGAAAGAGATCTAGAGTGTAGGATAATGAAGGTGAACAACAAGGTTCCATTCCTCCTCTAATGGCAACTCCACTACAAAGGGGCCCTAGAAACAGGTCAGTAATAAGAAACAAATTGTAAATTCACTTAATAGAACAAATTTGAAGTAAGGTGAATCCTAGAACAAATCAGTTGACACTAATATCTTGGAGAGAGTTTTTCTTGTACCCGAACAAGAAGCAAATTCTAAAAAGGGTGAATGAAAACCTGAAAAGAGCGTTAAGCAAACTCATGCTTTCAATTTGACAAAAGAGTTGGAGAAGGTAAAAATTCAGGGGCCTCTTCTAGAATTAGCCAAAATACCAGCTTATAAGAAATAAATTTAATAATTTATAAATCTCACACAGGTGGAAGACATAAGTGACATAGTGAACTTACAAGAAGAAAATCCAGTGGTAACCTTTGGTCCTCATGTAAAAGAAATAGATCCCTCTGTTCCACCTGTTGGGATCCCGTGATTTGGCAGATTGGTAGACCAAATGACAGGGCAACATGAAACCATTCTTTGGAGTCTAAGGACCTAGCCTTCCTAGACTCAGAGAGGGCTACGGTCCTCAGACTCCAAATATTGGTTTCATGTTTCCTTGTCATTTGGTCTACCAATCTTCCAAATCATGGGACCCCAAAATTCTGGTGATCACGGTGGGACCTTCTGAGTCAGTGACAATATAAGTATAGCTTAGGACCTTAGAAAACCTACAAACATCCTTAGATTGGCATTCAGTTGTTGATGGTGGACAACAAGTACATCCTTAAAACATTATTCATCCTCCACCTGGCGACTCCACTGGTCTTCAGTAGCCCTGTTGACCCCACTAGTCCTCACATACTCCCCTGGGAATGCATTGAGAAATCCTAATCATGATGATGGTGGACAGCAAAGTTGAAATCTTCCACCTGGCGACTCCACAACCCTCAATAGACCTCAAGACTCCACTAGTAGAGAACTCTAGACTGGTTCAAATTATGCAGTGACCTCTTTCAGATTTACAAACATGGATCCAAGGATGCAAAGGAGATATGCTCCAATGAATGAAGACCACATCTCGAGATTCCCACACAAAATGCCTCAGATAAATTGGGACAAAAACCTGCCTACATTTCAAGATGAAAAGACTGATGACCCCTTGTTACATCTCATCAAATTTCATATACATGTATGGAAGTTAAAGGTTGAATGGCATGAGGACTCCCTTATGAAAATTTTCATGCTAGCATTAGAAGGAAAAGCAAGGGAATGGTATGAATGGCTCAGATCTGGCAATTTGTTTTCCCTAAAAGATCTCCATAAGGTATTTTATGAGCACTATAAATAAAACTCTCCATCCTTATCATTGGCTGAAAATTGTTGTGATCAATCTCAGGATATCATACAATACCTTGTAGATATTGATGAAGATTTAGATAATTTGTATCCTAAAGATCTCTTAGCAGCAATTCATGATTTTCATTCTCGAAACATCTATCATGACGGCCAAGAAGAGTTGGTTGAGGAAGAAATCAATCAAGGAATAGAAGGAAACCCACAAGATCTCTCTGAAAGCACAAGCTATGATTTATCATCCCTTCTAAGTGAGACTCAAGAAGACATTCAACCTCAAAATCAACCTTCACAAGAGAGAGAGAACTATTGTACTTATATCCAAAGAAAGAGAAAAATGCCTCCTCTTTTAACTGAAGAGGAAATAAATCAAATGCTAAACATGCAGCTAACCTCTAAGCCATTATGTGAACAAAAAATTTATGTTCATTATCCTACCGATCCCATCTACCATACATCAGAAAGTGAACTTGTAGATCAACTCAAAGAAGAGCACACTGACAATCCAATATGTTTGATTGGTGATGTTACTGATGTTGATAATTTTCCAAAGTTTTATCAGTCTGATGACGATGTCCTCCAAACAGAAACTAACCTTGCAGAGCAATCAACAGTTGATTTGTGGGATGAAGTTCACTATCTTCAGCTTGAAAAAAGTAAGTAGCCAATACAAGTCACCTATGACACTTATGAGGAAAGCCTTGAAATTTTACAAGTAAGTGAGGAGTCTCTGACTCTTTGCTCTGCTTCACTTCAGTCCATCAGAAATAACTTTCATGTAATTGGAAATCAACAGTCTTTCAGTTTTGATGTTGAGGTTGAGGAGGATGATGAACTTCATGAGAAAATTTTCAATGAGAATCCTTTTCCTGAAATGGTTGAGGAAATAATTTGGGACATGGAATCCTCCTTAACTCCAGATTTGCAGCCACCAAGTTCCTTTGAATTAAAAATTACAGATGAAGGCGTGGAAATTGATGATCACAAGAAAGTTGTTGCACTTCTTTCTCAAGAAGATTTGTTGCCAAGGAGTGCTCCTACTCATCAGCATGGTGGTTTTCACATAGAACTCAGCCCACTCTATCATAACCCATAAGGTTTTCTAGAGGATAAAATTGCAATCTATGATGAGTCTACCAGTTCAGATGATCATGAGGAAGAGGAAAAGTTTCTTTCCCAAAATATTCCCAAGTTCAGCCAAGTGGAGAAAGAAGCAGTACTAGATCAAGCTTATCTCTCGAATATTCACATTCAGGTATTGTTTCAAGATCCCTTTGTTGATTTGTTAGAGACATTTGAAGAGGGAGTAAAACATGTCAAGAGCAGTTTGATGCAAGGTTTAAAGAAAATTTTAGGCACTGCTGTTCAAAAATAAGTAAGGTGGGAGTGTCCTTTTGATTTCTTTCGCATACTCAAAGAGTTGAACCAAGATCCCTCATACAACCATTTTCTTGATTGGTTGTATTGGAAAAGAGAGTTCACCAGCTAAATACATGCCTCCAAGTTAGATTAGGATAGATAGGCATGAAAATAAGCTCAGCCTTTGAGCATCTTTTAGTTATAGATTATTTTGAAAATGAAAACACAAAAACAGATAAAAGGTGAAAAAAGAGGGCAGATTTGAAAAGAGGTACATCCCCATGCCCAAAAAAAATAGTAATGTTGAAAGTGTGCAAGCCTAAATGCCACTACTTGTGCCAAAAAAGGCTTGTTCAGTCATCTAGCCTAATCATGGCTGAACATATTTTCAATTTATTGCTGATAAGTTAGTGAAAGAGACCTTGTCAAATCATTCAACCTTGACTTGTCAAAAAGGATAGATTAGGAATGAAAGACACTGGTTCCACATGCTCAAAACTGAACCAAAGAGAAAGATGGGGATGCATACCAAATGATAAATCACAGCCCTTGTTTTTCTAGTTTTGTTTGTCCAAAAATAATGTTTGTGTGCTGCTTGTTTTAATGCCACAACCCATGGTAAGTCAGATTGCCTAATCCTGATTTAAACAATGTTTTCAATTTCATGTCAATAGCTTAGAGAATGAAGTTTTTCATATAGCTTAATCTTGACAGTCAAATAGTCTATGTAGAGAATAAAAAGAGTTTACTAGCCGAATCTGAACTCTTGGAAGTGATAAGAGTATAAGTAGATAGTTTGTTTTTCTTTCAAAAGAAGAAAATGTCAAGGGTTTGCTAGTCCAAGTGCACCCAAGGAAGAAAAAATGTTAGGCAATTAGGTTGGGTAGGTAGAGATGAAGCTGAGCTAATCATGGTTTTTTTCAGATTATTGAGATCACAACTTCAAAGAAGCATCATCAAATGAGAAGAAGTAAAAATCTACCCAATGGATGAGGCACTAGTCTTCATAACACCAAAGATCTGATGTTTTGGAAACCTCCTGAAAAGGATTTGCCCTCCCCAAGTGGAGCCATTGTTAGTCATCAGTAATTTTTATGATTTTCATAGATGAATAAATGCTTATCCTATATTTCTAGAAACAAAATTCATGAATATTGTGAGTTCTAGAAATCTCATCGCCTTCATTGTCCTTAAGATAAATTTTCAATATCTCCTTACTCTATCATGTCATAGTCAGCCTATCACTCATGGAAGATCACTCATGGACTCATGCCTCTCATCTTTGTCCCATTTTCACACCCATAATCTCATTACTCTGTTTGTCCCTTGCCTATGACTCCATTATCCAACTGGGGTTTTTTAGGGAATTTTTATTGGTTTCATGACCTCCATGGTTAAAACATCAACAAGGCTTGTATCTTGATGCTCTTACACCTCTTCCTATCCTTAATATACCTTCATAAACACTTCCCATCACTCCTATCCCTCAAACTCATCATTTTTCTACAAAACCTAGCCTATTGCCACAATTTGACATTTTTCGAGACTAGGCTTGTGTTTTTCCCTTTTGGACCCTTTCCCCTCACTCAATTCTCTAAATTCCACTTTCCCCTACTCTCTAACATCTATACCTATCCCCCAAAATTTCCCCAAGAATTTAGACAACCCTTAACCCCTTCATTCCCCTCCCTCTACAAGGCAGTCCTAAATCCCCTACACCAAACCCTAATTTCCTCTTCCAACTAAGCTAGGGTTTGCTACGGAAAGGAGGCATAAGAGAAAAGGATCCATTTGATAGATCATATCAGCAAGAATAAGTCCATACCAACTCATAAACATCATTCCTCCATCATTTTCCAAAAATTCACTCCAAGGGCCAAGTCATTTGTCACACCTAAGGCCAATTTTGTTTAAAAATATTTTTCTGACCAAACCAAGATGAATTTGGAAAAAGTGAGAGATTTTTTTGTTCATCATAGGGCCAGTAATACAAACCTCCTTCATTTTTTACATAGGTATCATGGTTTGGGAGAAATGCCAAAACTACAGGTGTCACGAGAGAATTTCTGCACTGTTGGAGTAACCTTGGGAATATCAGGTTTTCTCATAGCTATAATGTCCAAATGACATTTTTGATGGGTCAAAATACAAATATACTGGAATATCTTTCCAATGAGCTATCATGATATAAATTTTAGGTTGAGGAAGGCATCCAAAAGTTGTCTGCACCAGCACTCTACATTTTTACACCATCATTCAACACTTTTTGAGCAGTGTTGGGATTTTGACATTTTTGATAGGTTACAGAGGCTGGATCAGAAAACCAACAGTATTTTGGAAATTAGACTCATCATCTTTCCAACGAGCCATCACAAAGCAAACTCTGACATTGGGAAGGGGTCCAAAACTTGGTTGCAAGAGTACCTATTTTTGGCATTGCGCAAATGGAATGTGTAGTGCAGTGTTGGGATTTTGGCATTTTGGACAGGCTACAGGAACTGTATCAGGAAAATATAAGAATTTTTTGAAATTTTACCCATCAATATTTCCAACGAGCCATCACAGATCAAAATCCGACATCGGGAAGTGGTCCAAAACTTGGCTACAACAGAGCCTATTTTCTGTTGGAGGTGTCGTTGCGCTAATAGCAGTCTTAGGAAATTAACTTTTTGAATAGGTTACAAGGGCCCAATTAGAAAAAAAAATGCATATCTGGAAAGAGGACATAGCAGGATTTCCAACGAGCCATCACAGAGAAAAATCTGATATCGGGAAGGGGTCAAAATTTTGGTTGAAAAAGTACTTATTTTTGGCACTGCGCAAATGGACTGTTTAGTGTGTTTTGGACCAAAAGTCAACAAAACACACTCATTTATTGCAAAATCATATTGTAGTGTTTTATGAGGAAAATCACTCTAGAATTAGGTGCAAGAAGTTATTTTAGCATTTATTTCATGAGATATTTTGTGCCTTGTGCCTTGCATGGTCTCTTAGGCATAAATGACATTTATGGGTGATTTTGACTTTTTCCAACCCTATTTAGGGTTTTTGCCCTCCTTTGGTGAGTTAAATAGAGCATGAGGGATTCATTGTAAATGTTGGCATTTGATGAGCTTTGAGAGCAATACATGGTTTTTTATGAGCTTGGAGAAGAAATTAGTGTTGTGGAGTTTATGAATGGCTTGCTTGGATTGATAATGGAGAAGCTTGTTTGCAGGATCCCTGAGCTTGGTTAATGGTGATGTATTCTTAATTTGTTCATGTTTTCTTGCCATCATTATGTTTCATCCATATTTTTTGCAGTAGAACAGAAAAGTATAGGTTTAGAAATGCTCTTTGAAGCACCTTATTCCTCCTGCCTTCTATTTCCTTGATGTTTTCCTCTGTTGGGTCAGCTTAAGGAATTCTTAGATGCTCCTTAGGCCCACCTAAACTTGTTTGCTTCATTAATGGATTAGTATTCTAGTTTACAAATATGTTTTGTGGTAAGCCCTGCTTATTTGATGTTATCCAAACTCTGTCTTGAAACCTCTCTTTGAAGTACTGCTTGCTAGGTTAAATCAAAGAGGTCTTGTTTGATCTTGCCCTTTTTCCATGCTTATCAGTTTGCCTCAAAGTTATTTATAGCTTGATTTATGATGTTTAGGAGTTCCCTCTTCATGGATTAAAGTTATTTGTGATCTTAAATGTTTTATAAAGCTTGAAAGTGAAATCAATAGAAGTTAAATGAGTTTCTTGCCTTTTATATTTCATTGAAATTGTTTGTCTTGAATGGTTATTGGTTTAAGTATTTTCATTTAGCTTAATGGTTTGCCCTACCTTATGAGTTATATCTTTTGCTTATCAATGTTTAATACCTCCTTGTTATAGGTATTTGACAAATGATTCTTGATTTCCCTTTTCCCTACCTTATTCACCAACTTGATGTCCATCCCACTTCACACATAACCTTAAGGTGTTGGAAATACTGAGAGGGGGGTGAATCAGTATTTCTTTTCAATCGTTAATTTTGTTAGGTCTCTGTAATTTATTAGCAAGATTGGGAGAGTCCAATCACAGAGTTAACATCATTTCAACCAACTTTGGGATTCTAGGATCTAGCCCTCCTGAATCCGGAGAGGGATCTCTCCAATATGTACAAAGATGGATATTGTCTTTGAAAAGCTTAAGGTAATGATATTAAGCTAGTTATGAAGGCCAAGGGTTTTGTTTTGTTTTGGATGGTTGAGCATGAAATGTTACTTGAGGGGAAAGTCCTAAGTGCAAAAAGTTTCAAAAGTGAGAAGTTGCAAGCAAATAGAACAATTTTGGCAGATAGATAGATATAACGTTGGTTTTTAGTCCATTGGGCTATGGAGTCATATCTGGGCTTTAATTGAACAACAACATCAAGTGTGATCCAAGGGGCAAGTTATCTATACCACAAGATTATTGAGATTAAAATGATGAAATGGAAACATTAAAATTTTGGAGGGGTGGAAACTGATAATAATTTCTCAGAGGATTTATAGTCAGTCCAAACAAGAAAAGCCTCTTAAGTAACTGTTTTAAAACCAACCAAGGACAGGGCTAACCATAGACTTCTTGGGCAAGTTCTTATTAAAGCATCTTAATTGACAAACAATCCAGTAATCCACATAATTACCTTCAGAAAGTATGAAAACACATAAGAAAAATAGAGTGTAACTTAAGATCAGATAAAGTACTTTTAAACCTAGTCTTCTTTCAGTCAACACCAAGGGAAACTTTCAGAATCTGCCTTTGGAGAAAAGAATCTAGGAATCGGGGCAAACCATATCTTCTCTAGTCTAACTTTAATAGAAAATAATGGAAATAACATTCGAGAACAATGTTTGAGCAAACAGAAGGACGAGGGAACGCCAACATTCCTAACTATTTAAACTGTATTGAATCATTCTTAAATAAACAAATCTAAAGAAAACATTAAGATAAAGATTTCTCAGCCAGAGAAGGTTACTGCTATACAGAAAATCCTAACCCTGTTTAAACTGTTCTTTACAGAGGGAAAATGAACAATATGGCATACATAGAAGGAACACGATTAACAAAGAAAGAAGCACTTCACCGGTGATAAAGACCAGGATCCCAAGAAACAGCTTTTATATTGATGTCAAACCAGTTACAATCTTCAAGTCCAATGTTTTAGTTCAGTAATCATCTTCACTATTCAACCTAACTACTCTAGCACAAACAGAACTTCAAGGGCCAGTGAACACTATGTACAAATAGAAGTCTCGAGCTCAAGTGTATTTCAAAGTTCTGCAACCAACAACTCCTCATCTTCTGTAGAAGTACTTATAGGAAGATGAGGAGGTGAGATTTTAACAAAATATCTCGAGGACAGTTAATGTAGAGTGAAGACTTCTCGGCCCTTTGAGAGGCTCGAGGGAAAAATTTACAGGTGGATCACTACATTAATTGTTTCACAATAAATATCAAAGCTCGGTGGAAGCTTTGTTTGACTTTGAGGCTCTGTGTATGTTTTGGAGTAACTCTGTAGATATTTATTCATTGGTTTCCTTGCAGAAATAACTTCTTGGCGATGCTGGAGGCAGATATTTCTTCAATCAATAACTTCGGCCTCTGTTCTGAATTGTTTGAGGCGACAGGTGGCTCTTTGGTAGCTGAGGAATCAATTTGCCTCAAGTTGTTGCGGTGGAGGCTTTCTGTCTGATAAAACACTTTAGGTTTTCTTTAAACTGTGTTTTGAGTCGGGGATTAGGCTTTTGATAACTGTCTTAGCCATAATCCCCGTAATACTGTCTTCAATCTTCTTCTGCTGTGCTTTATTCTCAAAACTGATACTCTTTAACTGTTCTTTCGAATAAAACAGTGTCTTGTCGATGTGCAGGGCCGCGCTGGGCTTTTCGGAATCAATGCTCATGAAACATTGACAAATCATTGAATCCAACCGTGTGAATGGTTCCTTTTAGTAGCTTCGAAGGCGCAGCAAACGTCTTTCCCAACCCTCAGCTTTTCTTTGTGATACAACGGAAAACCATTGAAAACACCTACATAAAACAAAAAACAATTAAGAAATCCTACGAAATGGGTTAGACTGCTTCAGAAGGCAGGAGAGGAGCGTAGCCGTCGGATGAAGGCAACCAACGGTGGAGATCTGCATAGAAAGGCAAAAAGGATAGCGGGAGAAGAATAAGGAGGAGCAGTTTTGGACCGTCCGATCTGGACACGTGGACGATCTAGATCTAATCGGAGGGTCTGAATCGGGGGTGGCAGAAAAGGGGATGCGATTGAAATTTCCAGTGCGATTAAGCGCTGGCTGTTGATCTGCAGATCAGATCGACGGCGGAAAACGAATCGGCGGGTTTCGAAAGGGCGGTAAGACTTGCGATCGGAGGGAAAAAGGACCGTTGGATAGGCGGGAAATGGACGGACCAGATTTAATCGGAGGATCGCAATCGGGGAGGTCACAAAACAACATGCGATTGAAACTTTGCGATTGAGCGCTGGCCGTTGATCTGAGGACCAGATCGACGGCGGGGAATGAATCGGAGGTAATCGAAAGGGGGTGAAACATTGCGATGCGATTTTGCGCGGACCGTTGGATCAAGGATTAGATCAACGGTCAAGAACAAATCGGAGGGAGAGCAGGATCGGAAGATCGGAGGTATGGACTGCGATTGATCGGAGGGCACACTTGAAGTATTGCGATTGCGATCGGGCGGGGGGCTGCGATTAGTGCACCACTGTCAGATCTCCGCGGAAGATCAACGGTGCGGAACGCATCGCCAGACTTATTGTTATAAAATAAATCGCATCGGAGTTTTGACTTTTTACAAAGGATTTGTGCACCCACCCGACTTGTGATTGCGATTAGCGCTTGGGACTTAAGCGCTTGGTCCCAGCGCCGGGGCATGTGCGGGGAAGTGGTTTGAAAGGGGCTAGTGGGAGGGGGCTTACGCCTAAATTAAGGTCGGAAGGTGGGTTTTGGCCTATTTAAATGGAATTTGAAGGCCAAGGAAGGGAACGATAGAGGGGTAAGGGAGGAAAATGGCCAACAATGGTTAGGGGAAGGATTTAAAGGGGATTTTGGGGGTTTGGAACAGCTCAAAAAGAATTTTTAAACCATGTCAGGAGGATTTTCACGAATGGAGGGAGGAACTTATCAAAAGTAGGGAAATAATATGGAGAAAAAGGGGGAGTAAATGAAGGTTAGTTATGAGTGGGAGAAAGGGGAAAAATGATGGTTTCTTCAGGAGTTTCTTACAGGAAATCAGCAGAATTAATAGGAACAGTAATGAGGATTTTGGACAGAGGCATGAGGCCTACAAGGAGTCTTCAAGAGCCAACAATTTTTTAGTGATAAAATTTTTTCCTTGGAGGCTCAAAAAAGATCTTAGCCACCTTTTGGTATAACAAAATATTATAGGTGGCTAACAGTGGCTCCACTTGGGGATGGTGCCTTCTTGAAGGCATCAAGAATTCAGACTTGATTTTTGGGAGGCTGATCAGTTGCCTCATCCATTGGGCGGTCCTTCTGTGATTGAATGATCTTCTCTAAAAACATATTTCGCAACCATGAAAACAATGGACCTTTATCAACAAGCTTGCTACCTACCCAATCCTACAGATCTAGCATTTTTTCTTCATCAGAGTGCACTTGGATTGGAAAACTCTATTCACAACATTTTATTCTTTTGAAAGCAGGAAATCTAATCTACTTCTACTCCTTATTTCTCCCTGAACTCAGATTAAACAGTTGAGCTCAGATATTTCTCTACCTAGTCTACAGTCTGTTGGGATTAAACAGTCCAACAAACTTTAATTCTCTAAATTCTACAACAGAAATTTAAAAATAGTCAAAGTCAAGATTGAGCTGTTCAACTTGCTATGATCTATGGCATAAAAACAAGCTGCACATAGATTATTATTTGCGAAAGAATTCAGACTTGATTTCTGGGAGGCTGATCAGTTGCCTCATCCATTGGGCGGTCCTTCTGTGATTGAATGATCTTCTCTAAAAACATATTTGGCAGCCATGAAAACAATGGACCTTTATCAACAAGCTTTCTACCTACCCAATCCTATAGATCTAGCATTTTTTCTTCATTAGAGTGCACTTGGATTGGCAAACTCTATTCACAACATTTTATTCTTTTGAAAGCAGAAAATCTAATCTACTTCTACTCCTTATTTCTCCCTGAACTCAGATTAAACAGTTGAGCTCAGATATTTCTCTACCTAGTCTACAGTCTGTTGGGATTAAACAGTCCAACAAACTTTAATTCTCTAAATTCTACAACAGAAATTTAAAAATAGTCAAAGTCAAGATTGAGCTGTTCAACTTGCTATGATCTATGGCATAAAAACAAGCTGCACATAGATTATTATTTGCGAAAATTGAACATCAAAAATTGAAGGCTTAAGATCTGAAAGCTTCTTATTATGGCCTTCTCTCTTCTTTACAGCTCTGTTTTTAATTTTGTTTTGAGCTGTCTCTTTCTTGATATCTGATTCATATTTTGAGCAAATTAGAACCAGTTTTTCCTTTTTTATGACTCAGAAAATAAAACAGTTTTGAGTCATCTCTCTTTGGAAACTTTGGTTCAGATTTTGAGTTTGTTTGAACCTTAATTTCAATCCTAATCTATCTACTGATAAGCCAAGATTAAACGGTTTGGCAAATCAAATTCACTACCCTATCAGCAGAAAATTGAAAGCTAATTAGTCAAGATTAAACAGTTTGACTAACTAGAAGTGTGTTTTGCAGGAGTGGCATTTAAGCTTGCACACTTTTAGATTTATTTCTCTTTTTGGCATGGGGCTGTGCCTTTCTTGTTTTTCATTTCCGCCCTTTTTTCTTTCTTTCTTTGTTTTTGTATTTTTTGATTTTTCATAAATTTGAATGCAATGGTGGATGAAATATTTATAATGAAAAAAAAAGAAAAAAGAAGGCTTAAAAATATATCATGAATCAAGAGAAGTAATGCTTGAGCATCCTGCCATTGACAGGACCCCCAAACAAATCTGTTCCATCCAGCTCTTGTAAGAATAATGCATTGTTTCCAGCAACTGAATGAATAGAGTAAGGGCCAAGCCATAGATTGTCAAATTTACCATGCTTTCCCTTGTCTTCCCTCTTTGAGTCCCACTTTAAAACTTTGTCCCAAATCTTGAAATTGCTGGCCTTTGTTCTTCTGTCAAAAAGCTTCTTAATGTTGTCCTGTTTCTGCAATGTTTTGTTGTACACTTCCTCTCTGATTTGCTGAAGATGAATGGTCTGATTTATTCTTCTGATCATGTCATTATCTTCAGTCTGCGACTCTTGAATTAACTTCATAACTGGTACACCAAGGCTGTTAGGAAAAATTGCATCTGTACCATATACAAGCTGGAAGGGTGACATACCAATAGATTTCTTCAAAGTTAATCTGTCAGCCCAAAGTGCATGGATCAGCTTTGTGTGCCAAGACATTTTATTGTCCTCCAACAGTTTCTTGATTATGTTCACTAAGCTTTTATTGGAAGATTCTGCAAGTCCATTACCTTGAGGGTAATAGGATATGGAATGCCCTACTGTTATCTGGTATTTATGACAGAAGTCAACCATTTTCTTTGATCCAAACGCTGCTGCATTATCTGTGATGATCTTGGTAGGACAGCCAAATCTGGAAAGGATATTGGTTTCTATGAACTTTATAATAACTGAATCATTGGCTTGCCTACAAGGAATGGCTTCTATCCACTTAATGAAATAGTCTGTGGCAGTAAGGATCCATCTATGCTGGGCAGAAGATGAGGGATGGATTTCACCTATGAAGTCAAGTCCCCACTGTTGAAAAGGAGCTTCAACAGTGATTGGATGTAGAGGAAGGGGTAATAATTTTCTCTTGCCCTCAAAAAATTGGCATTTATGGCAAGTAGTTGTCACTTTGTGAACATCAGGAAAAAGGGTGGGCCAATAGAAACCAGCCCTCAAAATTTTGTTGGTTGTTGACTTCCAGTACAAATGGCCTCCACACTCTCCTTCATGAAATTCCTGCTTAACCTTCTCTGCATCAAACTCAGGCAAACATTTAAGCAATATACCACTATCATTTTTCCAATAAAGACACCTATCTACAATGCAATAGTTTACTGCTTTCAGTTTTAAGAACCTTGCCTTTGTTTTCGACAAACCAGGAGGTGTATTTAAATTAAGCAAAACATAAACGATATCAGCATACCAAGGAGAATTCATAAAATGGTTTTCAATAATGGGAGTTGAGAATTCTTCTCGGCTGTCCAAAGCATTAATCATATTAATATCAAGAACTTCAAAATTGGATTCAACCATTAATCTAGCTAGACCTTGGCCTTTGATGAGTTTAGTGGGTTTTATCTCTAAATCATATTCGAGAATAACAGAAATCCACTTACACCTCTTACCATCTGGGTCCTGTGTTAGAATGTCTTTAACAACCGAATTAGGGACAAAGGCAATGATGTGTGAGTGAAGGATGTATACTCTGAAGTCTTTCAATGCTTTAACCAAAGCAAAATCTTGCTTTTCCATAATATTATACTTCAAAGGGGCATCCCTCAATGCCTTGCTAAAGAATGCAATAGGTTGCTCTTGTCCTTGTGGATTTTTCTGTAAAAGGACAGCAGCAATAGTATGTTCTGATGCAAACGAGAAGATATAAAAATCTTTTGAAAAATCAGGGCTTATGAGAACCAGTGTTTTGGTTAATGCTTGTTTCACCAGCTCAAAGGATGTCTTTGCTTCCAAGGTCCATTTTATCCCTTGCTCCTTCTTCAACATGTTTGTGATATTTCTAAGGAGCTCTGTCAAGTTAGGGATGAACCTTCTCAAAAAGTTAATCTTTCCAATGAAAGACTGCAACTCTTTGATATTTTGAGGATGAGAGATTTGCAATATAGCCTCAATCCTCTTTGGATCTATCTTTATACCCTCTTCTGAAATAATGTGTCCAAGAAGCTTACCTTCTTGGAGACCGAATAGTGTCTTCTTAGGGTTTAAAGATATTCCAAACCTTTTTCACTTCTCGAAAAATTTTCTTAAATGTTCTAAATGTTCTTCATCTGTTTTTTAAAACACAGTGACATCATCTAGATAGATAATGATGAATAAGCCCAATTCTTCCGAGAATGCTATGTCCATGGCTCTTTGAAAGGTTGCTCCAGCGTTCATTAGACCAAAAGGCATCTTCACATACATGAAAGTGCCCCATGGAGTAGTGAAAGCTGTCTTTAATTGATCAGCAGGGTGAACTAAAATCTGATTATACCCTGAATAGCCATCAAGCAATGAAATCCTTTTAGACCCCACCACCCTTTGTAAAATGTGATCCATTTTTGGTAAAGGGTAGTTACCCTTTAACGAAGCTTTGTTTAAGTCTCTAAAGTCTATACAAAGCCTGATTTCTCCAGTCTTCTTCCTAACGGACACCAGATTAGATACCCACTCAGAATATCTAATAGGGACAATAATGCCAGCATCGTGCATCTTCATGATTTCCTTCTTAACCAATGGCAACTAGACAGGGTTTATTCTGCGCAGTTTCTGTTTGAATGGTTTTTGGTTTTCTTTAAGAGGGATTTTGTGCTGTATTATTTCAGTGTCATAGGATTTAAGATCTTCGTAACTCCATGCAAAAACATCAGAAAATTCTTTGAAAAGCTCTATGTATTTGAGTTTAATGTGATCTGGCAAAGTTTTGGACAGTTTGATCATTTTCGGTTTTTCCTCACTGCCTATATTGCACTCCTCTACTTCAGTCTCTATAGGTTCTAGTTTTGGTTTATTGGCCACATCGTTAAAATCGAACAACTCCTCTAAAGGCGTTAGACCACTTGGCAAATTTTCATCTTTAGAATGCAGAGTTTGTAATTCTTCCGTTTCTAACTCTGCACTTAATTCTGTTTTGCTCCTAAGTTTGCTAGACAATAGGTTAATATTGGCAGGTTGAGGAGACGATTCTTCTTCACCAAGAAAGTTTTCTTCACTGCAGTCTATATCATAATCTGAATCTGAACTGTGCAGTTCGAACTCATTTCTGAATTGCATGAAGTCTTCTATTTGTTTGTCATTTTCAAACACTTGCCAATATTTTTCGTTATCAGGCACTGTCGGTCTAAATTTTATCGGAGTTGTGTTGTCTCCAGTCTCATATGGCGTTAGACATGTCCTGGCCGCGAAAGCTAAATTGTGGGCCATAATGTTCTTTTTCCTTGGGATGAAACTCAGGTTTGACTCCTCAAATGTTGTTAGCAGATCCATGACATCATTCCGATAGGCTCTAAGTCTGGGATGATTCGCATTATACTCCCCATTGACTTGCCTAATGATTAACTCAGAATCCCCGTACACATTAATTCTTCTGGCTCCTAATTTCTTCAAGAGATGTAAGCCTAAGAGAAGGGATTCATATTCTGCTATGTTGTTGGAACACTGAAAGTTTAATTTTCATGAGATGCATTCTGTGTGGTTGTTTTCGGTGTTAATGATCCAAACCCCTGCACCAGCATTATTTCTAGTGCATGACCCATCAAAATACATACTCCATAAAGGACTGTCTTCGGTTTCGTCTGTTTGGCGATTGTCCTTTTTAACTATGGTGCCTTTTGACTGTTCATGATTAGCAGCACCCAATTGAATTTGTTTTGACTCCTCAAATTCTTCAATAGATTGAGGGATGATGTCAGAAATGTTAGGGGTATTTTCCGGGTTGTTAAGTCCTAAAAACAATGGGCTCATAACCGGTAAATCAAAACCTATGTTTTGTTTACTAATGTTTTCACATGTGGCAAACTGTTTGGACACTTCTGCATTTTTATACTCTTCTTCCCTGTCGGCCTTTAATTCTGTTAAAGTGACTTGTTCACTAGGAGTTTCATTGTTAAACATGATAAAAGAATCAAGGCCTGTATTGACAGAATATATAGGAGAGTTTCGTGGTCTGTCTTGACTTGTAACCGTGTATTGCATATGAGGCTCCCTGTAAAGTCTTCTGGTCTGATTGAAAACTGGGATGGTCGCATATGTCATGTCC
The DNA here is from genome assembly GCA_034641835.2 of Pinus albicaulis. Lineage (NCBI taxonomy): Eukaryota > Viridiplantae > Streptophyta > Pinopsida > Pinales > Pinaceae > Pinus > Pinus albicaulis. The sequence goes on along the minus strand of CM076579.1, from coordinate 1,410,826,683 downwards.
ATCTGCATAGTCCCCTGTAACTTAGCTCCCCAGGATCTTGATAATAGCATTCCATACTTTGGGGAGACATCAGCCACAACAATGTCCATGAGTAAACATTTGGCTGGAATCTGGGCTAGGTTAACACAGAGGTCTTTGATCAATCCTAGACATTTTACTCTATTTGAGTCAAAGGAGTATAGGTCTTTGTAGGGTCTGGTAATTTCTAAACCAAGGCTCTCCATCACGGCTTTAGGCATTAAATTATGAGAAGCCCCGGAATCATGCATAGCGTTGTGTAGAATTTTGTCATGAATGTTCAAACTCACATAAAAGGGAGGAACTGGTCCTTCTTGAAACTTCCCTTCAATCTTAGGGCCAAAAATCAACTCTGGTAGGTCGTCACTAAGATTAACTATATCTCCATTTTCCTCTATATTTAAAGCCTTAAAAATTTGTTTCCTATATACATGTTGGGCAGCTAACTCAGTTAATGGAACAGATATTTTGATCTTTAAGATTTCATGTTCAAGGCTGAAAGGGGTTTGATTCTTTGAAGCACTTGTTTCAACCTTATTAGCTGTCACTCTATCAACAATTACAGCTTGCTGATTTTTTTTACTTGACACAACTGTTGTAGAAGGAGTACTAGCTAAAGTGTTAGTACTGCTGATGTCTTCACTCTGTTTTTCAGAATTTTGAGTGTTTTTCTCCTTATCCTTATCAGAATTAACAACCACTGTTTTGTCTTTTTGTGTGGTTGTTTTGGGTTTAGCTGCGGTGCTGCTTTGAGAGGATTTGTCAGAGGTTTTGGTGTTGGGGGCTTGTTGACTGGTCTTGCTTCTAAGGTCATATTCTCTTTGAGGTTCTATGACGACATTTTCCATGTCCTGATAATAATTTTCATTATCATCTCTTTTGTCGTCGTAAGGTGTGTAAAGACCTTGTGTATTATCATAATGAACCTCAAAGTCGTCATCCTCTTCCCCAAACATGTTGATATCCTCTTCCTCTGTTATGTCTTCTGTTTCTTCAACCTCACTTACATAGTTTTCATGAAAGGGAGGGGTGATCTGTTGATCATCTTCCCTGGGTCTATTTGGAGGTTGGTTCCTCCTAACATTCTGATTCTGGTTCCTATTTTGAGGAGCAGATTGATTTTGATTCGCTTGTGCTCTCTTAATTATGCTCATCTCTTTCATCATTTCTTCCATCATTCTCTCCATTTTTGAGTTGGAAGTAGAAGGTGTGGATTCCTCTCTAAAAGATACTCTCTTCTCGCTCTTCATTCTTGCTCTTTTCTCCATCAAGTTCACTTCCACAGAAAGAGCACCCCTTTGCATGTCTTCAAGAGTTGCAAAAACTCTTTCTCTAAGTGAATATGTCATGTCTGGATCAAACCCTTCAGGAAATTTGTTTAAAGCTGAGCCCTGAGGAGGTTTTAGTTCAGGGGAAAGTGCATTATAAACGTTGTTAAATCTGGTACAATAAGATTGTACACTTTCCCCAGGGTTCCTATGGAGATTGTTATAGTCAGCAAGGACTTGGAGAGGATTCTTTCTCACTTCCCATTTGTTTAAGAATGTTTGATGGAAGGCTTGGAGATCGTTAATACTATGGGGGTTAAACCTTTAAACCATTTTCTTACTTCTCCCCCCAAACTTTGAGCAAATAGTCTCAACTTGACAGAATCATCATCAATTTCGTTTCTGTCAAAGTAGTCATTCATCTTGTCCACATGTTGAGATGTTGTTATAGTATTACTAGCATCATATAATGGAATTTTGGACTGATAGTCCTGTGGAAGATTGCCTAATGGTACAGGAAGGACTAAGGGAGCATACCATGCTGCCATGATAGGTGGTGGATTTACAAGAGGAGGTGTGGGTTGAAGTGGAGTGGTTTGAACAGTGGATGAAGGGTGAGTAGAAGTGGATGGACCAGGAGTAGACTGTTGAGATGATCTTGGATGAGAGACACCTAAATTGTGAAGGAAATGTAAATCAGGAGGTGTTGTTTCCCTACTACCAGGATGTTCACTTGTTTCAGGAGATGAAAGTGAAGATTCAGAGTCTAACTGGATTATATCATCAAATGACCTAGTCCTAAATGGGTTCACTAAGTCGGTTTGTGATTGTTGCAGAGCTGAAAGATTTTCGGGGACTGAATTAGCTCTCAAGGGTGATTTGAAAACAGTTAATAATTTAACCTTAGGAGACTTCCAAAGGATACTTTCTGGATTATCAACTATCTCAGGTGGGTTAGGGTCTGGATGGGCTCTAGTGTGAATATTTTTAGAAGCCACTATGCTATGTTGTTTAGACCTAAAACAAGAAAAGTTCAACCAGATATGACAATCTTGGAGAGGTTAACCAATCTGTTTTTATAATTTTAAATCCCACAGTCCTCTAACTGAGTTTGAAAGATTTTATAATGATAAGGGTTCTTCCCAGTGGAGTCTTAAGGTCTGCTAGGATTGTGGAGTCTCCAAGTGGAAATTTTTAGCTCCTTTCAGAGGTAAAAGGTCTTATGGTCCACCACCATGTTTATTTAATTCCAATCTGAAATATTTTTAGGTTTTTCTAAGTCATTTTTTCAGTTTTGTGGTTGTTAAGAATATCCTAACTTTGTTTCAAAACTTAGCTAAGGTTGCGAGACAAAGGCAGTCTACTCTTATGGCTAAGCCAGCTGATTTTTCAAGGTTAGATGAAGTCTTAAGAGAAACCTAGGGTTTACCTAGTTTGTCACTGATTCAAACAAGTTCCATCATGATTACCTATATTAGGCAGTGCTTGAAAAGTCTGCTTTTTACTCTCAAAATTTTCTCGACTAAAGGGTTTTCTGAGGCCTCTAAAAGGTATTAAAAACACTCAGTTCCCCAGCGGAGTCGCCAGAAATGTTAGTTCTCTGTAATTTATTAGCAATATTGGGAGAGTCAAATCACAGAGTTAACATCATTTCAACCAGCTTTGGGATTCTAGGATCTAGCCCTCCTGAATCCGGAGAGGGATCTCTCCAATATGTAAAAATATGGATATTGTCTTTGAAAAGCTTAAGGTAATGATATTAGGCTAGTTATGAAGGCCAAGGGTTTTGTTTTGGATGGTTGAGCATGAAATGTTACTTTAGGGGAAAGTCCTAAGTGCAAAAAGTTTCAAAAGTGAGAAGTTGCAAGCAAATAGAACAGTTTTGGCAGATAGATAGATATAACGCTGGTTTTTAGTCCATTGGGCTATGGAGTCATATCTGGGCTTTAATTGAACAACAACATCAAGTGTGATCCAAGGGGCAAGTCATATATACCACAAGATTATTGAGATTAAAATGATGAAATGGAAACATTAAAATGTTGGAGGGGTGGAAACTGATAATAATTTCTCAGAGGATTTATAGTCAGTCCAAACAAGAAAAGCCACTTAAGTAATTGTTTTAAAACCAACCAAGGACGGGGCTAACCATAGACTTCTTGGGCAAGTTCTTATTAAAGAAGCTTAATTGACAAACAATCCAGTAATCCACATAATTACCTTCAGAAAGTATGAAAACACATAAGAAAAACAGAGTGTAACTTAAGATCAGATAAAGTACTTTTAAACCTAGTCTGCTTTCAGTCAACACCAAGGAAAACTTTCAGAATCTGCCTTTGGAGAAAAGAATCTAGGAATCAGGGCAAACCATATCTTCTCTAGTCTAACTTTAATAGCAAATAATGGAAATAACATTCGAGAACAATGTTTGAGCAAACAGAAGGACGAGGGAATGCCAACATTCCTAACTGTTTAAACTGTATTGAATCATTCTTAAATAAAAAAATCTAAAGAAAACATTAAGATAAAGATTTCTCAGCCAGAGAAGGTTACTGCTATACAGAAAATCCTAACCCTGTTTAAACTGTTCTTTACAGAGGGAAAATGAACAATATGGCATACATAGAAGGAAAAGGATTAACAAAGAAAGAAGCACTTCACCAGTGATAAAGACCAGGATCCCAAGAAACAGCTTTTATATTGATGTCAAACCAGTTACAATCTTCAAGTCCAATGTTTCAGTTCAGCAATCATCTTCATTATTCAACCTAACTACTCTAGCACAAACAGAGCTTCAAGGGCCAGTGAACACTATGTACAAATAGAAGTCTCGAGCTCAAGTGTATTTCAAAGTTCTGCAACCAACAACTCCTCATCTTCTGTAGAAGTACTTATAGGAAGATGAGGAGGTGAGATTTTAACAAAATATCTCAAGGACAATTAATGTAGAGTGAAGACTTCTCGGCCCTTTGAGAGGCTCGAGGGAAAAATTTACAGGTGGATCACTACATTAACTGTTTCACAATAAATATCAAAGCTCGATGGAAGCTTTGTTTGACTTTGAGGCTCTGTGTATGTTTTGGAGTAACTCTGCAGATATTTATTCATTGGTTTCCTTGCAGAAATAACTTCTTGGCGATGCTGGAGGCAGATATTTCTTCGAGCAATAACTTCGGCCTCTGTTCTGAATGGTTTGAGGCGACAGGTGGCTCTTTGGTAGATGAGGAATCAATTTTCCTCAAGTTGTGGCGGTGGAGGCTTTCTGTCTGATAAAACACTTTAGGTTTTCTTTAAACTGTGTTTTGAGTCGGGGATTAGGCTTTTGATAACTGTCTTAGCCGTAATCCCCGTAATACTGTCTTCAATCTTCTTCTATTGTGCTTTATTCTCAAAACTGATACTCTTTAACTGTTCTTTCGAATAAAACAGTGTCTTGTTGATGTGCAGGGCCGCGCTGGGCTTTTCGGCATCAATGCTCATGAAACATTGACAAATCATTGAATCCAACCGTGTGAATGGTTCCTTTTAGTAGCTTCGAAGGCGCAGGAAACGTCTTTCCCAACCCTCGGCTTTTCTTTGTGATACAACGGAAAACCATTGAAAACACCTGCATAAAACAAAAAACAATTAAGAAATCCTGCGAAATGGGTTAGACTGCTTCAGAAGGCAGGAGAGGAGCGTAGTCGTCGGATGAAGGCAACCAACGGTGGAGATCTGCATAGAAAGGCAAAAAGGATAGCGGGAGAAGAATAAGGAGGAGCAGTTTTGGACCGTCCGATCTGGACACGTGGACGGTCCAGATCTAATCGGAGGGTCTCAATAGGGGGTGGCAGAAAAGGGGATGCGATTGAAATTTCCAGTGCGATTAAGTGCTGGCCGTTGATCTGCAGATCAGATCGATGGCGGAAAACGAATCGGTGGGTTTCGAAATGGCGGTAAGACTTGCGATCGGAGGGAAAAAGGACCGTTGGATAGGCGGGAAGTGGACAGCCCAGATTTAATCAGAGGATCGCAATCGGGGAGGTCACAAAACAACATGCGATTGAAACTTTGCGATTGAGCCCTTTGCGATTGAGCGCTGGCCGTTGATCTGAGGACCAGATCGACGGCGAGGAATGAATCGGAGGTAATCGAAAGGGGGTGAAACATTGCAATGCGATTTTGCGCGGACCGTTGGATGAAGGATTAGATCAACAGTCAAGAACAAATCAGAGGGAGAGCAGGATCGGAAGATCGGAGGTATGGACTGCGATTGATCGGAGGGCACACTTGAAGTATTGCGATTGCGATCGAGCGGGGGGCTGCGATTAGCGCTCCACCGTCAGATATCCGCGGAAGATCAACGGTGTGGAACGCATCGCCAAACTTATTGTTATAAAATAAATCGCATCGGAGTTTTGACTTTTTACAAAGGATTTGTGCACCCGCCCGACTTGTGATTGCGATTATCGCTTGGGACTTAAGCGCTTGGTCCCAACGTCGGGGCATGTGCGGGGAAGTGGTTTGAAAGGGGCTAGCGGGAGGGGGCTTATGCCTATATTAAGGTCGGAAGGTGGGTTTTGGCCTATTTAAATGGAATTTGAAGGCCAAGGAAGGGAACGATAGAGGGGTAAGGGAGGAAAATGGCCAACAAAGGTTAGGGGAAGGATTTAAAGGGGATTTTGGGGGTTTGGCACAGCTCAAAAAGAATTTTTAAGCCATGTCAGAAGGATTTTCACAAATGGAGGGAGGAACTTATGAAAAGTAGGGAAAAAATATGGAGAAAAAGGGGGAGTAAATGAAGGTTAGTTATGAGTGGGAGAAAGGGGAAAAATGATGGTTTCTTCAGGAGTTTCTTATAGGAAATCAGCAGAATTAATAGGAACAGTAATGAGGATTTTGGACAGAGGCATGAGGCCTACAAGGAGTCTTCAAGAGCCAACAATTTTTTAGTGATAAAATTTGTTCCTTGGAGGCTCAAAAAAGATCTTAGCCACCTTTTGGTATAACAAAATATTATAGGTGGCTAACAAATTTTACCAGTTAGATCACTTATATTTAGAACAAAAAATGAAAAATGATGGAATAGATGCTTTTGTTAATTTCTTCTTTACAATAAATAAAGTACAATAATGATATAGGGCTCAAACCCTAGATGAAGACTCCAATCTTCCAAACTCCAACCTATATTGTGCCAAGCACCGACTTGGTCTTTCCAAGGCTCCAACCTTGTCAATTCTGAGGCACCAACCTCAAGGGCTCCAACCCTATCTCTGGTACAGGCTCCAACCTGGTTTCTTGAGGACTCCAATCCTCTAGGGTGCCAACCCTATCTTCCAAGGCACCGACCTTGTCTCTATGAGGCTCCAACCTCTTGCTTCATTTTGTCAAGATATATTTGGTTATACTTACGGCTCCCAATGTCTTATTCAACGAGCCTTGATAATTTTCAGCTTACTCTTCACTGTAATCTACACATCATGTCATCAATGACCACCTTTTCTTCGTATGACGGTGTCTCCACTGCTCTTCATCATACCCAAAAAATTTCTCCAAGTTACCTCATGATGTCATCAGTGATGCATCATGATAACAATATCTCCAAGTTCAATTTCAAAGTGTCTTCACAAGGTGCTCCAAAATGTCGTCAAAGTGGTCCAAACAGATCTTCAAAAAAACGTTCCTTAAAGAGTGCTTCAAACTCAAAGCCCCATCAAGAAATGCATAATGTATTTAATTGATCCAAGTATAATATTCAAGTATTCAATCTGTTTTACCAAGAATTCTTCAAGGGTGTCTTCAATAACCCTTGCCCAAGTAATATATCTCTCCAAAAGTCTTCATAGGAAGTCTTCAAAAGTTCCAAAGATAATCCTTCAATCTACCCTAAATGCCAACCCAAAATTCTACTTCAAAATCCTTTCAAGGGCTACTTTAATGACTACAATATCTACTCCAAGACTCTTCAAATCTGCTCTAAGACATCCTTGGCATGGTGTTCTTACAAATTCTTCAAGATCTGCTCAAAATTATCTCCATGGTTTCCTCAAGATCTTCTTCAAAATTCTTCAAAACACTTAGCTTGAGATGTCTTAAGTCTGCTCCAAGACTTCTTCAAGGACAGCTCATTAAGGTTTTCAATATTTGATTCAATAGATCACTCCAAAAGGCTTCTCCAAGATCACACTTCAAGAATCATCCTAGACTTCAGAAATGTCTACAAGTCTGCATAGGAATAGCTTCAAATATGCTCAAATATACAAAGAACGTTGCTTCAAAAGATCTTCAAGTTCTCATTAAAATATATTCCAAGTATGCTTGAGGTATACTTCAACAAAGGCTTCTAATAAAGGTGAGAATATCTTCTCAGAAACCTCCCTAAATTCTACTCCAAGATTCTTCAAAAATTACTTGAAGTCCACAAGAGAGATTCCTCCAAACAATTCCAAATCTGCTCCAAGCAAGCTTCCAAAGGTGGTTTAATAAGCATCAGTTCACATGATTTGTTCCACAGGAAATTAGGGTGAGATTCCAGACATAGATTACTTCAGTTCTGTGTGTTTAGGATAACCAAACTATTTTAACCCTACAAAAAAATTTTTTAGCCCAAAACAAAAAGTCTTCAAGTCCTCCTTGGCCTCCAATTACTTCTATGTGGTATATCATTGTAATTAATCGCTGAAATTTCAGAGATAAAAAACCGAAATTTTTTATTCTGAAATGAATATTTTTCCCACATATTTATATGGTTTTTCCATCCAAAAATACGTCACTGTTGGGAGAAGGGCCGACGTGAACAGGCTAGCACAGGTCGGCTTGATAAAAAATATATTTTTCTAAACTTAAAAATTCATTATCTCATCAACCACCAGGAATTTGGGGGCAATTAAGGGCTCGTTAGAAAGGGGAAAATATACTCTAAAAGATGGTATAAGATCCAATTCATAAGGATTCCTCTAAGGTGGTAAAAACAATTTTTCTTTGTGACTATCCTTTATTTTTCTGTGTAGAAAGTGAATAGGACAGCATGGCTTCTCCTTTGTTTGTCTTCTGCATTGTTTGGCTTATCAGTTATAGGATCATAGTGTCATCATGTAGGAAATCCATGTCATCATGATAGTATCCAACATCCATATCATCATGAAGGTATAGCATTATGTATTCAATAATAGTGCAGTGATATGTCATAGTGCAGCATCATTAGGAAAGTTTTGAGGTAGTCTTCCATCCATCAAATGATATCTTCCACATCATTATCTATTCTTTCAACCTTCATCAAGTGTATGACTTCATCAAGGATCATAATTATATGACATCATCATATGTCATCATCAAGTATCATCCAAGTGTATGACATCATTGGTTAAGATTTAGATCATCAAGTGCATGCAACATTAGATCAAGTACTTAGGTCTTCTTTCATTAGTGGTTTGACTTCTTCGTGACTTGACATCTTCATTAATAGTATCCTAGTCCAACAAGGGTCATGGCATCAACATCTGGAACCAGCCATCTCAAGAAAATTGACATCTCGGTCAATGCCACATTGACATCAATGACAACCTTGATTAACAATCTCCCCCTTTGTCATTGATGGCAATATTCTTGCCCTTCTAATTTCTCTCCCCCTTTGACGTCAATGGAAAAAAAGGTGCCCAAATACTCCCCTTATCAAGTTGCTTCTTTTCTTCATGAATTGTAGTCATTCATAGGTATGTTACTCCCCTGCCATGGTGCGCTTTCTTCTGCAAATATGGTCCATGATAGATGTGTTTGTATTTCTTCATGTGATGTACCATCTCCCCCTGTCTGCACAAATTCCTTTAGCTCATGAAGGACTGCTCACCTTGTGTGATCAAGTAGAAGGCATCATCATAATATCATGTTTTTCTTCAATGGAGTTACTTCCGAGAGATGATTTATCAAGATTGTCCATGTGTAACTCATCAAGGATTTCATAGGGCCCACTCACGGATCACTTTCTGCAAGAATACTCAAGAATCACAAACTCCCCCTAACTGTATGCACGGTCTCTTTTTGGCAGGGTTTCACCATCAAATACTTGGAATATCAAGGATGACTTCATCTAGTAAACAACATGTGTTTTTCGCTAGAGTGTTAAAAAGACTTGCGGATTCAACTTGTTTCCTTCTCCATACTTGTGTAACTTTCTTCTTTGGCATGGTTCTAGCTTGTGCAGGGACCCAAGTCAAGTTACAATCATGTGCCATATGTCCAATGTTATGGAAATTGAAGCACTCTATCTTGTTCATAAATAAGAAATCATGACTTTTTCTTGCAAAATTTCTTCGAGGAGATTGACGGGGACCATTATATTTTTCTTTGTGATATGCGCTACAATCTTTTGCCACGTGCCCAAATTTTGTACAAGAATAGCAATATCCAAGAAATATACTTTGGTACCTGGGAGATGAAGAGTTCCTTGAAGTACTTTTGAAGTCATTTTGCCTTGGGATTCTTTGATTATATTCATTGCCTTTTGTATTCTTGACACCATATGCAAGTATCCTTAGAGTAGAATTTCTTTCGTTGTTGTCTTGATTCTTCTCCTTGCCTTTGTTGGAACTGGGAGCATCAATATTTCTTTCTAGGTTCATCACATCTTTGTTGTTTGAAGCATTATCATTGATTCACCTGCATAGCCAAGACTTGATTTATCAAGCGGAGACCTTTGCTGACTTAGTATGTCATCTAGGGTTTGAGAGCTTTTCAAGATTTTATTCAGCAATTCAACTTATTTTTCAAGAAAGACAATTTCTCCTTTCGACTTTTCACAATCTTCATCTTTCATAACTAGTTACTTCTTCATTTCTTCCATCATCCTTGTTACTTCATGCGCTTCGATTTTAAGGGAGATGATATTTTATTTCATTATGAAGACTTATTCATTCTCCTTTGCTATACTACTCTCCATTTCTTCTTTTATTCTTGTAGCTTCACATGTTTCGGCCTTGAGAATGTTGATGTTTGATTTTAGTGTCAAGATTTCTTCATCCTTTTCATCTAGTTGGCATATCATGGTGTTTCTCTCCTTTTCTGCTTCATTAACTTGTCCTTCTATGAATGCAAAACTTTCCATCACCTTCTTAGCTCCTTGCTCTTGTTTCCTTGCTTCTTCTAGTTGAGATATAAGAGAGGAGACCTCTTCCTTGTATTGACCAAACTCTGCTTCAAGATTGTTCAAGCTCTTAAGTCTTTGGTCAAGATGGCTTGACAAAGTTTCTTCCCTTTTCTTTGCCTTATCTAATTGATTTTCCATAGATATGAATTCTTCATGATGCTTTCTTTTATTTTGATGAAATTCCTCTTTAATTTTGGCGAGCTCCTCATCTCTTTCTTGTACTTGAAGATTGACAAAGTTAACTTCTTTCCTTGTCTTGTCTTGGTTACCATCTTGCGCTTTCTTCTTAAGTTCCTCATTTTCATTTTTCAAAATCTTAATCTCTTCCATGGAAGCCATAATTTTGTTCAGAAGATCTTCTTCAAAGTCTTCTTTGTTCTCTTCATCTTTTAGGTCTTCTTTAGCCTTGTTGTCATCTCTCTTATCTTTAGTTTCCTTGATGGATTTTGGACTTTTTTCTTGCTTTCCATCATCTTCTTGACTAGAGATCATTGTCAACACTCCTTTTGAGTGAATATCATGAATTTTGTCCCATATGACTTTTGCTGATGAAAATTTTTCAAAATTGGCCTTCACAGAACTTGGTAACCCATTCAAAATTGCCTTCATTGCTATTGTATTGTACTCCTTGGATTCTTCGTCCATCATATCATTAGTAATCACTGATTTCCAAACTTCAATTCCTTGAGTCTTTAAGAAATTCCTAATTCTTGCCACCCATATATCAAAATTTCCATTGAACAATGGAGCCTTCGCAAATTGATTTACTTCAATTTAAATGGTTGAGGAAGACACATCTTTAGGAGGATTGGAGGCATTCTTCCTTGGCTTTGCCATTTTTGTTCTAATGATCAACCTTCAAGTTGTTAGGCTTTGAGTGAAGGTACTGGCTCTGATACCAATGATTGGAAATATTGAGAGGGGGGTGAATCAGTCTCAGTATTTCTTTTCAATTGTTAATTTTAGCAGTGAGATCACTTATATTTAGAACACAAAATTAAAAATGATGGAATAGATACTTTTATTAATTTATTCTTTACAATAAGTAAAGTACAATAATGACATAGGGGTCCAACCCTAAATGAAGACTCCAATCTTCCAGGCTCCAACCTGTATTGTGCCAAGCACCGACTTGGTCTTTCCAAGGCTCCAACCTTATCAATTCTGAGGCACCAACCTCAAGGGCTTCAACCCTATCTCTGGTAAAGGCTCCGACCTAGTTTCTTGAGGACTCCAATCCTCTAGGGAACCAACCCTATCTTCCAAGGCAGTGACCTTGTCTTTATGAGGCTCCAATTTCCTACTTCATTTCGTCAAGATATATTTGGTTATACTTACGGCTCCCAATGTCTTATTCAACAAGCCCTGACAATTTTCAGCTTAATCTTCACTGTAATCTACACATCATGTCATCAATGACAACCTTTTCTTCGTATGAAGGTGTCTCCATTGCTCTTCATCATACCCAAACAATTTCTCCAAGTTACCTCATGATGTCATCAGCGATGCATCATGATAACAATATCTCCAAGTTCAATTTCAAAATGTCTTCACAAGATGCTCCAAAATTTCGTCATAGTGCTCCAAACGAATCTTCAAAACAAATTTCCTTCAAGAGTGCTTCAAACCCAAAGCCCAATCAATAAATGCACAATGTATTTAATTGATCCAAGTACAATATTCAAGTCTTCAATCTGTTGTACCAAGAATTCTTCAAGGGTGTCTTCAATAACCCTTTCCCAAGTAAGATATCTCTCCAAAAGTCTTCATAGGTAGTCTTCACAAGTTCCAAAGATAATCCTTCAATCTACCCTAAATGCCAACCCAAAATGATGCTTCAAAATAATTTCAAGGTTGCTTTAATGACTACAATATCTAATCCAAGACTCTTCAAATATGCTCTAAGACATCCTTCGCATGGTGTTCTTACAAAGTCTTCAGGATTTGCTCAAAATTCTCTCCATGGTTTTCTAAATATCCGCTTCAAAATTCTTCAAAACACTTAGCTTGAGATGCCTTAAGTCTGCTCCAAGACTTCTTCAAGGATAGCTCATTAAGGTTTTCAATATTTGATTCAATAGATCACTCCAAAAGGCTTCTCCAAGAATCATCCTAGACTTCAGAAATTTCTACAAGTCTGCACAGGAATAGCTTCAAATATGCTCAAAGATACAAAGAACGTTGCTTCAAAAGATCTTCAAGTTCTCATTCAAAATGTTCCCAGGATGCTTTAGGTCTACTTCAAAAAAGGCTTCTAATAAAGGTGAGAATATCTTCTTAGAAACATCCCTGAAGTCTTCTCCAAGATTCTTCAAAAATTGCTCGAAGTCCACAAGAGAGATTCCTCCAAACAATTCCAAATCTGCTCCAAGAAATCTTCCAAAGGTGGTTTAATAAGCGTCAGTTCACATGATTTGTTCCAAAGGAAATTAGGGTGAGATTCTAGACATAGATTACTTCAGTTCTGTGTGTTTATGATAACCAAACTGTTTTAACCCTACAGAAATTTTTTTTAGCCCAAAACAAAAAGTCTTCAAGTCCTCCTTGGCCTCCAATTACTTCTCTACGGTATATCACTGTAATTAATCACCAAAATTTCAAAGATAAAAATCCAAAATTTTTTATTTTGAAATGAAGATTCTGCCCACATATTTATAGTGGTTTTTCCATCCGAAAAGACGTGATTGTTGGGAGAAGGTCCGACATGAACAGGCTAGCACATGTCGGCTTGATAAAAAATATATTTTTCTATACTTAAAAATTCATTATCTCATCAACCACCAGGAGTTTAGGGGCAAGTAAGGGCTTGTTAGAAAGGGGAAAATATACTCTACAAGATGGTGTAGGATCCAATTCGGAAGGATGCCTCTAATGTGGTAAAAACAATTTTTCTTTGTGACTGTCCTTTATTTTTCTGTGCAGAAAGTGAATAGGACAGCATGGCTTATCCTTTGTTTGTCTTCTACATTATTTGGCTTATCAGTTATAGGATCATAGTCTCATCATGTAGGACATCCATGTCATCATGATAGTATCCAGCATCCATATCATCATGAAGGTATAGCATTATGTATTCAATAATAGTGCAATAATATGTCATAGTGCAGCATCCTTAGGAAAGTTTCGAGGTAGTCTTCTAGCCATCAAATGAGATCTTCCACATCATTATCTATTCTTCCAACCTTCATCAAGTGTATGACTTCATCAAGTATCATAAGTGCATGACATATTTATATGTCATCATCAAGTATCATCCAAGTGTATGACATCATTGGCTAAGATTTAGATCATTAAGTACATGCAACATTAGATCAAGTACTTAGGGCTTCCTTCATTAGTGGTTTGACTTCTTCGTGACTTGACATATTTATTGATAGTATCCTAGTCAACCAAGGGTCATGGCATCATCATCCGGAACTAGCCATCTCAAGAATATTGACATCTCGTTCAATGCCACATTGACATCAATGATAACCTTGATTAACATAAGGATCCATTAACCTTGCTAGATTGGCCCTGTAATGCACTTTGATTCATTATTGAGATACCCATGACTTTCATTGACTCCATAGCCCAATTATTTAAAGACCTCTCGCTCCACCTATTCTAGTTGTTCATCTTACCCAACCAAAACAAACAACAAACCCTACACTTAACAACTAGCCTAAAATCAAACCCTAAATAGCAAAAAGTTCAAATCCTTTGCATACAATAGAGAGAGCCCTCTCTGAGTCCAGGAAGGCTAGGTCCTAGGACTCCAAAGACTGGTTTCATGTTACCCTGTGCATTTGGTCTACCAATCTGCTAAAGACTGGGATGCTAACACCACCCTTCTATATTTCTTTGTTGCTTCATGATTATACTCTACATAATTGCATGTTGGACTCAAGAGAGTCCCATAATCTCATGCCATTGTTTGTTATGAAGGAACTTAACTTGAAGATTACCAAACCTTATAGGGATCTGTATTCATTTGATTCCAAAAGGGTGAAATGTGTTGGGTTAATTAAATATGTAGCAGTTTCGTTGGCACAAATCCCAACAAAGAGTATAGTCATGGATGTAGTGGTTGCTAACATCCCAACCAGGTTTGGAATGCTCCTATCAATATCTTGGGGAGAAAAGTTGGGAGGTGTACTAAAATTAGATTTCACTTATGTTATCATTCTGACTTTTAATGGGGAAGAAAGGAGGTTGTACAGGGAAACAAGGTTTGTGAAGACTACCTCCAAGAAAGATATAGGAAATTCCCCCATTTATAGTCAAGAAACAGGAGACCTTTCTTATTTCATGTTGCATGAAGATGCAGAATTTGTTGAAGACATAGGGAAGTAGCTCTCTTCAGCAATTGTAAATAATGAGTTTCACTCAAGGAAGATTGGAAGCGCTACTTTGATGGTGCCTACTCCAAGGAGGGCACAGGTGATGGATTCTTATTGATATCACCAGAAGGTAACCTCATGTATTTCTCTTTTAAACTAGAATTTGATTCAACAAACAATGTGGCTGAGTATGAGGCCTTAATCTCAAGGCTTCAAGTTGCTAAACAGATGAGAGTCCAATGCATTCCAATTTTTGGTGACTCTGAATTGATTATAAGGCAGATTAAAAATCATTGTCAAACAAAACATCCGAGATTGGGATCATATAGGAATGAAGTGTGGGATCTGGTAGAAAACTATTTTGAAGCATTCAATATTCAGTATATTCTGAGGGAGGAGAATAGATTGGTTGATTCTTTAGCAGTTGCAACCAGCACCTTCAAACCTCCAATAAATCCAAGGTTAAGGTATGATATTTAAGTGAGGGATAGAACTTTTATCCCTAATAATGTGAAACATTGGCAGGTATTTGACGATGATGAACAGATAAGTCAGTTCCTGACCATGATTGGAAACTTTGAAGACGTTGAGATAGACCAAGAGGAAGAACAAATAGAGCAGAAATCAGAGATAAGAAAACCTAAGCAGTCAATAGGTGAACAAAAGATTATCCAACTGAAATAAAATGTGCTCCCCAAAGGGTTGGTTCCCCTTGAAATATTATTCGATGCTAATGATTTTGTTGCTCATTCAAATAAAACACATCAAGAAGAAGAGATGGAAGATTGTAATTTGGGAACTTAGTAGGAACCCAAAATAGTGAAATTGTTCAAAGGTGTTCCCCAAAACTACAAAGAAATATACATTGATCTTTTTAAGAAGTATATGGATGTGCTTGTCTGGTCATATGAAGACCTAAAAACATATGGCAAAATCATTATTCAGCATAAGATTCCATTAAAGGTAGGACTAAAACCACACAGATAGAAGCTCAAACAGATCAATCCATTGTTGTTCGCTCTAATTGAAAAAGATGTGAAGAACCTGTCGCAGGTGAAAATTATAGTCCCTCTCAGATATCTAGACTGGGTTTCCAATCTAGTCCTTGTAACAAAGAAGAATGGAGAGATAAGACTGTGTGTAGACTTCGGGAACTTGAACCGAGTATCTCTGAAAGATAATTATCCTTTGCCGAAAATGGATTATGTCTTACAAAAGGTGACAAGAGCTCACAAGTTGTCTATGGTTAACGGATTTTCTGGGTATAATCAGGTAGCAGTAGAAAAGAAAGATCAGAAGAAGACTGCTTTCACTACACCCTGGGGCACCTTCATGTATGCAAGGATGCCATTTTTCCTTATGAATGTAGGTGCAACATTTCAGAGGGACATGGACATAGCCTTCGTTGGTGGCAGGTTTGTAGTTATATATCTAGATGATGTAATTTTTTTCTCAGGGTCAGATGATGAACACTTGGAGCGTTTGCAAAAAAAATTCAAAAGTGCAGAAAATTTGGTTTGTCATTAAATCCCAAGAATCTTTATTTGCCTTAGAAGAAGGTAAATTATTGGGTCACATAGTTTCTAAACAAGGAGTAAATATTGACCCAGCAAGGGCGGAAGCCATTCAGACTATTCCTTAACCCAGAAGCAAGAAGGGTATCCAAATATTCCTGGGAAAAATAAACATCCTGAGGAGGTTTGTGCCCAATTATGCTGAGATCGCGAGAATTATAACATATATGTTGAAGAAAAATTTATAAGTGAAATGGGATAAGGAAGCAAAGGATTAATTTGTTAGAATAAAGGAAGCACTACAGGAAGCTCTAGTTCTGATTAGTCCAGACTATCAAAAATCCTTTCAGGTATTCTCATTTGCATCCCCCACTTCTATTGTTGTTGTGTTGTTGCAGAAAAATGAAGACAATAAGGAGCAACCAATTGCATTTTTCAGTAAAGTTCTCAGAGATTTTGAGCTCAAATACAATATTCTAGAGAAACAAGTATATGCTTTGGTCAAAGCACTGAAAGCCTTCAGGACTCATGTGTTGTAGTCCCAAATAACTGCTTATGTTCCTAATTCTGATGTGAAAGACGTGCTGGTCCAAAGTGATGTGGAAGGAAAAAGGGGTAAGTGGATAGCAAAAATCCAAGAGTATGATTTGGACATCAAACCCACCAAGCTGGTCAAGGGACAGGGTTTAGCGAATTTGTTGACATAGACAAATTTTCAAGCCTTGGGAATTAATATTTTGGCACTAGTGGATGGAGTTGTTAATGAAGAAGGTCAAATCAAGTCCAAAACAACTATTCAATACAAAAAAAAAAAAAAAATCTCTGATTGGTATAATGTTATGAAACCAGCTCCAAAAATAGAAGAAAAGAGAGATCAATGCCTTAGAAATAGCCACTTCAAGGGGGAAACCTCAAATACATTACATAAATGAACAATTCTTGGATGATACAAATGAAAAAACCTCCTTTCTATATATAGGAGTCCATGGGGCCACAATGTAATCCTAGCTGACCTAACAATAATAATGTAAGGGCACAATAATAACAATATGGGGGTTACAGGGGTACAATAATAACAATAAGGGGGGCTACACTAACATAATAAGGGGGTACACTATTAATATAGGGACTTAACATGCCCCTCTCCTTCAAACAAGTGTTGTCCTCAACGCTTGATTATTTCTTGATGCTTCTGTATAAAATTCTCATCCTCCCATGTGGAATCTTCTTCAGGAAAGTTCTTCCACTTGCTGAGATACTCTGAAATTGATTGTACTTGTCTAGTTCTTGTTTTTGTGACTGCTTCAAAACTTATTTCAATGTGATGTTGATCTTCCTGTTGTTTCATTAGATTCTGCACCAAAGTTAGGTTATCCTTTGAGAGTTGGAGAACTTGTTGTTGATGCTCGATGTGATATTCCACTAATTTATCATCCATATTAGCTATTATTTGATCCTTAAAACCATCCAACTTAGCCTCCATTTCTACTTTTAAACCATCTATGTCATCTTTGGTTGCTCTTCGTAAGATCGAAATTTGTTGCACTTGGTATCGTAATTTTGATATCTCATACTGCAATTCTTCCTCTGCATGCGTCATAGTATAGCTATTTGAGGGCTTAATGGGTATGGAATTATTTTTGGAGGCATTATAGAACCCAATACTGATAAAATTTCTAAAATATTCCCTTGGAATCACTTCAAACTGCTTTTTCAAACAAACGTTATGCAATTTTAAAAATCAAATACACACATTTTTCTTGATTTTGAGGAGCTCGATATTGAAACTGAATTATCTATGTGATTTCGGATCTTCAATATCTGAACTTTAGTCTAACGTAGCCCTCTGAGTCTTCTTTTGAGTGCCATAGGTATGACCTAATTTGGATTCTTGAAGACAAATTTATGCCCAATCTCCTACGATGACCTAATTATGGATTGTTTCAGTAGAGCGAACTTGTACGACCTACCACGTGTCATTGTTTCCTCCTTCAGCTCTAAAATTTATATAACAAAAAACATAGTCTCTTTACTTGTGGTCACTTTTTACATAATCCCAATCCAATGTTCAGAGAGAGAGTTATGATGTTTTTCCCACAGTCACCTCTTTGATATGAAATTTGGGAGCCTGAAACAATCCTAACTTCCACAAATCATATCTCCCAAAATATTGCGAACCAAGCTATGAAATTTTTCAACGATGTTCCTCAGGATTTCGGCTTCGCACTCTAAAAATTTCAACTTCTGAACCTTTGTAGAAAAAATTTATAGCGAGATTCCACGATGACCTGTTTGAAGCAGCAAAACCCTAGAATCCAAAGCTCTAATACCAAATATTAGAAAACCAGCTCCAAAAATAGAATAAAAGAGAGATCAATGTCTTATAAATAGCCACTTCGAGGAGGAAATCTCCAATACATTACATAAATGAAAAATTCTTGGATGATACAAATGAAAAAACCTCATTTCTATATATAGGAGGACACAGGGCCACAATGTAATCCTAGTGGGGCCACAATGTAATCCTAGCCGACCTAACAATAAAAATGTAAGGGCACAATAATAACAATATGGGGGTTACAGGGGTACAACAATAACAATAAGGGGGGTTACACTAACATAATAAGGGACTACACTATTAATATAGTGACTTAACATATAAGGATATTTTTCACTACCTGTGTTTCTTTTCTTGTCCAACTTCACTAAATAGAACAAAATATAGAGCTCTCAAGCTCAAGTCTCAGCCATATGTTATCATAGAAGAAGAGTTATACTATAAATATCCTGTTGGTATTTTGCTGTTATGTTTGACCGAAGGAGAATCTATTGAAGTCACCAAAAAATATCATGAAATTCTGTGTGGAGGACATTACAGCTGGAAGGTCACTGCCCATAAGATTCTCAAGTTAGGATTCTATTGGCCAACCCTGTTTTCAGTTTTTATAGACTGTTTAGAAGTTGTCAGAAGTGTCAGTTGTTTGCTGAAAAGAAAAAACTTGATCCATTGCCTCTCATCCCAGTATTTATTGAAGAACCTTTCAGGCAATGGGGTTTGCATTTTATTAGAGAGGTCAATCCACCTTCAAGTGGACAGTTCAAGTGGATTCTGACTGCCACTGATTATTTTAAAAAATGGATTAAAGCAATACCCATGAAGAAGGCAAATGACGAAATAGTGATGAAATTTCTAGAGGAAAACATCTTCAACAGATTCAGATGTCTAGTCAAAATTGTGACTGATAATTATCAGGTATTCAACTCTGCTCATTTCATTAATTTATATCAAACATATAATGTAATTTTATCACATTCCACAGCATATCTTCCCCAAGGGAACAGATTAGCAGAGTCCTCAAATAAGATATTGGT
This sequence comes from Pinus albicaulis, assembly GCA_034641835.2. NCBI lineage: Eukaryota > Viridiplantae > Streptophyta > Pinopsida > Pinales > Pinaceae > Pinus > Pinus albicaulis. Next base: position 1,410,807,068 of record CM076579.1, on the reverse strand, counting down.
CAAAATCTTAAAGAAGACAATCACTGAGAATCAGAAGGATTGGGATATGAAGTTGAAGTTTTTCCTCTAGGAAGTTCGAGCCACTACAAAGAGATCTACTGGGAAATCTCCCTATGAAATGGTTTATGGAACTCAAGCATTGTTTCCTACTCAGCTGGCCAAACCAATGATTTCTTTCCTTCAAGAAGATCGGGAATAACCAAATTCTCTGGTAAGAAGATTGAAAAAAATAACTAAATCAAGTGAAAACAAAAACAAAGTCAGGGATAGCTTGATTACTTATCATGAAAATATGAAGTCTATATTTGACAGAAAATAAAAAGAAGTTCTCTTTCAAGCAGGAGATTTGGTACTAAGATGGGACATTAGACGAGAAGAAAAGGGGAAGCATGGTAAATTTTACCCTCTCTAGTATGGTCCATATGGGAACTCTGAGGCAAGGTCAAATAACACATTTAATTTGGAAGATCTAGATGGAGAGACATCACAGCTGCCTATGAACAAGCAGTATCTGAAGCATTATTTCCAGCAATAAAATTCATCATTCCACCATTGTAAATACCGGATTTCTCATTTTTCATATGTCACCAAGAATTATTTGACTCCATGCCTAATGGATAAGGCAATAATATGAGGTTCTTAGCGCTTCCGTGTAAAAAAGCACTATCCCCAGGTGGAGCCAAATGTTGTGGCTCATTTGCATTTACCTTTGAAATATTTTTCAAAACACCAAAAAATCATATATGATAGAAAATGTAAAATTTTGTGTGTCATATTAGAATTTTGATTTATATATTGGTACATTAACATTACATGATGAGATGTGACGGTGGGTCGAGTCAGGCTCATTCACGTGAAAAACAGTTCAAGAGTCGGACCGATGGGCGTGTTCAAAGCATTGCACACCAAACATAATCAATTCAGGCTCATTCGCAAGCTTAGGAGGGACCAGCGTGGCAGGACATCAGATAAGCTCAAGAGGGTTACACCATGGATCAAACAAAATAATTTCCCAAAGGCGAAGAAATGGCACATTTCCCTTAAACACTTAAGAGTTTTGGAGGAGGGGCAAAGGGAAAAACAGACAGCCAAGATCAAAGCGCATAATTGGAGCAGGGAGATAGACAACGGATATTAAATCGCAAACCGCCAATCGCAAGTTTTAAAGAATAAGTGCGGAGGTAAATGTTAAATTCGCCAAAGTGCGATATGCGATGATGTGCCGAGATGACATAGTAAGCTAACGTGGCAAGCTGACATGGAAGATGATGTGGTCCCGACCCCACTGATCGTAGTTGATTCATGGTAACGTGGCAAGATGACATGGCAATGATGTGGTAGTAACATGGCAAGCTAACATGGAAAATTACGTGGCCCTGGCTCGCATACCGCACGTCGCAAGTTTTAAAAGTCAATTGCAAAGGGTTTGAGTTTTAATCGTCGAAGTGTGATATGCGATGTGGTGGGATCCGATTGCATTCGCAAATCACAAGTCTTAAAAGATAGTACAAAGGGTTCATGTTAAAGTCACCGAAGTGTGATGTGCGACGCCAGGTGGGACCCGATTTCATAGCGTACATCGTAAGTCCTAGAAGATAAGTGTTAAGGAAAATTTGAAAACAATGAAATGTGAAGTGCGATGTCAAAAATATGCGATGTGGTTTCAAAAGAGAACTCCAAAGGTCTTGAAATCTAGAGGTAAGGCATTCATGTGTTAAATCGCATCATAGGAAAGAAGGAGGATTACAACGTAAAGCCTGTGAAATGCCTTAATAATGGAGGAAAGAAGAACACGGAAGAATAACTCGAGTAAGTGACCCGACGCAGATCAAAGGAGAAGAGGCAAAGTCGGGTAGTAGGTGATATGATTGACTGTGTTTGAAGCACAAGGGCATAGGCAGAGTCGGGCAGAAGAGCATATAGAGGCCCTATTTGGAGCATCACAGATGGTTCAAGTCGGGCACTGAGGCATCGTTACAGAGCTTTGAAGCCACTGCACCATAACTAGAAAGGACACCTCGACACTTCGGGAGGACGCTTTAGCAACATCAGATTCAACAAAACGAACATATTTCCAGTTTTAATTTATTTTCTCAAGTATGATTGCATAGTAATCTTAACAGTTTAGGTAGTCGAATAGTTTCAAGAAGTTCAGGAGTTACGAACCAGTGTGATGTATTTAAGTAGATAGAAATAAAGAAAAGGGTTCTGAGTTTTGGACCTCTGGATTAATGTGAATTTGGTACTGAATTTTCTGAGAAATTAATGAAAGAGGATCAAGTTTCCTATACCTGTTGATATTGATATGTCTTTCCAGTTTCGCTCTATGTTCATTCCTCTTTGAATGAAGTGAAGTAATGTAGCAGCCGGTCTCTTAATGACATCTGTGAGTAATATTTAAATCACCTTAATTTTCATTCCTTCACTTCATCTCTTCTCTTTTCACAAAATCCTGATGGAAATTTAAAGTAATAGATTTTGTGTTTACAGCATATTATTTCGAGTTTCCTCTCTCCCCATGATTTCCTCTGAAACTTAAAAGTGGTATATTATGTGTATTCAGCATATCATTTTGAGTTTCTCTTACAGTTCTTCATTTCATTTCATTCAAGTATCAACAATATATTGCATTGTGAAGGCTTTCATTATATCATATTATTGAGGGTATTAAGTGATTAGATTCCAAAGGTGTTAAATAGAGGCCATTTGATATCGTAATTGTGACATGCATTTATAAAATGTCTTAAGCATTGATTCCTTACCACAGCCAAGGGATTGTTTCTTGAGATACAACAGCTTCCATTCCATTCATCTTAGCTTCCATGTCATTCTTAAAACCATCCATATTAGCTTCCAAGCCATTCATCTTAGCTTCCATGACATTCATCTTAGCTTCCATTATTTTCTTCAAACCATCCATTTAGCTTCCATTTCATTTTTTTTACTTTTTGCGAGAGAGACATTTGTTGCACTTGGTCTCGTAATTTTGATACATCATGTTGCACTTATTCCTCTTCATGTTTCATAGTAGAAGTTTCAGAGGATTTAATGGGTGTGAAATTCTTTTTAGAGGAATTTTAGAACCCAATATTGATATCTATGTTTAAATATTCCCTTTGAATCACTTCAAACTGATTTTTCAAACAAACGTTGTGCAATTTAAAAAATTGATACACGCGTTTTTATTTCTTTTGAGGATCTCACTATTGATCCTGTTGTATCTCTCTGATTTCGGATCCCCAAGATTTTTTTGTGTAACCAACTCCAAAAAGAGAAGAAAAGAGATATCAACACCTTAGAAATAAGCCACTTCGAGGGGGCAACCTCCAATACATTACATGAATGAACAATTCTTGGATCATACAATTCACAAAACCTCCTTTCTATATATAGGAGTCCATGGGGCCATAATGTAATCCTAGTGGGCCACAATGTAATCCTAGCCGACCTAACAATAATAATTTAAGGGCACAATAATAACAAAATGGGGGTTACAAGGGTACAATAATAACAATAAGGGGTTTACACTAACAATAATAAAGGGCTATACTAGTGATATAGGGACCTAACATGCCCCTCTCCTTCAAAAAAAGTGTTGTCCTCAACACTTGAGTAGCTCTGGGTGCTTCTGTATAAAATTCTCATCCTCCCATGTAGAATCTTCGGTGGGTAAGTTCTTCCACTTGATGAGATACTCTGAAATTGATCGATTCCGTAGTTGTCGAGTTCTTTTTTCCATGACTGCTTCAGGTTCCAATATGATTTTCCCTTCCCCATCAAGTTCTGGCAATGCTGTTTGAACTGGAAGATCTTCACCTATAACCTTCTTTAAGCATGAAACATGGAAAACTGGATGTACTCGCGAAGAAGCAGGAAGCTCCAATTTGTATGCCATAGTACCAATCTTTTGCAACACCTTGTAAGGACCATAGTACTTTAGCGATAATTTATTATCCTTCTTTGCTTGCTTGAGGGACATTTGTTTGTATGGTTGTAGCCGTAAAAATACCCAATCTCCTACATCAAAATTTCTCTCGCTGCGATGTTGATCTGCCTGTTGTTTCATTCGATTTTGTGCCAAATTCAGGTTATCCTTTAAGAGTTGGAGAACTTCTTGCTGATGCTCGATGTGATCTTCCGCTGCTTGAACCTTCGAATTTTCCCTTAAAGATGATGTGATCGATGGTGGATGATATCCATAAAGTGCCATAAATGGGGTCATTTTTGCTGCAGTATGGAAGGAAGTGTTATACCACCATTCAGTGAGAGGTAACCACTTGACCCATTGTGTTTGTTTATCGGATACAAAAAAACAAAGATATCCTTCCAAACATTTATTTACTATCTCAGTTTGACCATCAGATTGAGGATGATAAGATGAGCTATGAGCTAATTGAGTACCCAAACAAGAAAATAACTCCGTCCAAAAATTTCCGGTAAAAATGGGATCTCTGTCGCTCACAATAACCCTTGGGCTTCCATGTAGCTTTTGAATTCTGTCCATAAATGTAGTAGCAACTGTACTTGCTTTAAATGGATGAGATAAAGCACAAAAGTGTGCATACTTGCTAAGTCTATCAACTACCACCATGATGACACTCTTTCCTTCAGACTTAGGTAAACCTGTGATAAAATCCATTGAAATCTCCTCCCAACGTTGACTTGGAATGGATAAAGGTTGTAGAAGTCACAGGGTCTTAATTGTTTCCACTTTATTCTGCTGGCAAACCAAACATTCCGCCACAAACTTTTGAATATCAGATTTAAGGCCATCCCAAAAAAATTCTTTCTTCACCCTGTGGTAAGTTTTTAAAAATCCCGAGTGTCCTCCTAAAGGAGAAATGTGCAATTCCAGAAGAATCTTTTGTTTTAGTTGGGAATTCTTACAAAGATATAAGCGATCTTTGTACCATAAGGAATCATTTTTCCAACTAAATGTATCAGATGTACTAGGATCTTGCTGCAACTTTTGAATGAGTGTCCATACATCTTTTTCCTTCTTCCATTCATCTCTTGCTTCGGTTATCCAATCTAGTTGGATAATAGAAATGGCACAAAGCAATGCTTCCACCTCTTCATTCTTTCTTGAGAGTGCTTCTGCAACAACATTAAGCTTCCCTCTTTTGTAGATTATTTCTAAGTGATAACCCATCATCTTTGTGACCCATTTTTTTTGCTCTTCTAAAGATAATATTTGTTCCAAAAAGTGTTTAAGACTATCATGATCATTTTTTACCTTGAAGTGTCTTCCCATTAGGTAAGTTCGCCATTTCTTTAGTGCATGTAGTATTGCTAACATTTACTTCTCATAAATAGGTTTCTGTAAATACTTTCCTTTGATTGGACGACTTTCAAAAGCAATGGGTCTTCCTTCCTGCATTAAAACTGCACCAATTCCATTTTTTGAGGCATCACATTCCACAATAAAGGTTTTTGTGAAGTCTGGCGTAGCTAAGACCGGTGCTAGGCACATTGCCTCTTTAAGATGTTCAAAGGCCTTAGTTGCTTCGGGAGTCCATGAAAATGCATCTTTCTTCAATAATGTTGTTAGAGGTGCTGCTATTCTCCCATAATTCTTAACAAACTTGCGATAATACCCTGTTAACTTGAGAAATCCTCGCAACTGCTTTATGGTTGTGGGGACTTTCCATTCCTTAATGGCTTTAATTTTGTTAGGGTCTACTTTAACACCCTCGTGAGATACAATATGACCCAGATATTCCACCTCTTGTACTCCAAAGAAACATTTGGATTTTTTTTTTTGCATATAATTGTTTCTCCTGCAATATTTTGAGCACCCTGTCAACATGTTCAACATGATCCTTCCAAGACCTGCTGTAGATTAGTATATCATCAAAAAATACTAGCACAAATTTTCTAAGGAAGGGTTTGAAAATGGAATTCATCAACCCTTGATATGTAGAAGGTGCAATGGTAAGGCCAAAAGGCATGACCAAAAATTCATAATGACCCTCATGAGTTCGAAATGCTGTTTTGGAATATCTTCAGTCTTCATTCTAATTTGATGATATCCTAAACGAAGATCCAACTTGGTAAAATAAATTTCTCCATGTAATTCATCCAATAATTCATCAATCACAGAAATGGGAAATTTATCTTTAATGGTGAGCTTATTGAGCTCCCTATAATCCGGACACATTCGCCATGATCCATCCTTCTAGTGTACCAATACTACAGGAGCAGAGAAAGAACTTTGACTAGGTTGAATTATACCCGCCTCTAACATTTCTGCAATCATACGTTCAATTTCGCTCTTTTGGAAGTAAGGATATCTATAAGGCCTGATGTTTGGAGGAACACTTCCTGGAATCAAATGAATAGCATGATCTTGATCACGAATAGGTGGGAGTCCTTTGGGAGTTTCAAACACCTTGGAATGATTGTCCAAGACTTGTTGGAGATCTGCAGAAATAGATGATTTTGATGTTGGAACTTCTAGTGAGCATAATTGTGCAATTACGCCTCGCTGTTCTTTATTTAGAAGCTTTTTCATGACATTAGAGCTTATTATCCTTCCTGGCTTCCCCGCAATACCCCGTAATTCGACTTCCTTTCCTTCTGAAAAAAATTTCAAGAGAAGTTCTTGAAAATTAAAAGCTACCGTCCCCAAAGATTGTAACCATTGTACTCCTAGTACAACGTCAGCACCTCCCATAGGAATGGCAAGCATTGGACTAGTCAATACATATTCCCCCATGGTTAGCTTGATATTATGGCATTTTCCCGAGCAATTTATAGTTCCTCCATTTGCAACCATCACTTGACATTCTGGTGCTGGGTATAGGAAACAATTTAATTCCTTGGCTACCTTATAATGAATAAAATTATGGGTGCTACCTGAATCAATCAACACTATTACCCCTTTCTTCTTTATATGTCCTTATATCTTGAGAGTTTGAGGAGTGGTAATTCCTGCCAGTGCATTACACGATATGGTCGGATTCATTTCTTCTTCTTCTAGGGGTGGTTCTTGGTGTATATCCTCTTCTTGTTCATTTTCTTCTTCTTCTTCACAATCTATGTAAAATAATTTCTTCTCAGCACACTTATGACCTTTAGTGTATTTGCTATCACCACTGTAGCAAAGCCCTTTTGCTCTTTTTTCTTCCAATTGTTGTGGTGTCAGCCTTGTAGGTTGTGGAAATCTAGGCGTAGCAACACTTCCTTCTTTATAGAATTGAGTGGTAGGCTTCCTTGTCGCCATAATTTTACATTCAACTTTTCTTGCCAACCTGAATGCCTTCTCCAATGAATCGGGTTCCAAAACGCGAACTTGATGTTGGATGTTATCCTTTAAAGTGCCTAGGAAGAGATCAATCCTGTGTTCCTCTGTAAGATCAGTTACCCTTATATTCAATTTTTGGAAGTCCTCAATGTGCTGCCCCACTAAACCCTTTTGTTTGAGATTTATCAATTGGGTAAAGAAGGTATTGCTCTTTGTATCCTCATAATGTGCTATCATTTCCTCCGTAAAAATTGACCAAGTGACAATTTTTTTACGGGAGCAAAGCCATTGATACCATACAAATGTATTTTGTTCTAAATGTAAAGTTGCAATGCGTACCTTTTGTATGTTTTGCACGTTATGGAGATCAAAATATTGCTCCATCTGTAGTATCCATGTTACCGGATCCTTTCCATCAAACTTCTTCATATCCATTTTTGGAATATGGTGGTTCTTCCCGACAACATTCGAGTTTATGAAATCATGATTAAAATTTATTTTGTTCTCATCATGAGGTTCTTCTCCTATATTTCTGCCATTAGGAATCATTTCTGGTTTTAAGCTTGTCATCAAGCCTTCTATGTATGCTTTTAGATCACTCTTCATGTTTTCCATGTTGTCTTTCATGTCATCCATCTTAGCTTCCATGCCATCCATCTTAGCTTCCACGCCATCCATTTTAGCTTCCATGCCTTTCTTCAAACCGTCCATCTTCACTTCCATGCCTTTCTTCAAAACTTCCATTTCATTTTTGTTGCTCTTTGCGAGAGTGAAAACTGTTGCATTTGCTCTTGTAATTTTGATAGATCATGTTGCAATTCTTCATCTTCATGAGTCATAGTAGAGCCTTCTGAAGGCTTAATGGGTGTTGAATTCTTTTTAGGGGCCATTTTAAAATCCAATATTGATATCTATTCTACAAGTTTCCCTTGGAATCAATTCAACTTGATTCTTCAAACAAGACTTATGTAATTCAGAAAAAAAAAATACACACCTTTTACTAGCTTTTAGGAGCTCGATATTGAAATTGAATTATCTCTGTAATTGAAAATCTTCGATATCTCAAATTCAGCCCTGTAGTAGCCCTCTGAAGCTTCTTTCAAATGCCACAGGTCTGACCTGATTTTGATTCTCCAAGACAAATTTGTGTCCAATCTCCCACAATGACCTAATTTTGGACTGGTTCAGTAGAGCGAACTTGTACGACTTGCCACGTGTCACTGTTTTGTTCTTTGTCTCTGAAATTGATATCCAAGAAACTACAGGCTGTGTACTTGTGACCACTTTTGACGTCACTCCAATCCAATCTCCAGAGAGAGAGTTATTGAACTTTTCCCACGATCACCTCTTTGAGATGAAATTCAGGAGCCTGAAAAAGCACTACCTTCCACAGATCATATCTCCAAAAATATTGCGAACCAAGCTCTATAAGTTTTTGACGAATTTCCTCAGGATTTCAGCTTTGCACCATACGAATTTCAGATTCTGAACCTTCGTAGAAAATTTTTTATAGCGAAAATTCCACGATGACCTGTTTAGGAGCTTGAAAAAAGGCCTAACTTCCACAGATGATATCTCCGAAAATATTGCGAACCAAGCTCTGAAATTTTTAGACAATCTTCCTCAGGATTTCAGCTTCGCACCCTAAACATTTCAGCTTCTGAAACTTCATAGAAAAAAAGTTATAGCGAAAATGCCACGATGACCTGTTTGGAGCAGCGAAACCCTAGAATCCAAAGCTCTGATACCAAATGTTGTGTAACCAGCTCCAAAAAGAGAAGAAAAGAGATATCAACGCCTTAGAAATGAGCCACTTCAAGGGGTCAACCTCCAATACATTACATAAATGAACAATTCTTGGATGATACAATTCACAAAACCTCCTTTCTATATATAGGAGTCCATGGGGCCATAATGTAATCCTAGTGGGCCACAATGTAATCCTAGCTGACCTAACAATAATAATTTAAGGGCACAATAATAACAAAATGGGGGTTACAAGGGTACAACAATAACAATAAGGGGTTTACACTAACAATAATAAGGGGCTATACTAGTGATATAGGGACCTAACAGATTTTAACTTCGGACCTGTAGTATCCCTTTGAGTCTTCTTTCCAATTCCATAATTCAGACCTAATTTGGATTCTTCAAGTCAAAGTTATTCCCAATCTCCCACAATGACCTAATTATGGACTAGTTTAGTAGAGAAAACTTATACGGTGTGCCACGTGTCACTATTTAGTCTTTTGGTTCTTAAATCGATGCATAAGAAACCAAAGTTTGTGCAATTTCGGTCATTTTTATAGAATTCGAATCTGATGCTCAGGGAGAAATTTATGACGGTTTTCCCAAGGTCACCTCTTTGAGATGAAATTCGGGAGCCTGCAAAAACCCTAACTTCCTCGTATCATATCTCTGAAACAATAGCGAACCAAGATATGAAATTTTTACACGAAGTTCCTTTGGATTTCAACTCAAATGGGTTTTGTTTTTAGCATCTGAAAATTTGTAGAAAAAAAATTATAGTGAAAATGCCATGCTGGCTTATTTGTAGCAGCGAAACCCTAGAATCCAAAGCTCTGATATCAATGTTATGAAACCAACTCACAAAATAGAAGAAAAGATAGATCAATGACTTAGAAATCAACCACTTCGAGGGGGAAACCTCCTTTACATTACATAAATGAAAAATTCTTGGATGATACAAATGACAAAGCCTTATTTTTATATATATGAGTCCATGGGGTCACAATATAATCCTAGCCGATTTAACAATAATAATATAAGGGCACAACAATAACAATAGTGGTCTTTTATGGGGCACAATAATAAAAATATTGGGACTACAGGGGTACAACAATAACAATAAGGGGGCTACACTAACAATAATAAGGGACTACACTAGTAATATAGGGACCTAACAAAGTCCTTGATTAAGAGGGAGCTTGGGTACATTCATTTTATAGGAATGGGTAAATTCCTTCATTGGAATGGGCATATCCTCCCTAGTTAAGAGGGAGATATAGGCACATCATTCTTGTCTTCACTTTGGAATATAGAATGGAGGGTTAGGTTAAAAATATGGCATCTAATACTCTTTGAGGATGTGATAGGGAATCCAAGACAATATTATTTGTAAGGGACCGATATTATTTCCTTTTCTTGCTGCAAGGCCATTGGTTCTCTCCAATTAAGTCAATCATCGACTGCCTTGAATGCTTTTGATGGAAGAACATATAAGCCTTGTGGTATTTTGAATTCACTACAAGTAGAATTAGGAGGTAAATCCATATCCATATAATTTGAATTTATTGATGGACCACTAGACTATAACATTCTAGTGGGTCGCATGTGGGTTTATGCCATGGCTGCTATCATTTCGACCAATTTACGAATGATTGTTTTTCCTCATAAAGACAGTATAGTATTCATCGATAAAATCACTTTATTTTCCTCTAGTTCCTAGGTTACTGGAAGTTTCCCTCTTGTAGGGGAAACTCGACACATGTATCAGCATGTCGGGGTTGGACTGCTTAAGGACTCCTCTCTCATGGGAACCTTTTCGCTTCCTCCTCCTTCCCTTTCCGACAGCTCTCTTTCGATTGCCTATATCAATATGATATCTTATTCTACTATTCCAACTGACCCTTGGGTAGTACCGGATAAGTCTAATATAGACTGTTTTGGTGACTGTATGCTGCTTAGCCCCATCGATCTTGATTACGAATTCATTTCTTCGGCTTGTGCGGCTTGTTCTAATCTCTCCTCTTCGATTAATTGGGTCGATCATTCATTTTATTATGGCACATCCTTTGATATTTTCTCTCGCATGTTTCTTACCGATGAGACCATCATGGAGATCATGATGCCAGATGATGTGTCGTGGGGCGATCGTCACCATCATTCCTCTTTACCAAATTACGTTGAGGATAACCTAAATGGCCTATATCATCCCAATATCGTTGATTTATCTATGAATTGTATCCATTCATGAAGTTTATTCTAAAAAGAACATCTTGAATACTAAGGAGACTATCCCTCTTAATATCTCGACCAAACCCTGTATTGTCGATAATATACACATCGGTACGTCTTAATATCTGAATGAGATTAAGATCTATAAATCCCTATTCCAAGTTTCAAGATGTCTTTGTATGGTCTTATGAGGAAATGTCAAGTATTGATCCAAACATTGTGGTGCATTAAATAAAAACTTATCCTGATGCTAAAACAGTTCAGCGATGCCTCCATCCAGTTCATCCCAAGAAGGCTTCAGCGATTAAAGTTGAAGTTGAAAAACTTCTACGCATTGGTTTCATCTACCTAGTACATTTAACTGATTAGGTGTCAAATATTGTTCATGTCATGAAGTAACATGGAATAATTCATGTGTGTATTGATTATCAAGACTTAAATTACGCTTTTCCAAAGGAAAATAACCCCACCCCGTTCATCGACCAGATTGTTTATGACTGTGCTGGCTATGAGATATTTTCTTTTATGGGTGGTTTCTCCAGCTATAATCAGATCAACATTCTCTCGAAGGACCAACCTAAAAATGCATTCATTTTTCTCTGGGGCACATTTTCTTACCAAAAACTCCCTTTTGGATTAAAGAATGTTGGGGCTATGTTTTAGAGGGAAATTTATTATGCCTTCCATGAAATCGAACATGTCATGCAACCTTATTTGGACAATTTTCCTACTCACTCAAAACATTGGAATAATCACTTGATGCATCTTAGGGTAATTTTTTTTACGATGTAGACATTATGATATTCGACTCAATCCTCATAAATGTGTGTTTTGTGTTAGTTCTAGTTGACTTCTTGGTTTGTTGTCTCAAAACATGGAATTCATATCGATCCCTTGAAATTTTAGGTGATCATCAATTTTCCTACTCCTTCTCTCCTTCAGCTTCAATGACTCTAAGGGAAGGCTAAATTTCTACGGAGGTCTATCACTAACTACACTGAATCGACCAAAGGATTTTCTCATATGTTAAAGAAATGGATTCCCTTTAATTGGGAAGACATTGCTCAAGTGCCTTGAAAGATGTACTGATTCAGGCATCCTTATTATATCCCCCAGATTACCAGCTTGATTATTTCTTGTATCTTTTCGTTGCAGTTACTACCATTGCAGTGGTATTGGTCCAGGAGGATGATGTAGGGACAGAGTATCCTATCTATTACTTGAGTTTGAATCTTAATGATAATGAGGTCAAAAAGTTAGCTTGGGCAGTTATCCAAGCTTCAGTGCAAGATAGGGGTCCATAGTTGGACTGGCATTTGATTATTTATGTTGCTTTGTGGTCATACCGAACCTCTGTTAGGAATGCTACTGGATTTACATCGTTCCAATTGGTCTATGGTATAGAAGGTATCCTTATGATTGAATGTGAAATTTCATCACTTGAACTTGTTGTAAAACATCTTCCTTCCAATTTCGTGGAAGAGGAACGGCTCTTATATCTGGCACACTTAGATGAGACTCGGCATGATGCCACCATGGCTAATGAATCCCATAAGAAATGTATCAAGGTGCAATATGACAAGAGTTTCAAGACTTGTTTCTTCTAGGAAGGAGACCTTATCTTGTTATGCAACCAAGATTCTAATAAATTAGGATCATGAAAGCTCGATCCCATGTGGATAGGTCCATATATTTTCAAGCATGTTCTTGCCAAAGGGGCCTATGAGCTAGTCAATTTTGATGGAATTCCACTAGTGCAGCCTAGAAATGGGCTATACCTTAAGAAATAATATGCTTGATTCTTTTCATAGTGTACTATGTACTTGTTGTATATAGGCGTGTTAGTATGTTTGTGGTGTGTCCCTTCATAGTTTCCTTCATTTTCTGTTAATAGAATTTACATTTGGTTTGCAGATGTCGGCATCCCTTGAACCATATGTTAGTTATGATGATGGTTATAGTCGTAGTACTCTTTTTCACAAAGAAAAAATTCGTAACTTTTCCATTAAAGATCAGTTACATGTTACAAAAACTGGTAGTATAAACTATTGTTCAGTCCAAAAACTATTACAATCTGCCACAAAGTCAAACTGCAGGCAATCACAGTCCCAAAACATGAAACATTCAGTGATGAAACTAGTGTCCACATAGTAAGTTCGGTGCATAACTTACTAACTCCTGTAAAAACAAAATATAAATATGAAGTAAATATACATGCCGAATATATAAAAAGGGGAGGTAGAACAAAATCTCCCAGAAGATAGCTGTAATACTAAACATCCAAACCAGCAGGAGCCTCCTCGATAAAAGGCCGATGATAATATCTGTAGATCTGTCCATCAATGTGTTCTGTGATGTGCCAGGTACCCCAGGTCAGCTCCGAAGCTTCTTTGGACAGTTGATCAGCCACTTTGTTCCGAGACCTGTAAATATGCATCACTGTGATGGAGTCAAAAAGTGCTCTGAGATGGTGTACCTCGCGCAGCAGTGCAGACAGTGTGTGCGAGTGACAATGAGATAGGTTGTTGAACCAATTGGTCACAAGTTGAGAATCGCCAAAGATCTGGATGGAGTCGCAGTGAATGTCTCGAGCAAAGATTAGAAGAAGTCTGAGGCTTTGCAGTTCGGCATAGTTTTTAGTACCTAGTCCTAAACCCATTCTGATGTTGTAGTAGTGTTGGTCGTTCAAATAAAGAGTTGCGCCCCCACCACACCCATGAGCGTTGGACGCACCATCAAAGTATGCCCACGCCCAGCTGTGATCAATAAATTCAGGGGTCTCATGAGATGGCTTGCTGTGAATACTTTCCTCGGGAATGAGCCGAAAAGTGGCAAGAGATGTAGCACAAATCCAATCACAGTCGATAGGAATATCATTGAAAATCTGTTTGTTTCGTCCAATCCATATCTCCCAAGCCACGATTAGAGGGAGGTTGCGTAATTTTGGACTGTGGGCAGAGTGCTGCCACCAATATGTCCAGGCCTCTATTAATGTGGCGCCCTGCCAATTAAATCTGCAACCCAATTCTGTGATGACCCGAGACCAAATGTTATGAATGATGTTGCACTGCAGGAATAAATGGAGAGTGTCCTCACATTCTTTCAGACAGTAACGACATCTAGATGCCCCGTGATAAGCCCTTTTGTGAAGGAATTCCATGGTAGGAATACAGTCTCTAAGAATGCACCAGAACAGAATTCTGTGCTTGTGCGGGGTTTTTAATTTCCAGATAATTCTCCACCACCAGTCCTTTATAGGGGGTTCCCTAGGCTTGATCAGTTCGAGGTAACCCAGCTTTGGAGCATAATAACCATTTTTTGAAACAGCCCAAATCAAAATGTCCTCTTGGTCTGGGATGTGAATGTTGGATGCTTTCAGAGCCCAGATATATTGTTGCTAGACCCGAGTGCCCTCCTGAGGGATCCCAAGGTCACTCGCCTGTAGCCAGGCTTGATCCCGCCAAGAGGAGTGTACCCTATCCACAATCTATGCCAGATAAAAGATTTTTCTATGGGTAAGGTGCTCAATGATAAACGTTGGAAGTTTATGATATTCCCCACTCCCCGACCAGGAATCAGTGCCAATGCGCACCTTAGCTCCCGAACCAATTTTCCAAGAAAGACCATTCTGTAGAATGTGTGCTGCCCTAGTGATAGCCCTCCATATGATTGATGCCCCCGATTTCAGTGTGATGCTGCCACGGATCCACTCAAGGGGACTTTGGGGTGAGATATATTTGGCAACCATGACCTCTTTCCATAGGCTTTGTCCTGTGATTAAGTGCCATCCCATCTTAGACGCAAGGGCCTAAGAAAATAGGTGGAGATATTTTAACCCCCAGCCACACCATTGTTTGGGCAAATTGATGCGATCCCATGCAATCCAGGGAAACGTGGATGCCTTACCTTGGTTGCGCCATAGGAATTGTCTGCAGATGCATTTTATCCGATTAGTAATACCAATCGATATCCAGGCCAAGGTCATCCAATAGACCGGTATGGCCTCCAGCACAGACTTTATGAGGATTAGTCTACCAGCCCTAGATAACCATCGGTTATACCAGACATTTATTCTGCGCTCAATCTTAGTTATGATCTAGTTCCAGTCCTTGATCTTATAATCGTTTGGTTTGATGTGATACCCCAAATATTTGAGTCCTCCATTGATATCTATGCAGACATAGTCAAATAGATTCCTAGAGGTGTCTTGTTCCTGTCTCGAGCATCTCGTCATGATGATAGAGGATTTAGTGTTATTCGGTGCCATACTGGTAGCTCTGCAAAACCAATTCAGGAGCAGATCAAATTGAACAGAGTCTTGTCTAGTGCCATTTAAGAATATAAGTACATCGTCCACAAATAAAAGGTGAGTGAGATATAAATTATCATTGATTCGTAGCCCCTGTAGTAATCCCCTTTCTTTAGCATTATTGATAAGCACAGAGAGGCCCTCCATGACGAGGACAAATAGTAATGGTGAAAGGGGACAGCCCTGACGGAGACCCCGCCCCGCATGGAAGAAGTCAGATGCAGTACCATTGATCAATATGCTGAAGGTAGCGTGACAAATGCAGCCCATAATCCAGTTTATAAAGGTATGAGGAAAACCTGAGTGGATGAGGATGAGACGAAGGTAACTCCAGTCAACTTGATCAAATGCTTTAGTGAGATCAATCTTGAGAATAGTCGATTTCAGTCGCAGAGTTTTGATAGAGTGAAGGGCCTCCTGGGCTGTACCAATGGCCTCATGAATTTGCCTGTGATTCAGAAAAGCAAATTGTTCCTTTTCAATATGAGTGGACAGGAAAGGCTTGATGCAGTTTGCAATGATTTTGGATATGATATTGTAGATACAGTTACACAGCGAAATGGGCCTGAACTCATTGAAGCTGGTTGGTTTGTCTGATTTAGGAATAAGAGCAATAAAAGTGGTGTTGAATCCATCATAAATCCTGCCCCGCACCCTGCTATCTTCAATCATAGCCAGAAGGTCTACTGATATGAGATCGAAGAAGTGGATGAAAAACTCAATGGGCCAGCCATCAGGCCCCGGGCTTTTGTCCCGCTTGAACCATTTCAAAACACCCTCAAGTTCACCCAGGGTGACTGGGGCATTGAGATCATCCTTCTGCTCCTGTTCAATGAATAGTTTAGAGTTCTGAGTAATGCGCAGGATATCCGGGAGATTTATAATTGTAGATGCCCTATACAGATTGGAGAAGTGTCTGGTACCCAGCTCAGATAGCTGTGCTTGCGTTCTCGCAGTAAAGCTATTTCGATCGGACAGTTCCCAAATGGTGTTAGCAGCCTTGCGGCCATTTGCATGCTGCTGAAAAAATTTAGTGTTTTCGTCACCGGCTTGTATCCAAATAGCCCGAATTTTAAGCCTCCAATATTCCTCTTTCTGTCTTAGCAGTTTGGCCTTTTCGGTCTCAAGTGCAAAAATTTTTGCCCTAGCTTCCTCATTACTATAGCCCAACAGATCACCACTGTTGAGAGAGCCAATTTTTTCCTCAATGCTGTGCAGTGCCTCCCTTTCTAGTTTATTTTTATTCCGAACCCACTGAATGGTAAGGTTCTTTATGCGGATAAGGTTTTCATTGATAGCCCTACCAGGGTCAAAGTCCATCGAAGGTCTAGAGTGCTGCCAGGCCCGAGTGACCAACAAGTTATAATCAAGATCTCGCAACCATCTTGAGTTGAATTTGAATGGGGGTCGAGCTCTATTTGGTCCACATTCGAACTCCAGGTAGATGGGCGAGTGATCAGATTTACCTCCTGATCCCACCCATTGACGTGCACGAGTCAAAACAGGAAGGAGGGCCTGTTTAATAAGGAATCTGTCAAGTCTGCGAGCCAAAGCAGCGCTTCCAGTCCTCCTATTCCTCCAGGTAGATTGTATCTTGGTAGTCTGAATTTCAACAAGATGAGAGGCACCGAGTTTTGAGTTAAAAAACTCAGCCAATGGATCTGGGGTGGCCTAGGGACCCCAAGATTCAGCAATGCCCAATGAGAAATTCAGATCACCGCCCAAAATGAGATGGGGGACAGTCATGAGTGAACAGGACAAAAGGCAGTGCCAGAAATGCTCTCTGTCAGAGCAGGGTCCATAAACATTAACCAGGGTAAACTCAATCTCAGAGCTACCAAAATGAACATTCATCGCAATAACACCTAGCCGGCCCCAGCAGTTTATGATCCGGGTAGTTTTATTGTTGATGCCAAGAGCACATCCTCCGGATCTACCACGAGCATCAAGTGTAATGAAGGTCCAATCAGGAAGAAAGGAAGTTAAAGTAGCAGTCACCTCCAACCCCACCCCAAGCGTTTCTTGCAGAAATAGAATGTCAAAGGGCTTTTGTGCTAACAGGTCTCTGAGGGCCAATCTCTTGTCGGCGTTGGTCAGTCCCCTGCAATTGAAGGAGAGACATATCATGATGAAACAGTCATCAAGGGTCGTCTTGCTCTAAGGACCCGCATAAGAGAAGATTGCGTACCAGCTTCCACTTCAAAGTTAGCTCTTTTGATGGCTTTCGCTAAGGCAGAAGGTCTGCCATGAGATTTGGAGGGTAAACTACCCTGACCCGGCCCAATACCGAAAACCTCACCAGATTGAGGGTTGGTTAAGGATCTAAGAAAGTAATTGTGCCTCGAGGAGTGAGTCTCCGAAGAGGAGACAGAATGGCCAGGGGTGGGCTCTGCAGATGAATGATGGATGATAGGGGAGAAGGAAGGAGAGGCCAAAGCGATGGTGCAACATACCGAGGGGAGGTTTAAAGATTTATGAGACACACTCGATGATATGCAAGGTAAGGAGATGGCAGATGACAGATTGAGGGGTTCATTAACAGATACATTAAACAGCAAAGTAATGGATGAAGATATATCTGCATAATCAGAAAACAAAGGGCCAGAAAGAGCAGTACCCGGTATGAAGAGATCATGCTGGGAAGGCACCGACGAGACCTGTGGCCGGGATCTGGGATGCATGGTAGTCCAAGTAGGCAAAGCTGTTTTCCGCGACCCAACATCACCAGGGAGTTCAGGGGCCCTTGTCTGCACACCCGCATCGTCCGGCAAGATGCTGGGATCCGGCTCAGTTTGTGTGCCAATGGAGCAGGATTTCTTTGCAACCAGCCTGCCAGCCCCCTTCCTTGGACATTCTTTATACAAATGACCCACCTCATGACATTTCCTGCAGCGAAAGGGCACGCCCTCATAGTCTAGAGGTTGCTGCCACATCATCCCATCAAACATCATGTTAAAATTCTCATATAGACCATCCCTAGTGTCGAGAAAAATCAGGATACGAGCCACTGCTCTGCTACTAGTGGATAGGTAGGAACGATCATGATCCAGGTAAAGACCGAAGTGGCCCCCTATGTTCCGAAGAGCAGTGTCATTCCAAAATTGCAGAGGCAGGCCAGGCAACCGCATCCAGATGGGACCGGCACCTGCATTCTCTTTTTTGGGATCAAAAAGGGGCACCCATCGCTTGAGATAGACAGGGTGCAGTTCTAGTTGCCAGAATTGCTTGAGAGCCCAATCGGAATGTTCAGAGCGGGCAAAAGTGAGAGAGAACCAGCCTTTGGTCATGACCCCAACCACCGGGAGAGAGTCAAGGGACTCGCTCCAGATCTCCCTTGTCCACCGCTGAAGTCGCGTCGCAGAATATTTATGGCCACGGATCTTCCCAACCAGGGTCTTGGCAGCAATGTTTCTCCAATCTTCCATGCCACTCTCGCTTCCAAAATTTGTGAGGTAATTTATTTATAGTCGTAGTACTCAGAATCTATCCTCTGCGGTATGGGATATATTTTCTCTAAATGGCGAGTTGGTAAGTCTACAAGGGATTTCTAATAGACGCTCCACCAATAACATCGTTGAGTATATCACATTGATAGAGATGGTTTTTTATGTTATTTAGCATGATATCCGTTGTATGGTCATCATACTTGACTCACAAGTTGTAGTACTACAGCTGACTAATGTCTATTCATTTAGAATTCCAACTATACTTCGTATGTTCTTAAGGGTTCGTCTTCTAGAAAGATACTTTGATTTCATCCAATATCAACACATTTCTATAAATCTAAACACATTGACAGATGCATTGGATAATCATGTTTTAGATAGACATTTGCAACATCTGTAAATAAATTTCAATACACATCACATCCATTGAAAGGGATAATAAAAACATAAAGAAACATTGAAGATAGTTGTATATATATAAGAGTTTGGTTTTACAAAATTTGTGCCCGAGACACATATGGCCACACGGCCTATCATATGCAAAATATACATGCAAATATCGCTATAAGCCTCCTAGTAGACCATAATGCTCATGGTAACATTCCACAACACGAGCTATCTTACATAGTAGTCGACTAATGCGACCATGAAATTTGATAGTGTGTCGTTGCAATCTCATAGGAAGTTGGTCGATCGTTATATCTACTATGACATGTGTCAACCCCTCCATATGACACTCAACCTCTGCTAGGGTCTCAATCACATTGATATCAGGTAGTACATCTCATCCTGCTACAAAAAATTTTGTTGGCGCTAGTACTTGCTATGGGTCTCTCGCATGATGGAGATATGAGGAACCCACAGGTCGAACGGGTCCAATATATGTATTTACAAATCGATAGTTTAGTCTCAAATACATCAAAAACACACAAAAAAATTGTAAAATTTTAAAATAAAAAATGTTCAAGATATCTTACCTATAGCACCCTGTCGCTTTCCATTAGGAAGCATGAGCTCAAAGTCTCCACGAAAATCCACCCCTATATATGGATAATATTCTATCATAATGAGTTGCCTACGTAGCCATTTGAGGAATCCTAGTGTGAAACTTATCGTTGATCAACCTGCATGTCAAGACATAAGATCCACCCACCTCATTTGTGGGACTTTCGGATTAGTGGGCTCCAATGAGATATGTTGGGGTTGTAGCAATGGAATCTATTCTGAAGCAAAGGAGATTAGGATTGAACCATAGAAAAAATTCTTCAATCATCCATATTTTGCCTTAGTTAGCTTCTCTTTCATGTCTACCAATACTCCTTGAATCTAGTTGAAAATTTTTGGTTCTATACATTCTAAAGTGTACTGCATGTATGACCTATTGGCCACATGTAGTATAGATCTACCAGCCAATATGGAAATAATGAATAAAATCGTCCTTAAAGGCAATCAGACCACATCTTTTACGTTTATCTTCCCATCCTCGGTCGTTTGGGCTCAAGTTATGCAATGAGAAACGACATAATCTTTGATTGTATCTTCACCCCTTCTCATGCATGTGAAAGAGACAAGGACACCTCTCCTAGATAATCTAGTTAAGAAATATATTTCCTCAACCTGTATTTTGAGCATATGAGAACCTAGTCTGAATGCCTAAGCCTGAACATCCCATGCATGCACAAGATATTCTAGTAGCTCCATCTGTTTCCTCATTCCAGGAAGCTAGAAGAATTTCAGTAATACATAATCTCTTAATGCCTGGATGGTAGAAATGTCATTTGTTGCATTCATATCTTATTTTTCATGTTCTCTTTCTCTCCATATCAAAGCCATTTTATTCCAATTAAGTCTTGAAACATCACAAGGGGATTCATTAGAGGCCATTTCATGCAAAAAACTTGACAAATTTTGAGAGGAACTGGTGAAAAAAAGTTGGAATTGTGTTGGATGCACCCTCCCAAAGGGAGGCATTATATTGCAATGTTGTCCCAGTGCAAATGATCCCACATCAATGCTATTTTCGACCTTTTGGGGGTGTCTTGATCCTATGGTGAAGGATTAGATCCATATGACCCTCAAAAACTAAGAAAATGTGCATGAAATCACAAAATTCCACCATGAAATGAAAGAGAAAGGTTTTAGCTCCTACCTGGAAGTGATGGCACCTAAAATGATCCACCGGATTGACCGCAATCAAATGCACAATATCGAGGGAAAAACTACTCAAAACTCAAACATCATAGGGTAAATGTGAAATGGTAAAAATGAAATGTCATTTTGGTTATTTATGGTCATTCTCGTCACTATTCTATTAATATTTAATGTTTTGACCTAGTTATGATTCAATTTTATCATGAACCAAGTATTTTTAATATTTTTTCGGTGTTCTAACCAAGTCGACAATTGTTTAACGGATTTCGTCGTGATATGAATGGAATTAGATCATTTTGACCAAAGAGTACACTTCTATCACTTTTATCGGGCTCTGTAAACTCACAAAAAAGGAAAGCCCTAGGATCCTCTTTTAGCTCTTTTCAAACTCAAAAAATATGAAAATATTATTGAGAACTTGCCTTTTCAAACTCGTTAAATTAAATTAAAAGACGTCTACTAAGTATAAGTTTAAAATTTTTCTGGACTGAGATAGATTATTTACGAAAAAGGAATACCTTAGTCTATCATGGATAAGAGGTTCTCTTGAGTATTGTTTTCTGTCTTTTCATACTCAATGAACTATATACGAAAAGGAAACTTTAGAGTTTTATTTTTCACCTCTTTTTAAAACTCTCTAAAACTGAAAAAGATGTCGAGTTTTACCTTCATTGGACTCGAAAAAAAATCAAACAGTGATGGACTCATCGATCGTGATGGGACCAAACCACTCCTTCTCAGGGTTCGTTAAACATACTCAGAGGGATTCATCCAAAGGATGAAATTATAGATCAAGCATATGTTATCTTTCTCAAGCTTGTTAAAAAATAAAGAGGTGCTAACCAACAATGGTTGGGGAAATTGGAAAAACAAGGTACTCCACTTGTTAATGGAAGCGAGTCACTCTTGAACATGACACTCTTCCACTTCATCTCTGTGGTTGTTGGATTGGGAAGTCTTTTGTCTTATGGTTCATCACACCGTTTGAAAGCCTCCAATTTTGGTTTTGGGGCAATGTTTCCAACTACATTCAGTGTCAGTGTTGTGTTCAAGAGAATCCATTTAGTTGATATCTACTACAATATTCTTAAACCTTCATTCAATGTCTATTGTTCTTGATCTAGTTCTATATCAACATAATTCCGTCTCAAATCATGATTTACTTGTTTGGTGCCATTTATGGGGGATACATCAAGGCCCTCCTACGATGGGTTGCTTCCTATCGACATCAGCTCAATATCCAGGAATTTAACTTAGAAACTCCCTTCGATACCTTGGTGCTTGCATACATCAATGGAAAGTTTCCTTGCTCTTGGTGAAAATTTTTCATCATTGGCCTTAAACTGATAGATTCTATGTGGTATTCAACTTCAACTCATTCATTCACACCATACATATTGTGCTATGGTACCTTGAGAGCCATTAGCATCATCAGTGGTTTCTCTTGCGTCTGTTAACGACTTACATCATTGGTTGATAATCAGATGGTGTCTACAATGTTTGACCTAGCTCATTGATTCACATGGTTATACGTGTACATTGGACGATCATGTGAACGAGATAGAAGACCTTAGATCTAGTTTCATCCATCCGGACTGCAATTTTAGGATTGATACAAGATCAAAAAGTATGTTGGCTATGATCATACATACAGTCATCCAGTCATTGTTCCACCCTCTGTCATCAGTGGACAAGTCTTTTTGATCATTGTGCATGTAATTTTATCTTATGTTTTGAGCATGGGTATGCCTCCCTTAATAAAGATACCATGATGTAAATGTATTAAAACAAATGATGATCTCGATCGGTTGTTCTTGATCCATACTTGTCAAAAACTAAAACACTTTTATCATCAGCGACTGCCTCTGACTTTGCGCTTTAGGGGGGAATCTATTATAGGATATTTTTTCACATTTGGTCAATAGGCATGTTAATTGGATCAATCAACATCCATAAACATTTTTTCATCGTCCTTGCACAAATCCCTAGGCACAAATCTCCCTAATCCTTGAGTTTCTAAGCTTAATTGCTTCATTTCCACACTTTTAAGGCCCAATGCACCATATTCCCTTAGGAGATTACGTTCATTGCAAGTTGCTCCACTCTGAACCTAAATTGATCATTAGTAGGTTGTCCCTTGTTGGGGGTGCGCTAATTCTATAAATTCGGGAAAAATAAAAATAATCCTGAAGCTTACTCTTCCAGAAGCTTCCCAGAGTGTTTTATCTATTTACCTTGGATAATACCTTCAAATCTTATCTCATCCTGCCTTGGATATTTCACCCCTTATCCCTTGAACTCATCCTCCCATCAAGAGTGGATCTCAAGCCTAGATTGGTAAATGGATAAGAATTCCTAAACTACCATCCTCTCCTATATATTTACTGCCATTGACAAGCTAGGGGTTGGATTTTGGAGATTAATTACCCTCATGCTACTGCTTTAGACCTAATGAGAGTCGTCATTCCATGCATTGAGGTGACATATAAGTGTACTTTGTGGCAAGGAAGGAAAATTCAACTTGAGGAATTATACATGATCAGCTCCTATATTTGGTTGTAACTCTCTCTATTTCTATTAATACGAGGAGTACATTGTTTCCCTATATATGATGTTTATGTTCATATGTTTCAATGCTTATTTGATCCATTGAATGAAGTGATTGGATAATGCTACATATATATCGTAGATGTTTGGCTTGTTGTGTTTGTATGTGCAGGTTCTAATTACATCAATCAAAGCTAGGATTTGAGCGTACAAGCTATGAAGAGAATGAAGCTTGCAACAGATTCAATTACTTTAAGATAAACATTATATTCTTTGTCTTATGTTGTTCTAGACCAGACCACCAGGTCTAGGGAAGATACTTATGTCCACAGTCGTAGATTCCACATAACAAGAGACATTGGAGTAAAATATTTATTAATGACGAATCTTTCATTTAGAGGAAAGCTTCTTTCACATCTAATTACATATAATAATGACTAGTGAAACATTTTTTACTAAAGAAGTACCTAACAGGATCAAGGAATAGAAGTTTGAATAAGCACATCATAAGAAAAGGAGGTTTACAAATATGGAGATTAATTTTGGCAGCCATTCCTCTAATCTAATCCTGCCTCTCTTTGATCCCATGGAATGAAAGACATAAATATTTGGAAGGATAGAATTTTTGAGAACCCCCCTTTAATTTTGAATCAGTGCTTTCTCCCAATTAAAATCTAGTTCTCAAGAAATATGGTGCATTCTCTCTTCAATATTTCAAAATGGAGATCACTAGGACAACAAATTTTCCTCCTCATCTCAACCCACTTCTCCCCTCCTTTCTCTCTTGTATATCAAGGTGTGCTCTATCCTATATACATGAATAAGACTCAAGTGTTAGCTTTTGGAAACTTAGTCAAGAAAGGATATGAATCTCAAATATCCCCTCAAGGTCTCCCCCCACAAACAAAAATTATGATCTCATGTATGCCATCCTAATGGAATTACAAAATTAATTTGTTGGATTGTTTGAAGCTTGTAGATGACCATCAATTCCCCCTATCAAACACAAGGTGAGAAGATGAACAAATCTCAACTATAATACGTGTTAGTACTCGAGAACAAATGATGTGGACTGACCAAAATATCTTCTTGCTTGTTGAATCTCATTACCAAGAAGCGATTCATCCAAGGTGAATCTTTGTTCTCGCAAGAGGCTTATTTTTGAAGCATTTGTTTGAATGATGAGTATTTTTATTTCAATGCTCACATGGGTGAAGATAAAAAAAAATGGTCATTCACATGACCAACTTGATAAGAACATTTGCATTTGAAAATTTGTTGTTGTGGATGAGCAAGTGAAGATGAGTTGCCCTAAAGAAATCTAGAACTCTGAATTTTCATGGGATTTGAGTAATCTGGAATATGAAATGACACGAGCCTTTTCATATCCAAGACAAATTGTGTGCTTGTTTCTAATAAGCCTTTCCTAAGGTCTGATGATTGACTTAGGAAGTGTAGGCTAAATTTTTACATATGCATGCACATATGTGCTTGTAATGGGAATTGATCATCCTCAACCTCACTGATTTGATTAGTTTCTAGTTGTTGATGGGAGTTCGTCTCAAACTCAAATAGAGGATTTTCCTTAACAAAAACCAATTCATAATGACCATTTCTTGTGCATTTCACAAACAGATTTAAATGTCAAAGAGAGTGATAACTAAGAATGCGCCACTATCAAGCATCTTTGTGAGCAAAAGTTTCCCTCAACAAACTTAATATAGAAGCAAAACCAGTAAAGCTATGATATGTGTGTCCAAGAAAGTAGGAAATAGGTGTACTTGAAAAAAAAAAGGACAAATAACATAAGCTTAACTTTGATTTTGCAAGGATAGAGATTCTACTAGCACCACAATGCACTTAGAACCAAATTCAATGTCACAAGGGAATCACCCTTGAACTCTATTGCACACTATCAATCCAAAACTTCCAGTGCATATATTATAGAATTGAGAGATTTTCCAGCGAACTACTTGGAAACAAATTTCGCCAGTATAAATAATTATTCACCTTTGTAATGTACAAAATAATACCTCTAAAATGTCTTATTAGCCTCGGGTTGTTAATTGAAATTAAATTATCAGGTCCTCCTCAATCGAACGACGTAAAACATGAAAATACTAGCTAAGATTTTGAACATATGTGGATTCTTCATATTGAAGAAAGACAATGTGACTTCCAAGGAAAATTTGAGACGGTTGACAGTGCTGACAGTAGGCCGCTAATGTGGTGTCCAGCGCCTCTCACAGGACCACACATTATTCCCCTCTCTAGCTCCATCCTAGGTCTTCTAAAACTAGTTTATTGTTACTGGGATTGGATCTCGTCACTGCCACTCATCTAAAATGAGGTCTTAACATTCACAATCCCATTGAAAACTCTAAACTATATTCAAAAGCTAGCCAACAACTACAATTTTTAAGGTCGAGTCATGGATTTTTGAACGTTGTCGATATATTAATTCTTTATTGAAAAGAAGCAGGTATACTTGACACCTAGAATTGAGGGTATGTTATGGCAATTCGTATTGTTGGACTGAGATTCTACTGGTGCACTAAAATAGGATTCAAAATTGAGTGATACTACGATGTGCGTCCACCAGGTCAAACGTAACTATTGTTTGCTAGATGGAGGAAAGAATATGTTAATGAAGGAAAAGATGTGTAGCATAAAGCATAATGAAACAGATTATTTTCAAAGATGGCTACACAGATAAATTACTTTGAAAATAGAGGCCTATGGATTTCAAAATATAAGAGAAGCGCTTTGATATCCATTCCTACATTCAATGGGATAGGTGTATAGTTGGCAGAGGAGAACAAGTCTAACAGGTGCAGAGTTAACAGACTTAAAATACACACACAATACAATAGAGAATCGTGAGACAAAGCTCACTGACGAATTGAATTCCACTGCACAATTACATTACATTTATATAGCAGATTTCACTCACCTAATCTTCCTGAAGAAGAGGAAACAAACCTAAATACATGGAACCAATTTCTAAATAAACACTCTCGTTCAACAACTCAAAACTAAATCTATTTCTGCATTAATCCAGATTATTCTCACATCCTCACTTAATGGAGAAATTGATTTTCTACAATACCTAATTGACTTCTAAAAACTTCAAATTTGATTTTACCAAGAGGCTTAGTAAATATATCAGCCATATTATCCTTGGTATTACAAAATATTAATTCAATTTCATTTGACTCAATTTTCTCACGTACAAAGTGGTATTTCAACTCAACGTGTTTTGTTCTAGCATGGTAAATTGGATTATGTGCTAATTTGATAGCACTTTGATTATCACAATTGATGCATGTTGAACCACTTTGTGCCTCTTCAAGATCTGCAAGAATTCTTCGCAACCAAATAGCTTCACAGGTGGCATTGGTCAACGCTTTGTACTCAGATTCTGTTGATGATAAAGAAACAGTTGGTTGTTTCTTACTACTCCAAGATACAACCCCTGATCCTAAATGAAAAGCATAGCCAGAGGTAGATCGTCTATCATCTGGATTTCCTGCCCAATCCGAATCATTAAAACCTGTCAGTGCAACATCAGATTCATCAGTATACATAATACCTAAATTCACTGTTCCCTTTAAGTATCGGAGAACTTTCTTTGCAGCATTCCAGTGATTTCCTGAAGGCTTAGCCATGAATTGACTAAGGATACTGACTGAGTATGCAATGTCTAGTCTGGTAGTGGTGAGATAGTTCAGACTTCCCACCAACTGACGATATAATGTTCCATCTGCCTCTTTAGTTCCATCTTCTCTGTACAACTTTGCATTTTGTTCTAAGAGAGTTGACATAGCTTTGCAATCATTCATATTGAACTTTTTAAGAATTTCCTTTGTATATTTGCTTTGAGTGATCAATGTTTTACCAGGCTCTCTCCATACCTCAATTCCTAAACAGTAATGCAATTCACCCAAATCTTTCATTTCAAATTCCTGCGATAACTGAACTTTAATTTCTTCAATTAACTTGCGAGCACTGCCTGTGATAATGAGATCATCCACATACATAGATATTAAAGCAACATTTCCTTTTTCATCTTTCTTAACATACAAGTTAGGATCATTTTTTCTTTTCACAAACCCATTCTGAAGAAAGAAGGTATCAATCTTTACATACCATGATCTCGGCGCTTGTTTCAAACCATATAAGGCTTTTCTTAACCTGCAGACTAGATGCTCCTGTCCCTGTTTGACAAACCCTTCAGGTTGAACCAAATAAACTTCTTCCTTTAAATCACCATTTAGAAAAGCAGATTTGACATCCAATTGATGTATATTCCAATTATGCTTTGTAGCTAAGGCAATCAGTAATCTAATTGTATTCAATTTAGCTACTGTTGCAAAAGTATCTTCATAATCAATTCCCTCCTGTTGAGCATATCCTTTTGCAACTAATCTCGCCTTAAATTTATCAATGCTACCATCTGCTTTAAATTTAGATTTATACAATCATTTGCTTCCAATTGGAACTTTGTTTTCAGGAAGTTCCACTAATTCCCATGTTTGATTTTTCATAAGAGAGGCGTATTCATCATTCATAGCATTTCTCCATTGTTCATGTTCTTTAGCTTGTTCATAATCAACTGGTTCTACAACATTCATGATATTAGACATCAAG
Organism: Pinus albicaulis; assembly: GCA_034641835.2. NCBI lineage: Eukaryota > Viridiplantae > Streptophyta > Pinopsida > Pinales > Pinaceae > Pinus > Pinus albicaulis. Next base: position 1,410,778,741 of record CM076579.1, on the reverse strand, counting down.
GCATAATCTCTATACCTTGCAGGAAGCTGGGTTTGTCGGGTTGACCTTCTTGGTGCTGCAATACCTGTTGGAGTTCCATCCATGATTCTTCGGCTTTGAGGTGAATCTTCCTCTCGTGATGACTCACTACTGCTAGATGTGCTCATACTGCTCTCATCCTGATCTTGAACCTGTACCTGTACCTGTTCCTGTTCTTGTTTAACCAAAGTATCAAGTTTGACATGATCATCATTAGATATATGACATGCATCATTCGTTGTATCACATTTATCTGCGTGCTCATGAAACAGAACATCTCGACTTGCAAACAGTTTATGGGAACTTGGATCAAACAATTTATATGCTTTTTGATCCGTACAATACCCAATAAAAACACACTTGATTGACTTTGCATCAAGCTTTCTTCTGTTAGCCTTAGGAATATGTGCAAAGGCTGTACAACCAAAGACTCTTAAATGACTGACATCAGGTTTATAACCATGAAGAACCTCAAAATGAGTTTGAAAAACTAATTGCTTAGTGGGACATCGATTCTTCAAATAAACAGCAGTATTAATGGCTTCTGCCCAGAAACCATTAGAAATATTTTTACCTTGAAGCATATTGCGAGCACATTCCACCAAGGTTCTATTCCATCGCTCAGCAACACCATTTTGCTGAGGGGTATGAGGTACTGTGAACTGTTGTTGAATCCCATTAGATTTACAATAGCTGTTAAATGCACTTGACTTATATTCACCCCCTTGATCAGATCTGAGTATTTTAATGTACTTACCTGTTTGTTTTTCAATCATAGTTCGGAACTCTTTAAAATACTCAAATATATCACTTTTCCTTCGAATGAAAAAGACCCAGGTATACCTAGATCTATCATCAATAAAAATAACAAAGTATGAAGCACCACCAAGAGACCTAGTTTGCATAGGTCCACATACATCAGTGTGAATTAATTCAAGTATATCATATTGCCGTTTCTCGGTATGAACATGAAACTCTTCTCTATGCTGCTTACCAAGTGCACAAGCTTCACATGGTAAATGTTCAAACTTCATAACAGGAAGACCTTCAACCATTGATCTTCTTTGCAACAACGATAAATCATTGTAATTTAGGTGCCCATACCTGTGATGCCATAACTCTGTTGTTGATGTCTCTTTGGATGTTAATGCAACATGGCGCTTCACTGTCACATCCAATTTATATAATCCTCCAACCCTGGTACCTGTAGAAACAACCCTGTAGTGGTCCTAAACATATTTCACAATACACCCCAATTTACCAAATTTCACTTTTAAATGATTATCAGTAATAGTGGAAACAGATATCAAATTCTTTTTGAGAGCAGGTACATACATCACATCATGAATCTGTCTCATTTGTCCATTAGGTAAGTACACATTTATTATGCCATAGCCTTGGACTTTAAGTGACCTGTCATCTCCTAGGCAAATGTGTGTGCCATCAGATTTCTCATAATATTTATCATACCATTCTTTATTACAAGTCATATGTGCCAATGCACCAGAATCTATGAACCAAGCATTCTCATCATCAGTTTCAGCAGACAGTGCAGCGTCAGAAAGAAACAACCTAAGATTTTTGAATCCATCAGTAACTGAAGTGTCTCTATTTATGAAATTTCCATTATGTCTTCTATGCTTTTGATTTGATTCATGATTCTTTCTTCTATAGCAATCTTTAGCTAGATGTCCAGGTTTTCCACAATAATCACATTCAATGTTCCTCTTAACATAAGAGTCAGGAGGTGTCATACCTTTCTGATTTGCTTGAAAACGGCCTCTATTCCTGTCCCATGGTTTCCCTCGGAATGATCTTTTACCTCTTGCATTCAAAGCCAAATCAGAACCGTTTGACTCCAGTTCAAAATTTGTCATTCTCTCTTCTTCTTGAAGAAGAATTCCAGCCAATTCTTCAAATGTAGGAGGTGTTGGTCTAGCTGAGAGTGCTGAAATAAAGACTTTATAGTCTTGGACTAAACCCTTCAAAGCAACAGTTACCAAATCGCTACTAGACATTTTTTCACCAATAGCACCAAGCTTATCACTCAAGTCTTTAATTCTAGAAACAAAATTGCTAATGCTTTCATTGGCTTCCATTTTGATAGATAGTAGCTTTGTTTTTAAGAATAAAATGCGGTTTGCATTAGTAGTTTCATACAAACCTTTGAGAGTGTCCCATGTTGCCTTTGAAGTTTCACATTCACGAATGTGAGGAATAATATTGTCCTTCACTGACATGTGTAGCAGCACCTTTGCTTTCATTTCTCGCTTATCCCAATCTGGAATTGCAGCAGCAGTAGTAGGCTTGGGCTCGTCACCTTTAACAATTGTCCATAGATTGTATGCCTCCAGAATTGTGATCAGCTTAAATTTTCAATTTACATAATTTTCACCATCAAGCTTAGTGGATTCATTTAAATATGAATCAGCAAGAGGATTAGCCATTATGGTCAACAACAACCTCTGAGAAAAAAAAACAAATGATAAACAACACAAGAATTTTTAACTTTCACTTGGAGAAAAGCGAAAGTTGTTGGGTTGTTTAATGGGCGATGTCAACACAAAACAAAAAAACGTAGCACGTTGAGCATAATATGTGATTATAATAACAATGGAAGATGCCCCTGCGCTTTTCAAATGCCGGTGGATAACTCTTTTCAGAGTTTGATTGAAAAACTTGCTATGAAAAAAAAACACAATACTCCTGCCCCAGTCACAAAGAACTGCAATATAAAAGGTAGACGTATGCTCAATATAAAACCGTAGGAAATGTGCAGTATGCACAAACTGAAAAACTCAACAGTCTGCCAACACCACGCTTGAAATTAGAGACTGTAAGAAAAAACAGAGCGCACTTCTTAGTGGGTAATCGATGGTGTTGAACGCAGGCTCCTTAAGTCAACTGAAGAAGCGTTGTGCTATTAAGGCGATCGATGTAGCAGAGTTTGCTTCACACGCTGCCATACCGCAGTCAACGTTTTCAACGCCTCGTTTTCAATGCCTCGCAGCGACTAATGGCCGTCAGGCAGTAGGCAGAGGTCACGTGGTTCTCACAGTTGCTGAAACGGAGGGACCCGGCTGGAGATCTTCCATCCGCCCACGCGCGAAGAGGAGAGAGCAGCAGCAGATCCGCTGCAATGAACTGGTGTGCAGTTCTTCAATTTTCTGATGGGTGTCGATAGCGGAAAGTAAGCCAAACCTTACTCCAGTACCCAACAGATCGGCGACAGCTTATGAGCTCCGATACCAACTTAAAATACACACACAATACAACAGAGAATCGTGAGACAAAGCTCACTGACAAATTGAATTCCACTGCACAATCACATTACATTTATATAGCAGATTGCACTCACCTAATCTTCCTGAAGAAGAGGGAACGAACCTAAATACATGGAACCAATTTCTAAATAAACACTCTCGTTCAACAACTCAAAACTAAATCTATTTCTGCATTAATCTAAATTATTCTCACAAACAGAGTTTGGACAACACCCAGGTCTCGCCACAAACACACAAGGGAAAGCCACAAAAATAGCCGCTCAAATTTGGGCAGGGCAGGAATTCACCTGTGATGATACCATGTTAAACACTCACAAATAAATAGGCAATATTAAGATAAAACAATACATACATTTTATTCACAAAAATATTACATGTTAATACAATGTCATATGACTCTTCGTTTTCATATTCTACTCCTAATCCTTCGCACGTTATGTGTCCATGAATTCATTTTGAAAAAATAAAATAAAATTAATTTACATTTAAAATAATAATAATCATAATAATAATAAAAAAAAATCTTCTAAATCAAAACTTAGAAAGCTTGCATTTTATTCATATGACTTTTTAGAGACGAATTTTCAGACAATGGCTTCTAGGGTTTTCTCTGCTCTGAGCTCCCTGGCCGTCGCCTCGACATCGCTTGAACCTACTCTCCCTCGCTGCTATGGACTTCTAGATGCAACAACCTGCACCTCGCCTCATGTCCTTTCTGCCCCTTTGGGTGCTAAGAAATTACACAGCCTCCAATCACAGGAGGACGATGGTGCCTTGGTTTTCTGCAACAGATCTCTACCTCGGCCCACAGCCGCCGCATTCAGAACTTCCCGCCTCCATAAATCAAAGTCTGTTCGCGTTAAGGAATGTCCTGCAGAGAGTTTCAAGTCTTCTCCTCGACCGTTTGCACCATGGACGAGCTCCCGCGATCGATCAAGCTGCACGACCGGTTTGCTCTGTCTACTCCAGAACGGCTCAATCGCCTTCCGACCGTGCCAGCTTCCCCTTTCCCACCTCTCCGTTGTGCTCCCTCAGAAACTTCATCCCTGGGCTGCCTTTCAACAAAGAAATTCAACGATTGCAAGAAGTCAACCCTGCAGCGCAGCCAGCCATCAAGTCGCAACTTGCGATCTCGCTCTGGCAGCCATGGACCCCCAAATTGTCTGCCCCCTTCTTTTCAGATCCAGATTGCTCTTTTAAATGGTAAAACCTTGATATTGTGGGTACACTCCACAGATCTGGTTACACACCTCTTGAAGGCCATCGAACACCAGCTGGAGATTCCCTTATCTTCTCTACTGCTTCTCCATGCAGGTAAACACCTCCAGGACCCTTTTCCTCTCTCCCTTTACAACATTGAAAAAGATGCCCGAGTGATTCTTTCCCTCCATTTACGGGGAGGTGCCGAAGGGAAAACCTCTGCAGGAAATAGATTCTCTTACAGGGATGTCGTCCATGCACAGGCGTTCAAACAAACTGTTCCACCCGCGGAGGCTTCCAAGCCTTTTCTGGTTGATAAAATGGAAGAAGTGCCCTCTGTTGAGATCTTCCACTCGGATCTTGAAGACCAACAGCAACTATTTGTAGAGAAAGCCCTCATGTGCCGATTAAATGGACTCTCGCCTAGCTCAGCTGATCTATACCAGTGGATTCATTCCACCTAGACCATCAACTGCAAGGTTCTTTTATGTTCAAAAGGATTCTTCATCGTCATTTTCCCTCACAGTGAGGACTACCAGAAGGCCCTTACTAGTGGTCCACGGTTCTGGGGCAAAGCAGGTTTATTCCTTACCCCCTGGTTTTTAGACTTCGATCCCTTCACAACAGTCATCACTAAACTTCCAATTTGGGTGAGGCTTCCAAGCTTACCAGCTCATCTTTGGCACCTTTCTATTTTCCAAAGCATTGGAAACACTCTGGGTCGTTTTTTGGAAATTGATCCCTCAAGATGGGAGAAGGGAATCTTCACCTACTCTAGAATTTGTGCCGAAATTGATATTAGCAAAGGATTACCTGACCAAATCCTTCTCAAGGTCGGAGATTTCCTCTAGTCACAGACCTTAGAATATGAGAACACTATGTTCCGCTGTCGACATTGCCATCAAACAAGGCATCTTCAAAACTCCTGCACTTCATTCCTCGCTCAAAAGAAAATAAGCACACATAAATCGAAAGATAAAAGTTGGAAACCTTGTGATCCGCCCCCCAGGAATGTCATCGAGTCCTCTAGCTCAGATGAATATGAGATGGAATCAGATGAGGATGATGCAACACAGCAGCAAGCGCAATCCTCAGTAATCCTAGAAAGATCCTCCGCCTCCATGAATCTCCAAAAGTGTTCGCACGAGTCCACCTCCTCCGACTCGAACAAAGATTCTCTTCATTTGATCAGCAACAATCTTCAAATGATTTCAACCCACCCGTCCCCTGAAAGCTGGACCAAAGTCACCAAAAAGAAAGGAAAGAAAAGTCGTTTGGTGGATTCTACCCACTCTGGGTAGCATATGTGGTTTGTCTCTCTAAGCTTCCCTTGTCTCTCTTATTTTTCATTTTTGTTGTTCTCTTGATAGCATCTTGGAACCGTGGATGATCATTGATTTCCTCATGATCTCCTGGTCTCCAACTTCTCTAGATTGTAACTCATTTTGTACCATATGTTCTTAATACAATCGGTCCCACCTTATTTACAAAAAAAAAATAGAAAGCTTTCTCATATAAAATAATCTATTTTAGGGTTTTTTCCAAGATGGGCAAATGGACTGCAAAGCTTATATTTTTTAAAAGGGTACTAAAATATCCACCAAACCAATCTCATTGAATAAAGGATTTTTGGGGCTATGATTTAGTAAAATATATTTTGTTCTTCAATTAAATCTTTGTGAGTTGCAATCTTTGCAATTTTTTCTCTCAAACCCTAATGAATGTGAAGAATGAAAATATGGTGGAACATACCATAATATTGTTGGAAAAATATTTTCATGATTATTTCATGGAATCCATTATGTAAAAGTGATAATTTCTAAATCTAAGAAGACATATTATTGAAAACACATACCCTTCCAATAAGGAAAAGTACAACTAATAAAGATATGCTTAGTATGATTCGAAGGATGATTGCAATGATTGGTATATGGATAGTTGTTAATTTTGGGCAACTAGGTCCAAACTCCATATTGCATTGTTCATATGACGATGGTCATATTTTTGTTGGATTCCTCTTTCAGAGAGGTGCAACATTGATCTAAAGATCATCTTGATCAGATGAGCATAATGTTTATTTCAAATGTATTTTCCACATGTGCAAGGTCGGCCAGATTTGTAATGTAGGCTCTCATGCCTAATATATGTGTCACACACCCTCATTGATGGATATAAATTGGAGAGACTTGGAGGTCATTTTCTCATCAACTCATCACACATTATCTCATTGTGATATAATTGGTTCGATAGCCTTTGGAGGCCTTTTCCCTCTCACACGTGTGGAGCATCGCTGTTGTTTTCTGCGGATCTATCTATAAGGACTTTTCGCTGCAATGTTGACCAGCATTGACCATGGTCAACTCTTGGTTGTTTGACCTCCAACTTCTACCAAAAATCCGATTTTAGGAGGTCGTACAGTTGGACACTAAAATCGAGGAATTTTGGGTTGTTTGACTGAAGCCCTAATTTGCTGCGTTGACTTATATGTTGCTCCCTGTGTTGACATTTTCTGCACTGTCTTTGGGTTGACTAGTGTTGACTTGTGATGAGTTGTCTTTGAGGGTTGTGGGTGTGACACATGGAAGATTGGCTGACCAAGAAAGACTTTGCTAATTGAAGCATCATGTTGACTGTCATAACACAACAATATCTCATATCTTTGTTGAACAAAAGGAATTGTAAATATGATCTATATTTTGGCTTGTCTTCTATTGATCTATTATTGTGTTCTATCAACATTTTACTTTCAAGTTTATGTGATTGCTATTTTGTATCAGGCCTAAGAAAAATTGAAGTAAAGGTGCATCAAGCATAAAACACCATGGTTATCTAAATTTAACATGGGATCAGAGTTGAGGTGAAGACAAAGTCCAAGAGTCCCAGTGGGTGTTAGAAGCAATCTCTGAAGGAAGAAATCCTATGAAGGAAAAATGGCCTCCTCAACCTACAAGGGTTTCAAGGATGATGATAAATTGATTGATAAGCATGATTATCATGCATGGAAGGTGTCCTTGGATTTGGTGCTAGGAGATCAAGATGTCATGGACTATGTGCAGGGGAAGATTCGAGAACCTCCATCAAATGCAGTTGTTGTCTCGAAGACGAAGTATAGAAAAGGGGAAATCAAAGGAAAGATGATTATCCAAGATTCTATTCATAAGCACTTGGTTTCCTACATCTCTGAGTTGACGACATCTAAGGGGATGTGTGATAAGATGGTGAGCATGTTCAGGTCTAGCAATGCTAATCAAATCCTCTTCTTCAAGAATCAATTGAAGAATATCGAGAAGGTTAAGGATGAATCTATTCAATCTTATTTTATGAGGCTCACTGAAATCGGGAATAACCTCCTAGCTATTGGGGAAGCAATATCTGATCGAGAGATGGTTGTTATTGCACTTGGAGGTCTCCTCCGTGATTGCCATGTATTCAATACCACTAGTCCCAATAATAATGTGATTCCTGATTTTGATGAAATATTGACGAGATGCACTCAAGAGGAAATAAGAATGATGGAGCATGCCTCTAATGGTAATGGAAGTGACCCTACTGCCTTCTCCGCTCATGCAAAGAAGAACCATGGTGGCTTGATAAATCAAAACCATTGTAGAGCAGAACCCAAAGAAAGGAAGGAAAGATGTTACACTTGTAACAAATCTAGTCATTATGCAAGAGAGTTCCCTAATAAAAGGGACTCTCCCAGGGATGATGACAACAACTCGAAAAGGAATGGCAGGAACAACAAGTTTCAAGGAAAAAGGAAGACTCCCTTTAATTGTAGTGGAAATGGAAAACCTTTCAAGAGGTCAAGAAATTCTAGGTACAATGAGTCTAATGTTGTTGATAATAAGATAAATGAATTTATTCGTGTATCTACCCTCTCTTCTTCATCTCCACCCGACACCCTGGATGTCTGGTTGATTGATAGTGGTGCTTCAAGGCACCTCACTAGTTATAAAGAAGATCTTTCTGATTTGGTTGAGAAAGATACGAATCTGGAAATTATCCTTGGAGATAATGCCACCTATCTCGTGAAAGAGACAAGGACTGTGACCCTCCATCTATCTCAAGGTCAAGTCCTACGATTACAGGATGTGTTGCATGTACCTGATTTGAAGAAGAACCTTGTGTCAATTTTGGCTATGGAAGAAAAATGGTTCAAGGTGGCATTTGTTGATGGAAAGGTACTTATATGGAAGAAGAACTTCAAGGAAGCTCTTTCTATTGGTTTTAGATTTGGTACACTCTACCAGGTCGGAGGAAGTCCATTAGGGGCTATGACATGTGATACAACTCTTCAAACAGAGTTATCACACCGGAGGTTTGAACACCTTCATTACAAAGCCCTTCCCAAAGCAAGGAAGGTGGTGACATGGATGCCTGAATTTAGAGATGACCATGAAGGTATATGTCATGATTGTACCGAAGAGAACCATACAAGGGGACCATTCCCCTCAAGTGTCACAAAGACAACTGATATCTTGCAATTGATACATTCTGACTTATCTGGTATGTTGTCTACGACATCCTTAGGAGAATGTTCATGAATTTTACAGATGACTTCTCCCACAAGATCTGGATATATTTTTTGAAGAAGAAGGACAAAGCATTCAAATGGTTATGTACCTTCAAGGCCTTGGTGGAAAATAAAACCGAGAAGAAAATCAAAGTTTTGAGGACCAACAATGGGACAGAGTATGAGTCAAATGAGTTTAATGACTTTTGTAGAGAACCTGGCATTAAGTGTGAGACCACAACTACGTACACTCCTGATCAAAATGGTGTTGTTGAAAAAAAGAACGTGACCATTGTGGAAGCTGCCCGTGCCATGCTATGTGACCAAGGTCTTCCAAAGTTTCTATGGAGAGAAGTTGTGAACATTGTTGTGTATGTTCAAAATAGATGCCTGCGTTCTGCACTGGACTCCAAAACCCCCCGAAGAAGTCTTCTCTGGTAAGAAACTTGATGTTTCTCATTTTCGAGTTTTGGTTGTCTTGTTTACTTTTATGTGTCGAAAGAAAAGAGAAGCAAGCTAGATGCTTCTGGAAAGAAGGGAATGTTTGTGGGCTATAGTGAAACTTCGAAGGCATATAGAATCTATGTTTTTGGTCAAAGAAAAGTGGAGATATGCCACCATGTCACCTTCGATGAAAATTTTTCCCTCAAGAAAGTGAGAATATTCCTAGCTCCAAGGAAGACAAAGAAGATGAAGAAGCAGGTAAGTTGGAAGAGCCGAAGGATGCCCTGATGCCCGATGTTGAAGGACCTGTGGATCCCATTGATCCATCTCTTTCAAATAAGAGAAGGCCCTCATGGCTTAGGGATACCCTCGAAGATGCCGAGAGACATATTGTCCCAAGGGGGGCATTGTGTGAAAGCAAGAAGCCGAAGAGATACCAAGGTTATCTAGCAACCATGAGTACGATAGTATAATCTGAGCCTGGAACATTTGAAGAAGTTGTAAAGAATAAAGTTTGGAAGGATGCTATGCACAAGGAGTATGAGTCCATTATAAAAAATTATGTCTGGGAAGTGGTCCCGAGACTAGAGGACAAATCTGTTGTCACCTCAAAATGGATCTATAAGATCAAGCATGGATCTGATGGAAGTGTTGAAAATTATAAGGCAAGATTTGTTGCCAGGGGCTTCTCTAAAAAAGAAGGCATATATTATGATAATATATTTGCACATGTGGCCCGCTATACCACCATCTAATCTATTATTGCCCTTGTTGCTACGCAGGGATGGAGTCCACATCAAATGGATCTATAAAGGAAGAGGTGTATGTGGAGCAACCTCTAAGGTTCGAAGTCCGAGATAGAGACACCCATGTATACAAGTTGAAGAAAGCCCTCTATAGGTTGAAGCAAGCCCCCAAGGCTTGGTACGAGAGGATAGATAGCTACTTGATGAAGTTGGGTTTCACTCAAATTAATGTTGATCCGAACCTTTATTTTAAGGTTGATAGGGAAAGGCCTCTCATTTTGGTTCTCTTTGTGGACGATCTCTTCCAGACAGGGGTTGACCCTCTCATTCTACATTGTAAGAGGGAGCTAGCTTTTGAATTTGAGATAAAATACCTAGGACTGATGCACTACTTCCTTGGCTTGGAGGTCTAGTAGAGGTCAGGCGAGATTTTCCTTTCTCAAAGAAAACATGTCATGAAGTTGCTGGAGAGAATTGGTATGGTGGATTGTAAGTTTGTGTCGACACCGATGGAACTCAACTTTAAGAAGTTGAGTGGAAAAGATGTTGGGTCCGTGCTAGCAAATCCTACCGAGTATCGACAAATCATGGGGGCCCTGATGTTCTTAGTGAACTCATTAGGGGAATTTTGAGCTCTAAATTGGGCCTTTTAAAAAAATAATAAAATAATAGTTAAACCAATAAAATAATATTTATGAATTTGAAATTCACTTTTTGCACCACAATCCATGTAACCATAGTTAAATTCAATTCAAAAGTTGTACCAAAATAAAATTAATAAAAAAATTGCATTTATGTGACTATAAATAAGAATGAACTTTTCAAGAAAAAACCATTATCATTGAACAACTAATGCATTTGTCTTTTGTACTTAAATAACTTAAAATAAAATATAAATATAAATTTATAAATTCTTAATTATAATGTATATTATTAATTAAAATTTATATTATTTAAATTGTATAATAGTATGTAATTAATATACTATATAAAAATAATATAATATAATAAATGTATAGGGATATGCATTGTTTCTTTCAAAAAATACGAAATGACAATAATCTATTTTTATTCAAAAAGTGTGAAATGACATTTATTATGAGTATTTACTTTGACTTTAAAAGTACTTAAAGCACTACCATGGTTAACCATGAGTTTTTATCCACCATTGAGAATGTGACAAGTGAGTACCTTTAACTCAAGCAATGCCACCTCAACCATTATGGATGGTGTCATCCCCTAAAATGTGATTGGTTCTCATAAAGTGAATTTTGATTGTACATTTTTCTTAGAAGGCCCATTTTAGACCTCAAAATTCCCCTAATGCCCGTCCAGACGTATGTTTTGCAGTGAACACTTTGAGTCAACATATGGTTGATTACCATCACATTCATTAGATTGGTGCCAAGAATCTATTAAGATATCTTTGACTCTTAATCAACTGTGGGCTAAGATACACTGTCGGGAGTTTGAGACTCCATGGATGTATTAATGCCAATTGAGCTGGCAGTGTGGTGGATCGCAAGAGAACATTTGGATGTTGCTTCACCTTGGGTTCTGCTTTGATATCTTAGATGAGCAGGAAGCAGAAGTCGGTGGATTTGAGCACCACTCAGGCCGAATACATTGCATCGAATATGGCCTATTGTGAAGTTGTTTGGTTGTGAAAGCTCTTTAGTGAGTTGTTTGGGCATGTGTTAGATACCACCGTTATCCTTTGTGATAACAAGAGTGAGATTCGTCTTTCTGAGAACCCTGTGTTCCAAGATTGGTCTAAGCATATTGATACCACTTTATCCGGGATATGGTACAGCAAAGCAACATAAGGCTCGATCATATAGGAACTGATGAGCAGGTCGCGGAGATTCTCACAAAGCCCCTGGGGAAGGTTGAATTCCTAACCTTCCATGAGAAGCTTGGAATCATGGAAAGACCCTATTTTGAGGGTCCTTCTTGAGTTGGACTATGAGCTTTGGGAGCTCCAGGGGGCTTGGGGATAGCTTCTTGGAGCTCTAAGCACATACAGGGCTAGGCTTGCCAAACCTTGTTGTGATTCTGCCCCATCGTTATGAAATTGAGTTGGTTCACCTCTCTCTGATCTAAACCCTACACGCATCCTACCCATGGAGTTTCAGACTCAAGGGAAGTACCTCTCATTTGGCCAATGAGGTGGGAAATGTGGGTAGAGACCAATAACAAAACCGATGGACGCATCGAAGATTGCCATACTATCTATGTCTAGGATGGCACGTGTCCAACACCTTGATTTGGGATCAAGTATGATCAGCTTTTTACCTCTAAACTGACTTCGGGTTAGTAGGAGACTCTTTTGAGTCCAAGAGAGGTTTTTACCTCAAAGCTTCGGGTCAATTGTGTGTGATGTCTTTGTGACTCACCTTTTGTTCTATCTGAAATAAAAAGCCAGCAAAGCAAGTTACAGCAAGATGACACACAATGTTTGGTGAAAGTACATGATAGTACTGAAAGATGGCACTTGTGGATAGATGGAGTTCTCCCTAGTTGAGAGGGAGTGTTAATTTTGGGCAACTAGGTCCAAACTCCATGTTGCACTACTCATATGATGATGGTCATATTTTTTTTGGATTTCTCTTTCGGAGAGGTGCAAGATTGATCTAGAGATCATCTTGATTGGATGAGCAGAACAATTATTTTGAATTTATTTTCTACATGTGCAAAGTCGGCCAAATTTGTAATGTAGGCTCTCATGCCTAATAGATATGTCACACACCCTCATTGATGGATATAAATTAGAGAGACTTGGAGGTCATTTGCTCATCAACTCATCACACATTCTCTCATTGTGATCTGATTGGTTCTATAGTCTTTGGAGGCCTTTTCCCCCTCACACGTGTGGAGCATAGTTGTTGTTTTCTACGAATCTGTCTAGGGCTTTTTGCTACAGTGTTGACCGCGGTCAACTATTGGTCATTTGACCTCTAACTTCTACCAAAAATCTAATTTTAGGAAGTTGTAAAGCTGGGCACTAAAATTGAGGAATTCCAAGATGTTTGATCGAAGCCCTAATTTGATGCATTGACTTTTCAAATGTTGTCTGCATTGATCTTTTCTACGTTGTCTTTGGGTTGACTAGTTTTGACTTGTGATGAGCTATCTTTGAGGGTTGTGGGTGTGACACATGAAAGATTGGTTGACCGAGAAAGACTTTGCTTGTTGAAGCTTCTTGTTAACTGTCATAACACAACAATATCTCATATCTTTGTTGGACAAAAGGAATTGTAAATTTGATCCATATTTTGGCTTGTCTTCTATTGATCTATTATTGTGTTCTATCAAAATTTTACTTTCAAGTTTATGTGATTGCTATTTTGTATTGGGTTTAAGAAAGATTGAAGTAAAAGTGCATCAAGCATAGAACACCATGGTTATCTAAATTTAACAATAGTTCACATTTTTGGGGTAATAACTACTTTCTCTTCTATTTGATGGCTATATTTCACCTTATGTAGAGAACATCATGCAGGGAAGTCAAAAACTTATTATGACTACTAGTTTTCAATGTGCCTATTCGCTAGTGCTTGTGTGCAATCTAGTACTAGTGTGCAATGTGAATGACAATTCGAATATGAATAGATCTACATATTTGGATTCACATCACTGCGGTAGGAATTTGGAGCACCATTTTTAACTATTGGTTAAGTTTAAGCAACTTCAAAGGGGAGTACACATGAGCACCTGTACATGAGACCTACATTCAAGGTGGACTTTATTTTGGACTACAACATGACAACTAGTAGTTGTACATGAACCTTGTTTCTTTAGTTTACTTTAATATTGCAACCAAAACTCATCCATGAAACATTAGTTTATGGCTATACTTCCTCACAACTAGTCTTGAGGAAATTTTTCCAAGGGCGCTGGATTGTTGGAATCTTCCCTAGGGGTGTAATGAGAACCATCCAATGTAATAATAGTGATGCCCATTCAATGTAAAGTGAACTAGCTCGACTATTAAATAAGGCCTTCTTTAATAATGGGCTTTCATTAAAGAAGGTCCACTAGGTAAAGTCTCTTAGTTATAAATATGGATGGACTCCTTACAAAGTGTGGAGATTATTGTATTTGGACCTTATTTTATTATAATATTGTCCAATCAAAGAGGCATGTGAACATGTGGTTTCCTCCCATTAAAAAAAAAGAAAAATTAATTGTAAGATTTTGTCCTACCTTGAGAGTTTTGTATTAATAAATGAAAGAAGATTATCCATATTATCATTTGTATATTGTGTGTGACATTATATTCAAATCTAAAGTATAGGACAATTTCATTTTTGGAATGCTCTCGTGACACTATAAGCCTTTCCCATATTGAAATACTTTGGGGGGTTACACTGACAATTACATTGTCGAATCGATCCTATAAGGCTATCCTAAACCAAAAAGTGATAATCCCAATAGCACCCCCACCTTTTTGGCGACGCTTATTTCATATGCTATCGGCCCATTAATGCGGTGGCAGATACACTGCCCACCGTTAGATTTAAACAATTTTAAATCTAACGATGGACAATGTATCTGCCACCGCATTAATGGACCAATAAAATAGAAAATAATGTTCACCCACCTTTTTCAATACGTAAAATTAGGACCTTTTGAAATCATACTTTTAAATAGCTAAAATTTGGATTTGAAATCATACCTTTGAATAGTGGCTTGCTTTGCTCCCCGCCACTTAAAGAAACAACCCATCACCGCTCACCCCCACCCAACAAATAGTGGCTTGCTTTGCTCCCCGCCACTTAAAGAAACAACCAATCACCGCTCACCCCCACAAAGTCATTCCCACACTCCATAACATAACAATGTTGTACACCTAATCTTTACATGCTCAAATTCTCGATGATAGATTTGCATGCCAATTCTTCACCATGTGCCAGCATAAGAGGCCCAAGTTTTACTTTTAAACTCAAATATTAGAATATATAAAACGAATGTTAATGATGAAAGATTTGAATAATCAAGAGGTTTAAATACTTTGGTTAAGCAACCAAGGTCCTTTCTTCTTAGACCCCTATCCTCTAAATCCCCTTTCACCTCCCCTAATTATGTAATCATAATCCCCCATTTCTCTTTAGACCTTTCATCTGCCACCATTAGGATACTTCACATCACAATCAATGTACATGTTTACAATTCTTGTCGTCATTCTTTACTAATCACATGTTCAATGTATTCATAATCCCCCATTTCTCTTTAGACCTTTCATTTGCCATCATTAGGATACTTTACATCATAATCAATGTACATGTTTACAATTCTTGTCGTCATTCTTTATCACTATAACTACATTCATAAAAAAGAGTTTAAACAAGAGTTTCCAATATAGAAAGGAGTGGAATTATAAACCAAACACTCTTAGCTCTATTATGCTCTATTATGACAATCAAAATCAAAATCCTTGATCCAGTATAGAAAGGGGTGGAGTTTGGTTTCCAGCATAGAAAGGAGTGTAGTTTTAAACCAAACACTCTTAGCTTTATTATGATTTTGCCATTTGTAGCCTCACTTCGAGTATGCTCTATAAGGAAGATCTAGCATAATAAAATATTTCCTTTTTTCTTCATAATGATCAATAATGAATATACAACAAAAATAAAATCTACATAAAGTGACATAGTGGCCATTCTTGGTAGGGTTTTTGTTGAATTAAGTTGAACAACAGAAAAGCATGCACGAGATAATGATTAAATTTGGCCCGAGTCCAATAAGGCATTACAAAAGTTTGCACAAAAAATATTTTATCAAATTCATCGCTGGTCAGTAACACATGGATATCAGTAGCCTTCAAGCAGAAAAGCTAATATACTAAAAAACAACAAACTACATAGTAAGCACAATCAAAGATCAATGGCATCAGAAATCGAATATTTTGTATCACGACTAAATTATACACACAGCACTAGGAATAATCTCTTGAAAATTGAAGTTTAGCGTATTGCATTGTCTAGTCAAAAATATCTACTTCCATTAACTGCATCCAGGATATTACTACAACATACATACTATCCAACAGATTCATACACAGAGGCAACCATATTCTCATATAAATGCTAGAAATATACTAATACCATACCATGCTTATCATATTCCTAGAGCCATGCCAGCTGAACAAGGAGACTAATATATATATCAGAACAAATCAGAATTAAATCGACCAAAACCTCTTAAAGAAAGCTGAGGATAATATAGATCAAAAAGTAGATGCCTTCATGATTTTTCAATCACGTGCCTGCAAAGAGATGCCCCGTCCTCCTGAGACTCCAGATTCATAAGAGCCTCAAAATTAGAACACAAAAGGAAATCAAGCTTTATTTGGTCAAATTTAAGAAATCCAACGAACTAAAATTCCAGGACTGCTAAATCATATTTGTACATAGTAGTTCAACATGAGTTTGATGTTCATGTTTTAACTGTTGGCCTCATAAGTCCCATTCCAGAACCACTTCCAACATGTTTAAAATCGGTTGCCTCCAAGCGGTCCCCGTGACCAGAAAATCCAGTACCTCCTTTTTCCAGGTTGATCAAATGCTTTTCTTTGCAGCTTTTATTGCAGACAAAACAAACCCCATCTAATTTAACAAATTTCTCTGCACACTTTTTGCAATAAATATGGCCACAAGTGCTGATTGCCATTAGTGTATGCCTGTTTGTTAGAGTATCTTTGCAACTAGGGCAAATAGAACTGGCCCCCAAAAACTCGGATTTTTTATCATGTTGATCCTTCGTAAAAATAACTGGAAAAAGAGACTTCAACTTCAGTTTCTCTTTACCCTCTGGGCAGATTGTATCAAGTGAAGGTGCCTCAACTTTTGCTTGTGCCTCGGGAGTTGCTGATGGCAGCCAAAATGCTTTCATTGTCCGAAGAGCCTCCTCTTCAAAGGAAGTGACTTTAACACTATTGGCCCCATGAAAACTATTTTTGTCTCGAATGTGGTTTTTGTCATTATATTGAGGTACAGCACCATTGTTTTGCTGATCAAATGCATCAAGTTCCTGTTGCCTCTTTAACAACAGCTTCTCTTCTTCCTCCTCCTTCTCCTGTTTTTGATGTGCTTCATAGCTTGCAAGTTTCCTGTCAAGTCATACACCCATAACACCAGCAACTTACAATACCCACTGAAAAAAAATTTAAATTAAAAACCTAAATATATCAGATATTTTGTACTCTCAACATTGAAGTGCTGGCAACCTAAACTAGTCATTCTACTGATAATGAATGGGGAAACAATCCCAGCAACACTCGTTTTTATTCTGTAGTATACAAACTTCTAGTTTAAACATGCAACGAATAATATGACCCCATAGTCAAAATATGCACAGTAGCATCCAAAGCTAAAAGCAGATTAATGTCAATTGTGATCAACCTCGGTACTCTGATAACTGAGCAATACAAATGCCCAATCCCATTGCCAGATTAACAAGAGCCATCAAGAAATAAATGGAAAATAAATAACTTCAAAGGGCCATCAAGAAATAAATGGAAAATAAATAACTGCAAAGGCCATAGCCTTCACTCCAAAAGACATCCAAAATACTGTATGCATCACCCTCTGATGAAAAAGAAGGAAAAAAGCACCAAACAGCTCAAATTACGGAATCCCGTGGAGATGCCTAAAAAAGGAATAATCCTGTTGGCCATCTGAAGCAGATCTGAAATTCCCAACAAATCAAAAGGCAGTCACATTCATACAAAAAGTAGCCAAACATAAGAGCTTTATTCTGGCAAGTGGAGGGAGATCATCTACCCAGGCAAAGAAGATCTCGTAACAAGTCCAACAGACTGCAGTATGAAAGCAAGTTAAGGCAATTGCAGTGACGATGACACCAGGTTAATATCTGGTAGCCTTGACCCCCATTATAATACAGTTGATCAAATAGTTTCGAGCTGTGGGTTACGTTGATGCTGCAACATTGGTGGATATATGTCAGATGGAAGTCCTAGGTGACTCTGATAAAACGGATGCCCTCGGTCACATTTTCACAGCTAAAAAAACAGCCTGATTGTAATGCAGATCTTGTAAGGAGGTCAAGGCCTCTCAAGTCAGAAGGGTTTTTAAATACAAAAAGGAAGGTTTATTGCGCCTCATCATTTAAATTTAGTTTTTACTTGTTCTGTACTGGGGTCCTATAGTTTCCCTAACCAAAATATATATTCACTTGCCAGTAGTTGTGGCAACGAAGTGACATTGCTTATATTTAATTTACAGTGCATGTTTTTATGGGCAGCGCATCTCAAGATTATATGTTCTCTCTGATCTTTCTCTTGCACAGTTCCCCATGAAATCTAATAACAGGAATCCATTATCCTAAACAAAACATAAAAGAATGGGATAGAAAAAGCCCACAAACCCAATTGGAGAATTCCATGAAAAACCCTAATACAAGAACAATTCCCGACAGAGGACCAGTAACACCCAAACAGCAAACCCTTATAACATTCTATAAGACACTACTAACAGGAACCCAGTTGCCCAAATCAAGGGAAAACAATACCCAATACTCCAGAAAAAATCAAAAACTAAAAACTGGGTCTTATTCAGGATAACGAATCTTACCTCTTGATGTCTTTCTTTTGTGCTAACAGGCATTCTAGAATGCATTCTTTGCAGAAGAGGTGACCCTTCTGACAGCAGAGAGGGTCTATCAATGGCTTCAAGCACAGACAGCAGGCATCAAAGGGCTTAATGGAGTCCTTGCCGAGCCTTTCCTTTTGGGTACCATACCCGAGCTTTCTCTTCTCGTCGTATGTAAAGAACGCCAAGTCATTGTTGTTCTTTGAATGTCTCTGCGGCATCTTCGCTGACTCGGGGATTTACGATGGCCTGCGACAGATCTTATTGAAAAGAGATAAAGAGCGATGGTTTGAGAACTTTGTAGAAATCACAAATGGTTCAGGGGTCAATAAATCTGGTATTTTTGGTTTAAATAAAAAGCACTCTCGGTGGATTGTATATAAATCGATTTGGCAATTGTGTGTGTCGGTTGATCATTGCGCCTATGAAATTCATTGTTTTTCTTTTTTGGTTAAATATAGAAAGGGCATTAGTTTAAAAAGTGGGGAGGTAATTTGTGAATTCTTACTTAAGTTTTTATTGAGAAATATTTTTGGGCTGTGTTTTGTTCAAGAGGGTAGTGCTTTGTGATTCTATTTGTGGTGTTTTTACTTTAAGCTGAGTTTAAGTTTCTATTGGGTATGGTTGACGAGTGTTTTGCATTTAGTTTTGTTATATATATATATATATATTATAGTTAGTATACAAATTTTGATGTACATGACACGAGGGTTTTTTATGTTTTTTTTTTTTTTTTAATAAGAAAATATTATCATAAAAATAATTTTAAGGTTCATATAGAAATATTATACTTTATTTGAGTTAATAAATTTGATATGTTTAGAAAAAATAGAAAAGTTAATTGAAGTTGAGTTAAATGTATATTTTTTAATTATTTATTATTTGAATATATTTTTTTTAAAGTTTTTGCAAGACTATTTTTTTATCATGTCTAATATATTATTCTTATTATCTATTCAAGACTTTAAGACTTTATTTGAATATTAATATTTTAA
The DNA here is from genome assembly GCA_034641835.2 of Pinus albicaulis. NCBI lineage: Eukaryota > Viridiplantae > Streptophyta > Pinopsida > Pinales > Pinaceae > Pinus > Pinus albicaulis. Next base: position 1,410,758,926 of record CM076579.1, on the reverse strand, counting down.
TATTTTTTAATTTTTATTATAATTTATATGATATTATAATTTATAAATTGGTTTTAAAATGGTGTCTTGAAGAGAGTTGGTAATTATTTAAGTGTCTATAAGAGTTTGTTTTATTTTTGTCTGGGCGAATGGAATTAGGGCTTTGAATATGAGTGTTTTAGATTTCAATGGTTATAGCCTCCAACCTCTCTACTTGGTGCCTAATCAATGCTCTCATAAATCATGGTTTAAGATTTCTCAAAGCTAGATCCAGAGCTAGCCTTGGATGCCCTTGGCTTCATTTTTTCATATTATTTTCCGCACTCATCTTGACAACTCAACCTACACCTATTAGACAGTGTCCACTTCTAACTACTTGTGCATGAAAAGACTCACTCGATCATTAGAAATACGGTTGCCAACAATTATCTCAAACAATGACATCTTCTTTAGGTTTTCTACAAAACCTACATACCAAACTTTAACCTTTTTTTTTTTCAACACCAATATGTGATTCTTCTCTCCTCGCTACATCAATCTAGGGTTTTTTTTTGTATATGGTGCCATAGTTTTAGCTTGATCAACCTACAACCAAGCACAAGATCACATTCAATGAGGCCTCATTCTCAACAAATTATTTAGTTTAATAGACTACATAGCTCAACTCCCAATTCAAGGCAACACTCTAGCTTATCTTTCTGTAGGTTGTACCTAGGATGATGTGGAGGATGACTAGAGGGAAAGAAGGTTGAATAGATGTCAAACTAGGCGGAGGATGTTTGGATATTCAAGGGACCGACTAGAATGTTAGCAAATATGGCCCAACTCAATAATTCACTTGTTTGATGACACATTGGATCCATAGAGACTTGCATGATTAAGGTCAATATCATTGGAAGAAGATATTATCACCATCATTGGTGAGATGGTGTAGGCTCTATCAGAATGTTGTATAGGAGAAGGTGTCTTACCAAAGAAGGGCTTAATCAAGGTATTGAAATGGCAACAAGAAATGGCACCCTAAGGGGGCTTCTGATTTAATTTTCCCTTAATTAAATTAGAAGTGAAATTGTAATTCCATCACATAACAGCTTGTAAGTGTTAACTGAGTCGGGAAGACTTAGTTAGCTTAGGCAATTTGAGTTGGAGGTCAAAGTAGAGGCATGTAGGGTGTCTCCTACTTGTTAGGAGCCCTGGTTGAGTTATTGGTGAGTTGTAATTAGTTAACTCAATTATTTGAGTTAAAATTAGTTTAACTTGTTCTAACTGAGAGATGAGCTAGTGATAGGTCCAATGAATTAAATCTAATTTCATTCACATGCAATGATCAATCAGATAACTGATAATTCACTATAAATGATTTTTGCATGTCAGTTCTAAGGCAGGCCCAGTTAAGATTGGGGTTAAAGGGAAGATAACTATCAATTGTATAATTTTAAAATTGTACAGGTCATCAAGATTCCTTGAAGGATTTTCACAATCAATTCTTGGGAATTTCCTAATTTACAGGGTCACAATTCCTCCAAGAATGCATAAGCGAGGCTGGTCACACATAGGCAGAGAATTGGTTAAGTATTGGACTGATTTTTCCTAGATCAGAGTGAGACAATCAGTGGAGTGTAGAGGTTTCTTGGGAAGAGAAATAACATTGTATTGTTTCATGTTCTTCACTTTATGCAATATACAGAAAGCGGGGTTTTGGGCAGCTTCTTTCTCTAGATACATCTCTTGTTGTGCGATTGATAATTTATTTCTCTTACTTGTTATGTGATCATGCGATCGAAATTGGTTTCTGCAATTTGTAGATTGATTCAGTATTTTGTTTTAGTACATTCCAAGATGAGTTGAATCTATTGAGATATTTCTACACAAGGTGGGTGGTATATCTCCAAAAATTGTTATATGTTGGTACAGTGAACCTATAAGGATTTATGAAAGATAATATCTAGATGATCCTTAGGCATCAAAATTCAGCATAGGTAAGTTAAATGCACTAAGTGGATTAAATGTTTTACTATGATGATGATTTTTCTTTGGACAAGATTCACATAGATCTTGAAATTCTTAGTTATGGTTTGGAACAAGGGTATGATAGGACTATAGAGTTTGGTTTCATTAGTGATATGTTGGAACTCCATCACATGAGTGGTGCCCCAATTTTGGATCTATAAAAGTTAGTTTTGTATAATTTTAGAGGGTGGGAGTGTTAGCTTGAAATTCACTTAGAGGCTAAAGATTTGTTTCTCCACCAATCTCGTCTCAATATCAACCAGACAATATGTGACGGATCCAAGTAAACTTCCTAGATCTACTACACTAACAATTATTCATCTCATAGAAGAGGATGAAAATAACACACATGTGCATCCATGTAGGTTGGTGTAGTTTACAAATCCTTTGGAGTTGTTGGAAGCCCTGCTCTAATCTAAAGATCCTACCCCAACCTCCCTGATTTGATCCCCTACACACATACGCCACCAAACAAGATGATATTTTCCTCCGTGAAAGACAAGTTAGTATGCACTAGAATCTATCATAATAACGAAATCACATTCATACTTACAAGAACATAAAATATAGAATAGAATTCATGATTTCTATTCATGAACAAGAATATTATAAAAAAAACATTATACCTTAATTCTTGCAAACTCTCCTTTGATCCTTGGCACTCCTATCCCCTTGGCTTGCAGTGAGATTAGGCTCATCTCACATGAAAAGGAATAAATTTCTAGTGGAAATTCACCAGCCTCATTGATCTATTCTCTCCATTACTCTCCTCTCCCCCTTAGAGGGTCTAACTATATAATCCTTTATGGAATTCGGTAAGATGTATCTCGACACCTAGGGCCACGAGAAGTGTAGAAGTATGGTGATAGAATTGCAACTACTTAAGCAGTTTAATATAAAATAAAGAGACATTATTCTACTATATTGATCTACGAAATTAATTCACAATTTAAAACAACAATCACAAACATGCAATAAGAAATACCACACATGCAAAGTATTTTTCTAGGGGAACCCAACTGGGAAATACCCCTCAAGCATCTTTGCATTAATCAGATGAATAGAGAATGTATTACAATTGCTTGCTCACTTTGAGCACAACCTGCAAGTGAATAACCTATCTCTCTACTCAATGAGAAGCTTTGACCCAGCCTTAGTCAATTCTTGCCCTTGCTTGAGCCCATATTTCCTTGCAAAAATCCTGAGGAATTAGCCCCTATTTTTTAATTTTCCTCTAATTAATTGTTCAATTCCTAAGGATTGATAATTTGATTGCATGCAACACTTGTACACTTAAACTAGTTTACAATTGCTTGTTACACTGCCCTGGAGTCTCCACCATTGCTACGGAAATCGAATTCTCCGCATGCACTAGCTATTTTGAGTTGATTGATCAGTTAACTGAATGATCATTGATTTATATTGTTGTCCCACTACACAATTGACCTTCCACTAGTTCCATTAATTGTTATAACTAATTTTACTGAGAACAACCGGAAATAAATGACATTGATTGCTACAAATTAGCAATCACACATGCTTAACTGAACTCCAAGCCATCTAACTCGAATTTACTAATCTAATTGAGTGACAAGATCCATGTCACACAATTTAATTTCCTCCAAGTTTTATGTTGATGTGGAAATTTGAATTTTCTCAATTTGACCAAGGAAAAGTCAAATTGAGACTTTCTTGCTACACTTCTCAACACTTCCTCTTAGAAAGAAAGGGATTATCAACCACCCCTATCCTGCACCTGTGGAATTCGAACTTCCATCTTAACATATCCTTTGTCAATATATCAACATATTGTTCCTTTGTCGGAATGTATTGTACCAACATTATTTTTCTCTACATATAGTCTCGTAAATGATGGTACCCAATATCTATATGCTTGGATCGATCATGAAATACCAGATTCTCAAAAAACTTAATGCAACTCTAATTATCACAATAGATCACAATTGGATCCATCATCTGACCAAACAGCCCCACAAGTATCTTTCTCATCTAGATCACCTCACATGTTGCTTGACTTGCAACCATTTATCTAGCTTCTATCGAGTTGAGCACCACATACCTCTACTTCCTATTGTACCAAGAAAAAGTTGTGGACCCAACACTGAAAAATCCACCTGATGTACTCTTTCGGTCGGATGGACTCCCTGCCCATTCTGCATATGTGAAGCCACACAACTTCACTCCCTTTTTACGTCTATACCATAATCCCTATTTGGTAGTTCCTCTAAGGTATCGTAAAACATGCTTCGTTGCCTTCCAATACAATTTGGTCAGCCTAACCGTAGCTTGGCTCAGCAGGTTTACTACATAAGACATATATGGTCATGTGTTCACAAGATACATCAATGAACCCACTAGCTATCGGTAAATGGTAGCATCAACCTCTTCTCTTGAAGTGGAATCATCCTTCCTCCATTTGGTCGCTAGAGGTGTCTCCATGTGTATACAACTTTCCATGTGAAATCTCTATAGTATCTCAGTGGCATACTTGTCTTGAGAAACAAATAATTCCCCATCGCCTTGCCATACTTCTAGCCCAAGGAATTAGTGCATGAGACCGTTGTCCTTCATTTAAAATTCCCTTGCAAGGTCCTCCTTGCAAGAGTTGATCAACTACTTATCACATGTTAATATCAAATCATCAACATATAGAACAATGATAAGAAATTTAAATTATGCCAAAATATGATAGAGGTTCGCATATGCTTCACTTTTGGTGAAGCCCAAACTAGTGAGATAACTATCAATCCTAGTGTACCAAGCTCAGGGTGCATGTTTGAGACTGTACAATGTTCACCTGACTATGCATACATGAGACTCCTGATCAAATGTCTCAAAAACTTATGGTTTCTCGATGTACACTTCCTCCTCAATAACACCATTATGAAATGTTTTTCTTACATCCATCTGGTGGATCTTCCACCCCATTTTCGCAACTAGTGCAAGAATTGATCTAATGGATGAATGCCTTGCTACAAGAGCAAAGTTTTCCTCATAATCAATTCCCTCAACTTGAGAGAATCCTTTGGCCACAAATATGACCTTGTACTTCTCTATGCTTCCGTATGTTGCATGCTTAACCTTAAAGATCCATCTTGAACCGACAATTGATTTATCTGTTGGTCTTGGGACTACTTCCCAAACATTGTTCTTCATGATGGATTCGTACTCTTCCACAACTGCATCAACCCAAATTGGTTGCTCAAATGCTTCCTCGAAAGATGATGGCTCACTTTCTACAAGCTCAATCATTAGAACCATGTAGCCATTGTACCTCTCAAGTGACCTCCTTTACCGACACAAATTTGAAGGAGCTCCCACATTCTCCCTCGCGTCCTCCACTAATCTATCAACTTCTCGAGTTCTTTTTCTCCCTTCTCTGGTTGATTCTGCTTGAGTGGATGTCTCCACTCTTCCTCCTCTCTACACCTCCATTTATGGATGCTCCACAATTTTTGACACTCCTCCTTAGGTTGTTGCTTTGGAGCTAAAAACTCCTCTCCTAGTGAAATCAGAAGCTCCCTCTCAAGGCAACACTGCATCACTTTCTCCTCATCAAAATTTACATCCATTAGCACAAATTTCATTATGAGGGAAGGTAAGTACACATGGTAATTGTGTGGATTTTTGGTGTAACAAAAAAAAACTCCCAACTCTATGATCTGCTCAAGCATCTTCCTTGAATCTTTGGAGACATGGCAGTAAATAGAGGCTCCAAAAATTCTCAAATGATACACATTTGTCTTTCTCCTCGAGAAATTCTCCTATGGTGTAATCATACCAAGAATCCAATGAGGACTCTAGTTCTATAAGTAGACTGTTGTGTTACATACCTTTGCCCACAAATCTAGTGGTAGGCCTTGGTCATGTAGCATATCTCTCACAACTTGTACAATGCCCTGATTCTCTCTCTCAGCTAACCCATTATGTTGTGGGTTGTGGAGTGTTGTAAGCTCTCTTCAAATTCCTTCTTTAGCACAAAAAATCTTGAAGTCATTAGAAACATACTCACCTCCATTGTCACTCCTGAGAGACTTCACCTTATTTCTGTTCTCTTTCTCAACTAGTGCCTTGAATTATACAAATTTTGAGAATGTCTCATTCTTCTTATGCGTGAAGAAGATCCAAAACTTTCTTGAGAAATAAACAATAAAAACAACATAGTATTTCTTTCTGGTAGTGTAGGTTGTTGATAAGGGTCCATAAACATCATAGAGGACTCTCTCCAAGACTGCATGTACTTTGTCGTCTCGATCATGGAATTTGGATTTTACATACTTCCCCAACGTACAACCCTTACAGACATCTTGTTTCTCAAGTGATCCTTTAGGGAGGCCAATGGTTATTTTTTGTATAATATTTAAGGCACCATGATGAAAATGACCCAACCTTGTGTGCCAAAGCTCATTAGCATCATGGCTTTGCACTTTCTATGCCTTACTACTTAATGCAGCACAATATTCCACATCAATTTTATGTAGGTTCTTCACATGAACCTCAATCTGCTTCACCTGTCTAGTGGCTACGTGTCTTAGGAATGCTTTCCCCTTGTTGAAGATCACATCATAACCACAATCTTCCAAAACTGCTACAAAGATGAGATTCTTCTTCAGTCCTGGAACAAACATGACATCTTAGAGGTGAAGAGGAGATCCTGCCTCCCTCTTAAAGGTCATTGTACCAATCTCGGTAGCATTGTACCTTTTTTCGTTGCTTAAATGATCTTTTCTCTCTCTCAATGTGTAGAAAAATCAAAACAAAAAGTGGAATTCAAGTGGGAACTCACGATGATAGTGATCATGGTGAAGAATGAATGGGAAACCCTCTTATTGATAACAAAGTATTGGGTTAATCTCGAAAATGGGAAATAATAAAATCTAATTGACCACATCAAGAACAAACTGTTAGGAATGCTTTATTATATTTTTTGGAGAGGGAAACAGATATTCAAAATGGTCAAATATCTTTATTTAGAAGCAATTAAAAAATAAAATGATATATTAATCACTTCACGAGGATTAAGAAAGGTGTGAAATTGAAATAATTATTAAATGATGGTTTAATAATTATTCCAAAAAACAAAATAATAAATAAATAGTGATCTATTTAATTATTCATAGGTGATTTAGTCAAATGTGACAAGGAATTATTATTAAATAATGATTTGATAATTATTCCTAGAGAAAATTAAATAAATAAGATTTATTCAATTATTCTCATGGGGTTTCTTAATTTTAATAAAAAATAATTTAATAAATTATTACCTATAGTGAAAGTGATTTTACTATGGTAAAATTAATCCTACATGTTGCATTTTAATCCACCTAGTTAGAAATGTCTAGGTGATAATTTTTAGGTGATAACAGATTGCCCCCCAATGTATGAATATTAGGAGTAAATCATATAACTAAAATATGTTGTCGGTTACACTTCCATGAGACACCAAAGGGGAGTCATATAAAGAGAGAGAGAGATCCAACTAAATAAATACAAGGAAGGACGGAGTAATGGAGTGTGCGAGACCTACTAAGTTGATATAAATCTCCTTTTTATTTTGGAGAGCATGATCTCAAATGAGGTGGGGGAGGCATACCCATACCCACCGAGATAACTAAGTACAAATAATAATGATGAGCTCGGAAATGTGGGAATGAGCTACAAAGTACATGATACATGATATGTTGGCATCAATGGGCCAGAATGTAGCACAATAATAAAATGATACCCATATACATAATGTGCCTGGAAAAACATAGACCAGAGCTAAATAGAATAAAATTTGTTGATCCGAGTACATGATACATAAGCCCCCCAAGCTGACATGGTGAGGGGGAATCACAACCAAAGAAGCCCTGCTGAATGGGAAAGGGATCTGAAGATCTGAATGGATAATTTGAAGGATGCATGCATGTTGTGGGTGCTGCAAGTAGTTGAAACCAAACCCATCAAATTTATGGAACTACATCTGAGGTTGCATCATAATCGGCTGACATTCGGGAATGTGGGGGGCTACCTGAAGGGCCACCCCCTCATGAGGCCTGGAACATCTCACACACACCCTGGAAATACTGGTACAATCTGATGGATCACCAGACCATCAAGTGTATGATTCTCGATCATGCAATAATGAGCTGGAGTCGAGCACACGAGAAACAACCAAGTAAAAGATCAATATTGATTCCCTTTGCTTGATCTGAGGCACCAAACAATGATGAAAGATGGAACCATGGTACACCGCCCTCTAGACCCCTCTCCTGGAATAAATGTGCTAAAATCGACAGAAGAGGGCCCCCAGGGTTAAGGAAATGAGGAATCCTAAATAAAGGCATGCAGGATCATAGTAATGTGACTGATAAAATGACATCAGGGATGATGATGGAGGGAAATAATATGAGCCAATGAATTACGACTTCCCTTGTCAAAGCATGATACGTGAGGTGAGTTACCAAATTTTGAGGTGAGTTACCATAAAGTCCTCTCTTATATAAATTTGAGAAATATAATCAGTACATAATGAACATTACAAATAGTAAATTTTATGAACGTTAATAATTATATCGACATTAATTCACATTTATTAATATATTTTTCCATGATCACCAACTACATGTTATTCAAAGATAAGGTTCTTCCGAGTGATAATCTCTTTCCCGGTAGCTACGAAGAGGCAAAGAAATTGTTGAAAATGTTGGGTGTTGAGTACATATCATATCATGCATGTCCAAATGATTGTATTCTATATAGAAGATAATACATAGACAAATGTGGGCATGACAGGTATGATAAATAAAAAAAGAAGGGTAAATCACGTACTGGTCCTCCTTTTAAGATATTGAGGCACATGCCTATAATCCCAAGGATTCAAAGGCTCTTTCAAACACAAATAATTAGCTATGTTGCGGGGATGGCATGCCTCACACAGAAGTGAGTTGGGAGTTATGTGAATCCAAATTGATTCAATAGCCATGAAGCATATAGAGGATACATGGCCTGAAAATTTCAAGGATGAAGTACGAAGTCTATGACTCAGCATAGCCATGGATGACGTCGACCCATATTCCCTCCAGAACACCAAATATTATGTTTGGCCTGTAGCAGTGATCAATAACAATATCCCCCCATGGTTGTCTGTGAAGAATGAACATCTTATGTTGGCTCTCATAGTCCCTGGTAGAAGACAAGTGAAGAATATGGATGTCTACTTACAACCATTGATAGATTAAATGAAGGAATTATGGGATGGGATAAATTTATACGATGTATCAAGACCCATCACAACATAGAGGAGTTTTACATTGTATGGGAGATGTGCTTACATGACACATGATTATCCAGTCTTAGGAGTTTTCTCTGGTAAATTACATGTTTAATTTATTGATTTGTTTATATACGTAACAATATTCTTTCACATATTAGGTATTTAATTTGTTGTAATATTTGTTCTGATCTTCATGATATTCTTTAACGTGCCATGCATATTAATTAATGTATACAAATATAATCTCGTAGGTCTTGTAAAAAAAGGGTATTTTGGATGTAAATGTTGTGGACCTTCTCTAAAATCTAGATGGTCTAAGGACCTACGAAAACCAGTGTATGATTGCTCCAGGGTATTCCTACCAGAAGAACACCCTTATAGAAGAGAAATATCTTCTTTCAATGGTAAATGAGAGAGAACCCAATGGCCTCCAATAATGACACCAGCTGAATGGCTTAGAGCACATGAGGGAGAGAAGGAGAAGTAGTTCATAGAAATGTTCGATTCAAATGGGGAGCCTATGTTCGATGATCCAGATTTCTTCGACACCTATGTTGAGAAATTTCCCATTGGGATGAAAAGGAAATCTATCTTTTATGACCTCCCATATTGGGAGCATATTAATATTACCCACTTATTAGATCCCATGCATATATTTAAAAACGTTTCATCTTCTTTATGGAGGAACATATCATCGAAACAAAGTGACACATTGGCTGTTAGGAAAGATCTTATTACTTCAAAAACTAAAAAGAAACATTGGTCAAGATGATTACAAAGTATAGGATCAGAGGCAGGCGCTGGTCCCTCTAATTCATGTTTTTTCAAAGAAGGTGGTGTCCCATGGATTTAAAAAAAAGATGATATTTCTTTTGCAAAGGAAGTTATAATGGGTGTGAGGGTGCCAAATTCATATGGGTCTTCACTACGGCGCTGCTTCACCATGGATGACCATTTTTCGGGGTTGAAATCGCATGACCATTTGAATCTTCTAAGAGTACGTATAATGTCAAAATCATGGTTTTATTATTTGTTATATTAATAAATTTTATCCCATGCGGGGATCATAAACATAACTAATTTTGTATATTATTGCACGTGTCTATAACTTTGCAGTGTCATTATCCTTTGTTCGTGCGTGGGTGTGTGAAACATGAATTCCCTCAAGACCTAGGACGTGCCATATCTAAATTATCTGCATTTGTACGTTGGATCACGTCAAAGGAGATTCATGTGGCTAACATTCCACGGTGGCGTCAAGAGATAGTTGAGATTGTTTGTATTTTTGAGAAGGAATTGCCGACGAGTTTCATGGACTTACAAGTTCATCTTCTAATCCACCTAGTAGAAGAGGTTGAATTAGTTGGGGTGGTTTCTTTTCGTTGGATGTTCTTCTTAGAGAGGTACATGAAGAAATTGAAAGGTTTTGTTCGACAAAGGGAAAAACTTGAGGGGTCTATGGCAGAGGGGTACATATCGTATGAGTCTTTCTATTATGCCAGTGAGTACATCAAGCATATCGACAACAGACCAGGTGTGGTGATTTGGGATGATGAAAGAAGACAAAAGAGAAGGGGAGTTGCTCCAAACGAGTGGAAAAAAGCACTTGATAAAGAGTAAGCGACTTATAATTTTTCAAATTTACAAAAAGTAATTAATATTCATGTTGAACTTCGATATAATGTATATTTTGATCTCTAAGTACTATATAATGTTGGTTTGATTTCATCAGCGAATTCAGAAGTTGAAGCAATCAATAAATTTGTTCTTTACAATTCTGAAGCGACACAACCATGGGTCGCATTGTACGAACAAAAAAGGATGAAATGGGATAGTGACAGGAAATAATTCAAACAGTTGAATGGTAGAAGTGTACCTTATCCCGATCATTTAAAAGAAAATATGCCAAAAATATGCCCCAACAGTTGGGTTGCTGACCAAGTCAGAGATAAATACGATGCTACTGGTCGTTACCCGCGTGCTGAAGAGGATGCACTAAATGTAGGGATTGGGTGCAACAACTCGGTAATAATATTTTTAATTTATATGTAAATTTGAAACTTATATTAAGACATCTACATTTCATATTTTAACTGTTGGGTTATTATAAGACACATGACACTATGATTTTTTTTAAAACTTTTTTATATTAGGTGCATTTGTTCCCATCTATGTGGGCATATGGACACCATTTTCGCATAGAAAATTTCGATGCTAGAAACATCACACAAGACTGTGGAGTGGAAGTCGAGTTCGATCAATCTATTTGATCTAGCCACCGTGATCAAAACCTAGTGCGAGGGACGTTAGGTTACGTCAGAAAGATACAAGAGATCATTGAAGTGGATTTCTCTTCTTTCCAATGTGTTGTTTTTAGGTGCAAGTGGTGGGACACCTTTGATCGGAATAATGTAAAGGAAGATTGCGATAGTAGGCTAATATGTATCAACTCTAGAAAGATGTGGGATGAAGCTAAGGAGCCCTATGTTTTCCCCAAACACTGCAACTAGGTGTTTTTTTACCCAGATGTGTTGGATAGGGATTGGTGGTTTGTATTGATACATGACCCTAGATCAAAACATATTTTTGAGAACAATAGTGTTATCATGCCATGTGAGTTGGAAGATAATGAGGGTGATCATGAGAACTTAGAGTGATATGGTACATGTGTTATTTCATCAATATCTATACTTTTTAAGATGAGTTTTTCGAAACATTATAATATGTATTTTGAATTAATTGGTAATTTGCATTGTGTTAATGTTAAAATCAATAATTCACTTGATAATTTGCAATTATGTTGATCTCAAAAACAATGGTGTACTGTATAAATTAGTTCTTTTTTTGTATCTAAGATCATAATAAAATAATGATAATTCTAAAGTACATGAATTTATTTACATTATTTTCTAAACTTTATTATGTTACAATAGTTCATATTATTCTAGATTTATTATTTTACAATTATTTAAAATTTACAAATTTACAAATTTACAAATTTCAATAAATTCATTTCACATTGATACAATTAAAATTTTACAAGTATTTTACATACAATTACAATTAAAATTACAATTACAATTTTAGAATTTTACATACAATTACAATTTTACAATTACAATCAATTCACAATAATACAATTAAAATTTTACAAATATTTTACATACAATTACAATTACAATTACAATTACAATTTTACAATTTAAGCGTACAATTACAATTTTAGAATTTTACATATATACAATTAAAATTTTACAAATTAAAAAATTTAGAATTACAATTGCAATTTTACAAATTTACATATATACCATTACAATTACAATTTTAGAATTTTACATACAATTATAATTAAAAATATTACAATTTTACAATATCATGATCATTTAATATTAAATTAATTAATAAACATCACGTTCATGATAACCATCGTACAAACATCATATTTGACTAAAATACACATTCAAAATTGCTAACATCATCGTGATCATGATCATCTAACAAAACACAATTAACATTATATATTAACACCATCACAACACAAACATCAAATATACATCTCATGTCAAATAACTTATGCTATCACATACACATCTATTTGCATGCTGCACATTAAATGAACATATCTAACATGACCTAACAATATACACATCATGATGATCACCAACATGTAAATTAGTACAAATGCAACATGAACATAAAATACATGGACTATATATATATATATATATATATATATATATATATATATATATATATATATATATATAACTAAATAATATTAAAAATATACAACTGTAATATAAATGTTATGGATCAGCTAGTGGTAGTACAACATCAATATCTATACTAGTGGAGGCCTGCTCAATCAATGATGCAGCCTTGACGGTCGATGGTCCAGCCTGCTCATGATCATGAGTACTGATGGATGCTACAGGCTGCTGATTGGACATGGCCGATGGTCCACCCTCATCTCCATGATGACTGCTACTAGATGCTAGTGGAGGCTCATGCTCATCTGTCGCAACGCGAGGTGAACGATCATGAGATGATGAGTCGCTGCTCGCGGACTGTCCATCATGTGTTGCGGCTCGACCACACCTATAACGTGCAACAATCCTCCTCAGCCACGTAACAACTATCGTAACTCCTACGACATGCCACATCAGGATGTACATGTCATGTGACATGCCTCTCCACATCTGTAATAGCCTATCATCGGCCTGTATGTCTTTGTAATGAGCAGGCTTGATGCCCGCATCAAAAATCAATGCACTGATTTGGTCGCCTAACTCTATCCTGTATCTAGCATCAAGTAGACCACGCCTAACAAAAGGCAGTACCGGTGCACCAGTAGGAGCAGGTCTCTCTTCATCGGCCTGCTGATGATCCTTGAAATCTGGCATGCCCTAATCGTCATCAGGATCCACACCTAGATCATGTGGCGGTGCTAGCATGTCGTCGCCATCAAAAGAGCCAATGTCTGCAAAATATATACAAGTGCACAACAATAATTATACAATTTCATTACACAATTTAATAAAAACAAGTTAAAGAACATGCTAGAATAAATTTAAATATATAAAACAGTAATATTACCTCTATCATTTGGTGGCTCATAAGCTGTGAAGAGGATATTGGCACACCCTCAGCAATCCAAACCCACATAAGGACAAGGGATCATAATGAAGGGATGCTCATTAAAACTGGCTAGCAACTCCAGTGCATCATGTGATATCCTCACTGGAAATAGAGTCTTGTCCCTCTTGGGCATCATCTGCCCCCACATGTGCATACGTGCCTCAAACATCGGCCTACGAGGCTGTCGAAGAAAAGTAGGTCTCGTCTCTGGAAACATCTCAAAAAATAAACAAAAAAGCTCTGAAGAAGAAGGGAAGTTCACCCTTCCTTGTGCATGAGCACGACATCTATCTAAGGCTGTATAGAACTTTCGCAAAAGAATGGCAGACCACTTAACAAGTCGTGGCTCTTGTACTAAATAATCAACATAATATAGAAGTGAGAAACTAATGCATTTCCCGTCACTGGCATTGTGCTAAATGGTCGAAATGATAAGTGAGAGACATTGCACCTCCTGAATACCAAATGCACCAATACGTAACTGACCTCCAACGACCCGAAACTCTATAAGAGATAATACATTTTCTCCAATGTATCTCTGGGAGTAAAATAATTGACTCCCTGCTACACATCCAACTAGAACCTCTGGGAAGGAGGGAAAATCCACCCCTCTCCTTGATAGCCTTGTAATGAAATATATATCCTTCTCAATGAGAGTGTACCACTGGTTGATACCAACTCGTAAGGCCTGTTGTTGGGCATTCCACCTTCGGATAATATGTCTAAAAAACAAACTATGGCCCTTTAGGGAAGTAGCCTCCTCATAGAATTTGAGAAGGCCTACCTGCCTTAGGAGCCCCTGCGTAGCTATTGTAATAGGGTGAGGGTACACATCTCTCTCCCTCTCTCATGCCTCCCACAGGCAAACCATGTTATACTGCTCTGCCTGTTGTTGTTGTTGTTCCCCCTCTTCTCTCCTTTCACGTCTCTGAATGATTGACATATTAAACACAATTTTTTTATTAAATGAGACATGTATTTAGAAATATACATATAATTTTTTTTTTTGAAAAAAAAAAAACAGTCGGTGCACCAAAAACACAGTCATGCACCGGTCCCAGTGCATCTTTCTGTGGAGCGCATCGACGTTGGTGCACCTAATAATATTCAGCACATCGGAGGCGGTGCTCCAGAAAAAATTTTAGTGCACCGTTGACTATGTACGGTGTCAGGAGGGCAGTGCACTGACTAAAATCTATGCCCCGGGGCGTATATTTAAGTCAGCGGACCGACCTCCTGCCATCATGAGATAGTGAACGGTGCAGTCTTTTACAAGGCCACACCATTGAAGTAGCTGAAATACAGAAATTTGTGCGCTGACAAAAATAGCCATCTCGAGGCGGCTATTTTTGTCAATGCACCGTGTTGCTACTATGCCACTAGGTCAATGGTGCGACCAGGTAACCGACCGCACCGCACTTTTAAAAAAAAATTAAAATAACATGGTGCGCCTTCGGTACTGCCGCGGAACCGGTGCGGATACCGTTAGCACTGGTTTACCAGGCCGAAACGTTGACCATGTTGAAATGTAGTATGCGATGCGCAGGAAACATTACCTACCCCATGGCGGATAATTCTGTCAATGCATCGTGTTGCCACTATTCCACATTGTCAACGGTGCGGCCTGGTAAACAACCGCACCGCACTTGTAATCTTTTTTTTTTTAAATAGCATGGTGCACCTATCGGTACTGCCCCAGAACCGGTGCATATACCGTTAGCACTGGTTGTGGTGCGGTTTGTAAATTTACAGGCGCCATCGCAAATTGGTGCGAGCCGAACGGCTCGAGCGCACTGCGCGACAACATTTTTTTTTCTTTTAAATGGTTAATTTTAAGGTTATTTGAAATTCTAATTGATGCAGGAATTCTGCTCGAAAGCAGAATCTCGCATATAAGAAACTCACCATCCAATCAAGATCCAAAAATTGTTCACTTCTTCTATAATATAAAACCATGAAACAACATTAAGCTCAATTTTACATGAAGGCGAAAAGAGCCATGCAAATCAAACTCCATTAACTATATCAAAATTCTGTGGCCAAATATTACATTGGGCGGCCTCTGGCTCTTGGCCCTCCAAGCCTCTCCTCACTCACTCAACTCTTCAATATCTCAGTTCTTCAACTACATATTTTTCCTCACAAAAACACTCACATTTATACACAAATAATGAATTTAATTCATTCCAAAAATCTCTCCACCTAATCCTCAACTAAATCTAATTTAAATTCATTTTAGGTGTGGACTCAACAAAGTCCTGTACATAGAATTTCTACTCCCTAATTTTGCTACCTAATTCTATTTTCTCTCATATCCTTTTAATTAATAAAAGAATATATAAAAAATCCTCACCTTCATAATTTATCTCCTATTTTATTTAAAAATAACAAATTAATTAATAAAACCATTAAAATGTCACACCCCCCATTTATTACATAATTAAAAATGAAAATTGGCCTTGATGCTCCTACATCAGACTCCCAAGGTTGAAATTAATCATGATCGCCTGATCATGTGTTCGGATCTCTGTCTGCCTGGATCCCATATCTTGTGCTGCAACTTTCCATTTGTCGTTGCTTCTGTCTGTTGTTCTTCTCCAGGTCTCCACACTTTATGCTGCATCGCCCCACTGGCTATGCTTTCACAATCTTCTATTGTCTTTCTCTTGCCGCTTCTTCTTTGTTTTACTGCTGCTGGCCTCTTCTGGGATATCTTCATCATTATCCTCCTAATTAGTTCAATTTATTGATCCAACATATCTCCTTCAGCATCGGCAATAAAACCTGTACTCACAAAACAATTGTTAGAATAAAAAACATAAGGATTCAGTGCCCCTTCCACTGCTGGCAACATTTCAGTATGTTGTTCTAAAATTCCCTCATCCATCAACACATCAGTATGCTAATTCAATTCCTCTGTGAGACTATCAGTTAGTCCCTCCTCCACATCATCTTTTTGAAAAATGTTTCCCTGTTCTGTGTCTTCCAGCAATTTTCCCCGAAAATAGGTCCTCTGCTTTTCCAACTCTCTCCTCTGGAGATCTAACTTCCGATATAACTGAACAATCTCAACGGGAGTAGAACTCAGAAATTTTACACAATTTTCCATACCTTCACTTGCTATTGACCAATCATCAGATGGTCCTTCTTCCCCCGCTTCAATATTCTATCGAATATTTCCATAAGACCCCTATGTCTTCATTCCTTCCTGAGATCTTGCTATCTCAGCATCATTCTGAACAAATTTCAGATTCAACTCTTCTTCTTTAACAAACTTCAAATTTTGTCCAACACCCTGTGATATGCCTGCCATCACACACAAATCATTAGTCTTAAAACATAAGACCTTGTGGTCTCACTGGATGCTTCAGTCGACATATCTCTTTGCTGTTGTGAATCCTTCATTTGATTCAGTTCTTCTGTAGATTTCCCTTCAGTCTTATCACTACTTCCATTCTCCCTCTGACAATCTTCCTGAATTTTCCTGGTTTCAACATCATTACATTGTAAAATTTTGTCAACAATCCCATTAAACAAATACACTTGTTTACCTCCTTGGAATTTTCCTTCAGCATTTCCACTTTGTTCTTGTTCCATAACAGCTTCGAATTGCTGTCTTATCCCAAACAAGAAGTCATTTGTGATTTCTTCCTGTTGTAACCAATCAACACATTCCTTCTCTTAAAGGAATTCTCTACCAGACTTTACCTCAAGAATTTCATTCTCCTTTGTGACAGTTTCATCAGACTGTTCACTGCCTTTCGCACATCCTGCAAACATACATAAACTGTGAGAAAAATTACAAGGCTTCATAGCATCATCTGTTTCTCTCGCCATCACCTCTTCAGATGCTTCTGAACTATCCCAATAGTTCATGAGATCCTCCTCACTGATCTCGTCACCCAGAATTTCGCCATGTTCCAGGCCACAAATGGAAACATCCATTTTTAACTCAGCCTCTCTGAGTTCTTCACAATTCAACATCTGCTCGAGCTTCCTCAACTCCTCCATCAACTGTATGTTTACCTTCTTTTCCCTCTTTGCGTGTAGCTTCTGCCACTTCACCTTCTTTCTCATGGTCCAACCATGTGTCTGGTTTCTCACATTTTCCTGCAACAACTTCATTAACAATTCAAGGTGAATTGTTATCTCAGCCTTCTCCCGCTCGTACTCTTCATCAGATCTCCGAAAATGACTATCAACAGTCATCTTCCCCTCCTTTGTGAACTGCCTCTGTTCACGTGTGGACTTCATTTAAGCCACTTCCCCGCAATCCTTCACACTTGTCATTCATCAAAATGCAACTCCTCCTCCTGCGTTTGGCTTCTCTTTGTCCTGGAACCAATCTATGACAACCTTCTTGCTACAATTTTCTGCAAACAACACTTTAGCAACTCATGTGTTATAATAACCAATTCTTTGGGTGTCGGGCTCCGCCGATCATGCACCCAACTACATTCAGAATTTGTATTTATCGTACAACTCTTTGACTTCAGACTTATACCAAATTTTCATCTTGGATGAAAATGCTCAATCTTGACTCAAAACTATCCAAACTTCCATCTAACACCTGTTTTCACTTCAAGACTCGACCAAAAATTATGACAAT
The DNA here is from genome assembly GCA_034641835.2 of Pinus albicaulis. Lineage (NCBI taxonomy): Eukaryota > Viridiplantae > Streptophyta > Pinopsida > Pinales > Pinaceae > Pinus > Pinus albicaulis. The sequence goes on along the minus strand of CM076579.1, from coordinate 1,410,740,411 downwards.
GGATGTTTCAAGTTTATACAATCTTCACTTTCTTTCATATTTCATTCTTTAAGAAAAATCATCAATTTCCCTTATCATTCCACATGATACTGAAGTCTTTAGTCAGTTGCAATTCAAGTGTTCCAAGATTTTTTTAAAGTGAAAATAAATAAACCATTTCATCTTTAATGTTCAAAAGTATCATACCTCATGCTCCTATGCAACCTCTATCCTCTGATTTCCATTCCTCTGTGCCATCTTTGTCCCTGTCAATACTTGCATTCTCACAAGTTTGTCATTATTTCCCTTTTATCGATCTAAGTGTGCCATGTCAATTTACCATGCCCCTTGCTTACATGCTCATATACTTTCACAAATCACCACATTATACCCACTTGATAGCAGCCTAAATTGCTAACCCACATTCTCACTCTTCAATGCATATAAAAATGCATGTCCATATATAAACCAAATATAAGTTTCAAACTGGGCAACCTCAATTTAATATGCGGAAGCTATATTACTTAAACAATGATTATAGAACCATTGGAATACCCATTTCAATTGAATTCGAACCAACATTAGATCATTTCCAGAAATCAAAGGTTCGGATTTCGTCCTCACCTCAAAAGAACTTGAACCAATATTCAAAGTTTACAAAACTTCATTTAAATGCGCCACGGCCAACATATATCCACATCTCCAAATCAAATGTTATGAATATTTACTAAGCTTTGGATTTCAAGACCCAATTCAATGGACTCTTCCTTCTTTGGATTAACTCTCAATTGCCAACCACTGCTTTTTTTCAGAACCATACATCAATGGTTAATAAACAATTATCAATAAACATTTCATAAAATGCTCACGGCGACACCAACACCAAAGTAATACTTGGTTCTAGAAATTTAACACATAGCAATTCGATTTATCATTTACAAATGAGGCGATACCACCGGTTTAGTGGTTCAAATCCTTCTTTACTGCTCAACGCTCATTGAAACTTCTGCATTATCGAATTTCTATTCGATTCATGATTTCACTTAACCCAACGTTCAGCTATTTTTTAATTGAACTCTCACAACAATAATAAATCCCAATTTCAATAACACTTGGGCTCACAGTTTAACTTACCATTTTAAACTATACGCTGCTTCATGGATACAATGCCACTAATTCTACCTCTTGCATCTTTGCAATCGATGTGCGCTTTCCCTTCACGATTCTGCATCCGAATCTCTGCAATGTATTCTTCCCTAATGCGCACAGAGATCAAACAACCTCTGCGTCCACTCATCAGTTACCCTCGATCCCTTTTAACAACATTTCTGCGTTCAACATCTTCAATGTTGCTTCAATTAAGTTAATGGTTGTCCACTCTCTCACTTGCCATGAGCAGTGACAATTCAATAGAAACGCCGCTTCTACCATGCCCGAAATTTGATGGCTATACGGAGGTCTGGTCTGCTATTATGATCCATACAATTCGTTTGATTTGACCAATGCATATAGTGTTAACAAGGTTCAATTCATATCTCAACAAATTTCAAACCTTACCATGTAATGCCTATGGCGTGGTCACTGTGGCTTTGGATACACAATATTTCCAAGACAGCAACGCTCCCTACAATGGAACCGACCCCAACCAAAACATGGTGCTATCAATTCCCAGCGATGGAAATGGTTCCATTCACGATTTCTCCATTGTATGCTGGCCTGCGAATCTCTTACTGTCACGGTTCTGTAAACACATTATAAAAGCACTTCAAATTTTCCTTTCAAACGACATGACTTCATCCATTCAACATCCATGGTAATATATAAGTGTTTGTTGGTGACTCTAGATAGATTGACTATGAAATTCCTTCCATAATACAAAAAATAAAGCATTCACGTTGGCCTATGGCTCCGGCTACACCATAACCACACTCTTTTTCCCGACTTACGGTCAATCCCATCAAATCAGAAAACATCAAAACATATTGATATGCAAATACGCTATAGAAGGAATAATTACCTATGGCATTCATCAAACTTCCATCTTGCGTAGCTTTTCAATGCATTATTTTTTATCCAGACTTTATTTCGACCTTCACAATATATCATTTGATCAACTGACTCGCATTTGACATCGTGGTTGTCACGAATTTGAGCGCAGAATGTCAACCCAAACCATGGTCCCTTTGTGACTTAGCTATGCTTGCCAAATCCGTCATTCGACCATCCATACATCGTAGTGTTTATGCACTTTAAGGTGTACTCTCCACTTCTGTCAACACTGTCCATACCTCATGGTGTTCCTTCATATCAAAATGCTCTTTGCAGACATAGTCTCACGCTGTTTCAATCTCTCTGTCCAGAGACTATCTTGAAATTTCAAGGTGTATTCTCCACGTCGATACAACCAGCGATCATCAATGTAAGCTCTGATACCAAAAATGATGCAGGAATTCTGCTCGAAAGCAGAATCCCGCATATAAGAAACTCACCATCCAATCAAGATCCAAAAAATGTTCACTTCTTCTATAATATAAAACCATGAAACAACATTCAACTCAATTTTACATGAAGGCGAAAAGAGCCATGCAAATCAAACTCCATTAAATATATCAAAATTCTGTGGCCAAATATTACATTGGGCGGCCTCTGGCTCTTGGCCCTCCAAGCCTCTCCTCACTCACTCAACTCTTCAATATCTCAGTTCTTCAACTACATATTTTTCCTCACAAAAACACTCACATTTATACACAAATAATGAATTTAATTCATTCCAAAAATCTCTCCACCTAATCCTCAACTAAATCTAATTTAAATTCATTTTAGGTGTGGACTCAACAAAGTCCCATACATAGAATTTCTACTCCCTAATTTTGCTACCTAATTCTATTTTCTCTCATATCCTTTTAATTAATAAAAGAATATATACAAAATCCTCACCTTCATAATTTATCTCCTATTTTATTTAAAAATAACAAATTAATTAATAAAACCATTAAAATGTCACACCCCCCCTTTATTACATAATTAAAAATGAAAATTGGCCTTGATGCTCCTGCATCACTAATCCGCTAAAAGGCTTAATTATGGAAAAACAAGAAAAATACCTGTACATTTGCCTATTGAGGAGGCATATTGGCTGTAGAATTTGCAAAAGAAAAATTTTCCACCGTTTTGCAAAATTCAAGCTGGATATTGGTAGGAAATACACAGCAGTGCCTGCGTGCAATGAGTGCAATGTCAGGGTGGCTCAGACAAGGATAAATTGCATTGGTGCTTGAGAGCTCTGTAGCACTGACAAAAGTGAAAAATGCGGTTTTTTTGGCCATAATTTTTTAAAATTTATTTAACCCTGTTATGGTGCGTGGGGTTTTATGGGGGCACCGGTGCATTTTCTTCATTCTGCATCGAGTGGTTTCTATTTTCGTGCAATTTTTATGAAGCACCGGTGCAGACGTTTTATAAAGCATCGGTGCGCTACAATAATACAATGCACTGGGCGGGTGTGTACGAAGCACACGATACCCGGTGTGCCAATGTTTTGTGTGGTTTTTTGGCCGTATTTTTTTTTTATATTTAACCCCGTTCCAGTGCGCGGGGTTTTATGGGCGCACCAGTGCGTTTTCATCATTCCGCATTGGTCGGTTTCTGTTTTCACGCGCTTTTTATGAGGCACCAGTGTGCTACAGTAATAAAACACACTGGGTGGGTATGTACAGAGCGCACGGTGTCTGGTGTGCCAATGTTTTGTGCGGTTTTTTGGCTGTAATTTTTTTTAAAAATTTAACCTGTTTTAGTGCGCGGAGTTTATGGGTGCACCAGTGAGTTTGCTTCATTTCGCACCAGGCGGTTTCTATTTTCCCGTAATTTTTATGAGGCACTGGTGCGGAAGTGTTGTAAAGAACCGGTGCGCTACAGAAATACAATGCACTAGGTGGGTGTGTACGGAGCGCATGGTGTTCGTTGTGCCAATGTTTTGTGTGATTTTTTTGCCGTAATTTTTATTTTAATTTAACCTTGTTCCGGTGTGCATGGTTTTAAGGGCACACCGGTGCGTTTGCTTCATTTCGCATCGAGCGGTTTCTGTTTTTGCGCGCTTTTTATCAGGCACCAGTGCAGAAGTGTTGTAAAGGACCAATGCGCTACTGAAATATAATGCACTGGGCGGGTGTGTATAGAGCACACGGTGTCCGATGTGCCAATGTTTTTTGCACACCGGTGCTTTATCGTGTTGAACGCACCAGTTCATTTTACGGTGATAAGCGCACCAGACGAAATACATCCGCAAAAACCTCCGCCCGCCAACCTTCTCTAGTAACCTCAACTAGAAATGGATGTCTGGGGTATTTTTATAAGGGGTTCCTCAAAAACATCTACTAGAGGGTCTTTTTCTTGTAGTGTCAAGGCAAACTTTAAGGATAACCATGTACATGTCATTTCTCCCATAAAATTTAAGGTATTTGCTAGTGTTTTTGGAACCATGCACATGTCATTTCTCCCATAAACTTTAAGTCAAACTTGAAGGATAACCATGTACATGTCATTTCTCCCATAAAATTTAAGGCATTTCTTCCATAAACTCAAGGCAAACTTTAAGGATAACCATGTATATATTCATTTCTGTGTGCAGGATAATTGTATTCACACAAATTTCACATGCACACAACAACTTCACCACACATACATCTCCACTAGGCATACATGCATACATGCATATACTAAACATTAATATACATCCATCTTGTAGAACCTATCATTATATTTTCATTTCTAGCAGTGTATTTATTTCAATTAAGTTCATAAATAAACATACCAATTTAAACTTATGCACATACTTGGTTTAAGAAATTTTCTAGTGTTTTTGGAACCATGTACAAGTCATTTCTATGTCATTTCTCCCATAAACTCAAGGCAAACTTTAAGGATAATCATGTACATGTCATTTCTCCCATAAAATTTAAGGCATTTTCTAGTGTTTTTGGAATCATTTACATGTCATTTTTATGTCATTTCTCCCATAAAATTTAAGCCAAACTTTACTTTAAGGCATTTTCTAGTGTTTTTGGAACCAGTACATGTCATTTCTATGTCAGTTCTCCCATAAAATTTAAGGCAAACTTTACTTTAAGGCATTTGATAGTGTTTTTGGAACCATATACATGTCATTTCTCCCATAAAATTTAAGGCAAACTTTAAAGATAACTATTTACATGTCATTTCTCCCATTTCTCCCATAAACTCAAGGTAAAATTTAAAGATAACCATGTACATGTCATTTCACCCATAAAATTTAAGGCATTTGCTAGTGTTTTTGGAACCATGTACATGTCATTTCTCCCATAAACTTCAAGGCAAACCATGTACATGTGTCATTTCTCCCACAAACTCAAGGCAAACTTTAAGGCATGTCATTTCTATGTCATTTCTCCCATAAACTATAAGGCAAACTTTAAATTTCAAACCATGTAAATTTAAAGCAACCATGTAAATTTCAATTGCCCCTTAAACTATAGGCAAGGCAAACTTTAAGGCATGTCATTTCTAGATGTGATTTCTTCCATAAACTTTAAGGAAAACCATGTACATGTCATTTCTCCCATAAACTCAAGGCTTTCTCCCATAAAATCAAGGTAAACTTTAAGTCAAATCATGTACAAGTCATTTCTCCTTTCTCCCATAAGGCAAACTTTAAGGCAAACCATGTACATGTGTCATTTATCCCATAAAATTTAAGGCATTTTTTAGTGTTAATTTAAGACATTTGCAATAAGGAAAATGCTAGTGTTTTTGGAAACCATGTACATGCCATTTCTCCCATAAACTTTAAGGCATTTTCTAGTGTTTTTTGGAACCATGTACATGTAATTTCACCCATAAATTTAAGGCAAACCATGTACATGTCATTCCTCCCATGCATTTGCAATAAATGTTAATTTAATATATTTTATTGAATTTGTTTTTTTTAGGGATTAAAAAATACACTAAATGGACATTATGCATATATGTTTCTTGCTATCCCAATCCAAGAAAAGAAGTGATTACATATGTGCTTTGCAATATTGCGACTAATAAGGTCCTCTAAAGGAAAATGAATATACCGGGAAGAAAAACAAAAAATGAGGCATATTATATTGCATTGATAGAAAGCTTGGGAACAAATAGGGAGTATGGATTAAATGGAATTGTAGTTTTCACCAATTCTAAACTTGTGTGCAACTAGATGAAAGACGTGTACCAAGTTAAGAAGGAGAGGCTAAAACAACTACATGGAAAAGTAAACAATATTGTTAGACAATTTTAATTTTTTAGTATAAGACATTGTGTAAATGTTAATAAAATGTCTGGTGATCTATTGTGTGGGGCAATGTCAATTCAAGATTCATTTGTCAAAGATGAATTAATATTATTCAGGGCAATGCCAATTCAAGTTTCATCTCTCAAAGATGAATTAGTGTTAAGACACTCTCCTTCAAAATTGATTGATGGACATTGTAACATATCTTTGATATGTGTGTGTTTTTTACTTATAAATATGTCAATTTTAATGACCATGTGTTTTTCAATTATATACCAAGTGTGCTTCCACCATGTAGGTGCAACTTGATGAACTTCACATTTTTATAAAATTAAAATGTGAGGACTTCAACAAGTTTTTGTTTAAATTGAGTTTCACACATCAATTTGTGCTTTGAAAGTTGTGTTTTACATAATTTGTATACTAAATTACATTAATTTTTTGAAATTTTTTGAATTTATTTTAAATAGAAATTTAAAAATAATTGTAAATGTCCATTGTAGATATCCATATATATTATGGAGGGTGAAAGACGAAGATCAATAGAATCCCATGCCTCTACGAGGGAGGGGGATCATGGATCGAGAGATGTTCATGGTATTTATATTAAATGTGCACATTTTTAAATGATATTTGAATATATAATCTTATCTCCATACATACATGTATGTATACATGTGGAATTAATTTTTTTTATTGACTATATATATAATTTTATCTCCATGTACATACATGTATACATATGGAATTGATTTTTTTCAATTTTGTGATTTAAATTAGTTTTTTATTAATTTCATTTTTTATTTTTTAGGAGTTAGGAGGACAAAAATATCTACTCCATCAATGGATAATGGCCATGGTTCACGCAATCGTTGTATGATTCACGCAATTTAATCAATCATATGTACATGTATTTATATGGATGAATGTAATTTTGAATTGATTAAAAATTCATATATTTTTTTATGAAGCTTCCCTCTCGTCGCGTGAGGTTGGTGGTGGTACACATTCCCTTGGAGGCCCATCAATAGATGGTGGCCAATTGCGTGAGAGTGGTGATATGAATTCCCCTGGAGGCCAATCAATGGGTGGTCGTGTTGATTCTCAACCAATCGGTGGTCATTCTGGTTCTCAACAATCTCAGGGTGGGCATGATGCTGGCCAACCATATCGAGGTGGCCATCAATCTGAATATTATTTTCATTCAATTTGTACAAATTTGTTCACATGTTTTTTTATTTATAAATTTTTTTTATATTGATTCAGAGGGTGAAAATATTGCTCCAAATGTTGCTCCAAAAAGATGTAGGATAGAATGTGTTATTCAAGAAGAAGGTTGTACACCAACCACGACTTATCCGTCTGAAATTTCTGATATACCTTGGGAAAAAAACATGAACAATGCACATTGCAAAGGTGTCAACATATTTATTCAAAATTGAAGAAAGATATTGTGTCTTTGAAACTCTTTGCTGAGAGTCGAGAAAGATTAGAAATAGTTACTCACTCTTTAAGCAAACTAGTAGATGTATACCAAATGCTTGGGCCAACCATTGATACTTTTCTAGAAGTGATGAGAAAAAGAAAGGAAACAACGATGGGTCCCGATACATGGGAGGTTTTTAAAAAAGAGTTACAACATAAATGACTAAGTCTATGTTTAATTTCAAAGAAGGGCCAAAAAGAAAGATGCTAAAGGTGCAATATTTCAAGCACCCTGATATAGCTGGCAATTTGTATGATAGACACCTTGCTGCCTATGGAAGATTACCATGGAATGACGAGGTTCCACTTTATTTTGAAAATTTATTTTATGCAGAATTATTTTTGGGAGTGAAACCAAATTATAATGACCTTCCCTCTGAATGTTTTGGTCCCAGAAAAGGTCGATTATGTGACCGTAGGGGCACTAAACGTGATGCTAAGTTGCCTCGCCCCGAACTACCATTGGTTAGTCGACCTCTTTGTGTGGAAAATTTGAGGTCATAGATGAATACCACTTCTCAAAGTAGTCGAGAAGCAAGGGATGTCATCATTGACAATGTTTAAAGTGGACTGGGTGGAATTGATGTTTGTCTGAATCGACAAAGAGCACGAGAGAATGCACGTGCTAATTTTGTGTATCATAAAGATAATGAGATAGACAACATGAGTGTTGAAGATCTCAGAACATATGCAAAGAATTATCGCAATGGTTGGTAAGACCTAATTATTCATGAGGAAGAGGGCATGGGATCGGTATGAGTTAATGGTTAGGGTGATTAATTTAACACATGTACAATTTGTAATAAATACATACATATATTTATTTGTAAATGTTAATCTAACAAAAATGTATCATATATGTGAACACCATTTTCAATTCTCACACTTAATGAACAAAGATGTTAATAACACGGTGGAAGCTTCAGGTTCACACAATCAAGATGGTTCTCACCATCAAGATGATATGTTGGCACATGTTAGTGTTTTTTAAGTGAACATGATGATGTACAATTATTTTATTCTATTATTATATATCAGAACATGATGACATATTTTTAAAATAAATAATTGTGTACACATGTACATGTATGTAATTAAATGTTAACAGATTTTGATTCCGTCTGATGTTTTTGCGATGGAGGTACTTTCTTCTTCCTTAGGAGATGTGCCAAATCCACCATCACAAGTATGAAATTTTTTTCACTTAAATATGTTTTTAAGCTATATATTGCAGTTCAAAAGTCCCATTAAAAAATGAGATCTAGATCTTGAGTTATTTTACAGTTTTAAATTTTTTGAATTTTAGGTTTCTGGAGATTTTCTTTCAGAGCCACCCTTAGGAGATGTGCACAATCCACCATCACAAGTATTCAATTTTTCACTCATACGTTTAAGTTATAAATTGAAGTTCAAAAGTGTTATTATAAAATTAGATCTAGACCTTGAGTTATTTTATAGTTTTAAAAATTTTGAATTTTAGGGTTTTGGAGATGATTTCCGTTCTCCAAGGACTATAGTGATGGACTGTATGATGGAGATAGGAACATCCACACCATTTGAACAAGTTGTCTAACTTTTTTTTTTAAATATTATTCAATATTAGTTTATATGCATTTTCATTTGAAAATTTTGAATATATATATATATATATATATATATATTGTACAGTTTACTGTGGAAGATGTTTATGTGGAGGATGTTTTAATGATTTAGATTTATGCAAGAACACAATCAAACACATAAATAGACATAAACACAGAGATGCAATGGAAAGAATTCTTGTTTTCATTAATATCAAATAACAGAAATATGCTTACAGACATAATGGAAATAAAATAGCTTGGGCAATGGTAGCTTATCTCTGAGAAGAGATGTGGTAGCTACATGACTATGAATTATGTTAGAATGAGGCTCAAGGGCCTATTTATTATTGAGAAACAATGGAAAACTCTAAACATCCAAAAACCTAACCCTAGGAGATGAAGCGCCAAAACTATGAGCCCCGTTTGGGTAAATTGGTGTTTCAACTTCCTGGAGATATAACTTTGGCATACAATCTCCATTTGATGCACACCATACCTCATGGAGGAACCCATGGTGCTCACGGTTTTCTCCAAAAAACGTCATTTAGGGCCTCAAAACGGCTCTGGAAGTTCAGGACCCGAAAAACTGGTAAAAATAGTAAGTGGTGCTGAAACTGAAAAACTGAATGAGCTGATGGTGGGGGTTCAAATGGAATAGGTGGGTGACCAGCAATATCCACTTGGATCATTAGGCCCCAAAACGACTCTAGAAGTTCAGGAACCAAAAACCTGCTAAATATAGTAAGCTGTGCTGAAAGTGCAAAACTGAAAGAACTGATGGTGGGGGTCCATATGGAATAGGTGGGTGGCTACCAATATCCACCTGGATCATTTAATTGACGAGCAAAAAAAGACAATGGAGAGAGAACTACATGAGGTATTGCATGATTTTATTTTATTTTCATTTTGTTTTTTTTACATGAAGTTCTATATTCTCATTCAATTTTAAAACATTAAATTTTAATGCCTGTCCACATTGTGGAATTTGTTGGCACAGTCGACATTGGATCCATCTGTATTTGATTGATGATGCACATGTGTGCAACATTTTATTTGATAGATGTTAGGTCCCTATATTACTATTATAGTCCCTTATTGTTATTATTGTACCCCTGTAACCCCCATATTGTTATTATTGTGCCCTTAAACTATTATTGTTAGGTCGGCTAGGATTACATTGTGGCCCCACTAGGATTACATTGTGGCCCCATGGACTCCTATATATAGAAAGGAGGTTTTGTAATTTGTATCATCCAAGAATTGTTCATTCACGTAATGTATTGGAAGTTGCCCCCTCAAAGTGGCTTATTTCTAAGGCGTTGATATCTCTTTTCTTCTATTTTGGAGCTGGCTTCACAACATTTGGTATCAGAGCTTTGGATTCTAGGGTTTCGTTGCTCCAAACAGGTCATCGTGGAATTTTCGCTATAACTTTGTTTCTAAGAAGTTTCAGAAGCTGAAATTTTTAGGGTGTGAAGCCGAAATCCTGAGGAACATCATTGCAAAATTTTAGAGCTTGGTTCACAATATTTTCAGAGATATGATTTGTGGAAGTTAGGTCTTTTTGCAGGCTCCTCAATTTAATCTAAACAGGTCATCGTGGAATTTGTGCTATAAATTTTTTCTACGAAGGTTCAAAATCTGAAAATTTTAGGGCGCGAAGCTGAAATCCTGAAGAAACTCGTCGCAAAATTTCAAAGCTTGGTTTTCAATATTTTCGGAGATATGATCTGTGGAAGGTAATGCTTTTTCAGGCTCCTGAATTTCATCTCAAAGAGGTGATCGTGGGAAAATATTCATAAATCTATCTCTGAGCATCGAATTGGAGTGTCGTAAAAAGTTGTCATAAGTACACGGACTGTAGTTTCTTTGCTATTAATTTCAGAGCTAAAAGACGAAACAATGACACGTGGCAAGTCATACAAGTTCGCTCTACTGAACCATTCCATAATTAGGTCATTGTGGGAGATTGGACATAAATTTTCCTTGGAGAATCCAAATCAAGTTAGACCTATTGCATTCAAAAGATAATTCAGAAGGCTACCTCAGTGCCAAATTTCAGATATTGAAGCACCACAATCACAGAGATAATCCAATTTCAATATCGAGCTCCTCAAAAGCAAGAAAAAGGTGTGTATTTGTTTTCCGAATTGCATAAGTCTTGTTTGAAGAATCAATTTGAATTAATTCCAAAGGCATATTGTAGAATAAATATCAGTATTGGGTTCTAAAAAATGCCTCGTAAAAATAATTCAACACCCATTAAGCCTTCAGAAGGCTCTACTATGACTCATGAAGATGAAGAATTGCAACATTATCTATCAAAATTACAAGAGCAAGTGCACCAAATTTTTCTCTCGCAAAGAGCAACAAAAAATCAAATGGAAGTTTTGAGGAAGGGCGTGGAAGCGAATATGGATGGTTTGAAGAATAATATGGATGGTTTGAAGAAAGACATGGAATCTAAGATGGATGACATGGAAGCTAAGATCGATGAAAAAATGAAAGACAACATGGAAAATATGAAGAATGATCTAAAAGCAGACATGGAAGGTTTGACAAAGTTGATACAAGAAATGTTTCCTAATGGTGAAAAGATAGTAGAGGAAACTCATGATGAGAACAAAATAAACGTTAATCGTGACTTCATAAACTCTAATGTTGGCGGGAAGAACCACCATATTCAAAAAATGGATATGAGGAAGTTTGATGGAAAGGATCCTGTAACATGGGTACTACAGATGGAGCAATATTTTGATCTCCATAATGTGAAAAACACACAAAAGGTACGCATTGCAACTTTACATTTAGAACAAAATACATTTGTATAGTATTGATGGCTTTGCTCTCGTAAAAAAATTGTCACTTGGTCAATTTTTACGGAGGAAATGATAGCACATTATGAGGATACAAAGAGCAACACCTTTTTTAGCCAATTGATAAATCTCAAACAAAAGGGTTTAGTGGGGGAGCACATTGAGGACTTCCGAAAATTGAATATAAGGGTAACTGATATTCCAGAGGAACACAAGATTGATCTCTTCATAGGTAATTTAAAGGATAACATCCAATATGAAGTTCACGTTTTGGAACCTGATTCATTGGAGAAGGCATTCAGGTTGGCAAGAAAAATTGAATGTAAAATTATGGCGATAAGGAAGCCTACCACTCACTTCTATAAAGAAGGAAGTGTTGCTATGCCTAGATTTCCACAACTTACAAGGTTGACATCACAACAATTGGAAGAAAAAAGGGCAAAAGAGCTTTGCTACAGTTGTGATAGCAAATACACTAAAGGTCATAAGTTTGCTGAGAAGAAATTATTTTACATAGATTGTGAAGAGGAAGAAGAAAATGAACAAGAAGAGGATATACACCAGGAACCAGCCCTAGAAGAGGAAGAAATGAGTCCAACCATATCATGTAATGCATTGGCAGGAATTACCACTCCTAAAACTCTCAAGACAGAAGGACATATCAAGAATAAAAAGGTAATAGTGTTGATTGATTCAGGTAGCACCCATAATTTTATTCATTGTAAGGTAGCCAAGGAATTTTATTGTTTTTTATACCCAACACCAGAATGTCAAGTGATGGTTGCAAATGGAGGAACTATAAATTGCTCTGGAAAATTCCATAATATCAAGCTAACCATGGGGGAATATGTATTGAATAGTCCAATGCTTTCCATTCCTATGGGAGGTGTTGATGTTGTACTGGAGTACAATGGTTACAATCTTTGGGGATGGTAGATTTCAATTTTCAAGAACTTTTCTTGAATTTTTTTTCAGAAGGAAAGGAAGTCGAATTACGGGGTATTACAGGGAAGCCAAGAAAGATAATAAGCTCTAATTTCATGACAAAGCTTCTAAAGAAAGAACAACGAGGTATAATTGCACAATTATGCTCACTAGAAGTTCCAACATCAAAATCATCTATTTCTGCAGATCTCCAACAAGTCTTGGACAATCATTCCAAGGTCTTTGAAACTCCCAAAGGACTCCCACCTATTCGTGATCATGATCATGCTATTCATTTGATTCCAGGAAGTGTTCCTCCAAACATCAGGCCTTATAGATATCCTTACGTCCAAAAGAGTGAAATTGAACGTATGATTGCGGAAATGTTAGAGGCGGGTATAATTCAACCTAGTCAAAGTTCTTTCTCTGCTCCTGTAGTATTGGTACACAAGAAGGATGGATCATGGCGAATGTGTCCGGATTATAGGGAGCTCAATAAGCTCACCATTAAAGATCAATTTCCCATTCCTGTGATTGATGAATTATTGGATGAATTACATGGAGCAATTTATTTTACCAAGTTGGATCTTCGTTCAGGATATCATCAAATAAGAATGAAGACAGAAGATATTCCAAAAACAGCATTTCGAACTCATGAGGGTCATTATGAATTTTTGGTCATGCCTTTTGGCCTTACCAATGCACCTTCTACATTTCAAGGGTTGATGAATTCCACTTTCAAACCCTTCCTTAGAAAATTTGTGCTAGTATTTTTTGATGATATACTAATCTATAGCAGGTCTTGGAAGGATCATGTTGAACATGTTGACAGGGTGCTCAAACTATTGCGGGAGAAACAATTATATGCAAAAACATCCAAATGTTTCTTTGGAGTACAAGAGGTGGAATATCTGGGTCATATTGTATCTCACGAGGGTGTTAAAGTAGACCCTAACAAAATTAAAGCCATTAGGGAATGGAAAGTCCCCACAACCATAAAGCAGTTGCGAGGATTTCTCGGGTTAACAGGGTATTATCGCAAGTTTGTTAAGAATTATGGGAGAATAGCGGCACCTCTAACAACATTATTGAAGAAAGATGCATTTTCATGGACTCCTGAAGCAACTAAGGCCTTTGAACGTCTTAAAGAGGCAATGTGCCTAGCACCGGTCTTAGCTACACCGGACTTCACAAAAACCTTTATTGTGGAATGTGATGCCTCAGGAAATGGAATTGGTGCAGTTTTAATGCAGGAAGGAAGACCCATTGCTTTTGAAAGTCGTCCAATCAAAGGAAAGTATTAACAGAAACCTATTTATGAGAAGGAAATGTTAGCAATACTGCATGCACTAAAGAAATGGCGAACTTACCTAATGGGAAGACACTTCAAGGTAAAAACTGATCATGATAGTCTTAAACACTTTTTGGAACAAAGACTATCTTCAGAAGAGCATCAAAAATGGGTCAGAAAGATGTTGGGTTATGACTTTGAAATAATCTAAAAAAAATGGAAGCTTAATGTTGTTGCAGATGCACTCTCAAGAAAGAATGAAGAGGTGGAAGCATTGCTTTGTGCCATTTCTATTATCCAACCGGATTGGATAACCGAAGCAAGAGATGAATGGAAGGACAAAGATGTATGGACACTCATTCAAAATTTGCAGCAAGATCCTAGTACATCTGATACATTTAGTTGGAAAAATGATTCCTTATGGTACAAAGATCGCTTATATCTTTGTAAAAATTCCCAACTAAAACAAAATATTCTTCTGGAATTGCACACTTCTCCTTTAGGAGGACACTCAGGATTTTTAAAAACTTACCACAGGGTGAAGAAAGAATTTTTTTGGGATGACCTTAAATATGATATTCAAAAGTTTGTGGCGGAATGTTTGGTTTGCCAGCAGAATAAAGTTGAGACAATTAAGACCCTGGGACTTCTACAACCTTTATCCATTCCAAGTCAATGTTGGGAGGATATTTCAATGCATTTGATCACATGTTTACCTAAGTTCGAAGGAAAGAGTGTCATCATGGTGGTAGTTGACAGACTTACCAAGTATGCACACTTTTGTGCATTATCTCATCCATTTAAAGAAAGTACAGTTGCTACTACATTTATGGACATAATTCAAAAGCTACATGGAAACCCAAGGGTTATTGTGAGCGAGAGAGATCCCATTTTTAATGGAAATTTTTCGACGAAGTTATTTTCTTGTTTGGGTGCTCAATTAGCTTGTAGCTCATCTTATCATCCTCAATCTGATGGTCAAACTAAGATCGTAAATAAATGTTTGGAAGGATATCTTCGTTGTTTTGTATCTGATAAACAAACACAATGGTTCAAGTGGTTACCTCTTGCTGAATGGTGGTATAACACTTCCTTCCATACTGTAGCAAAAATGACGCCATTTATGGCACTTTATGGATATCATCCACCATCCATCACATCATCTTTAAGAGAAAATTCAAAGGTTCAAGCAGTGGAAGATCACATCAAGCATCAACAAGAAGTTCTCCAACTCTTAAAGGATAACCTGAATTTGGCACAAAATCGAATGAAACAACAGGCAGATCAAAATCGTAGTGAGAGAAGTTTTGATGTAGGAGACTGGGTATTTTTACGGTTACAACCAGACAAGCAAATGTCCCTTAAGCAAGCTATGAAGGATAATAAATTATTGCCAAAGTACTATGGTCCTTACAAGGTGTTGCAAAATATTGGTGCTATGGCATACAAATTGGAGCTTCCTGCTTCTTCACGAGTGCATCCAGTTTTCCATGTTTCATTGTTAAAGAAGGTTATAGGTGAAAATATTCCAGTTCAAACAATATTTCCAGAACTTGATGAGGAAGGAAAAATCATATTGGAACCTAAAGCGGTCATAGAAACAAGAACTCGACAACGACGTAATCGATCAATTTCAGAGTATCTCATCAAGTGGAAGAACTTACCCACTGACGATTCTACATGGAAGGATGAGAATTTTATACAGAAGCACCCAAAGCTACTCAAGCATTGAGGACAACACTTTTTTGAAGGAGAGGGGCATGTTAGGTCCCTATAGTACTAGTATAGTCCCTTATTGTCGTTAGTGTAACCCCCTTATTATTATTATTATACCCCTGTAACCCCCATATTGTTATTATTGTGCCCTTAAATTATTATTGTTAGGTCGGCTAGGATTACATTGTGGCCCGACTAGGATTACATTGTGGCCCCATGGACACCTATATATAGAAAGGAGGTTTTTTAATTTGTATCATCCAGGAATTGTTCATTCATGTAATGTATTGGAGGTTTCCCCCTCGAAGTGGCTTATTTCTAAGGCGTTGATATCTATTTTCTTCTATTTTTGGAGCTGGCTTCACAACAATAGATCTAGTCTTAAATTTACTTTTTTATATATAGTCTTATCTATGCAGTCATATTTACTTTTCTATATAACTTGATACTTGTAACACTATACATTGAACTATATATATTTACTTTTATTGTTCATGTGATACAAATTTTGGACATATTTTATTGTTTGAATATAGTTTGAAACTACATTTACTTTTATCAAGAATGATTTTAAATTTTGGATAGTTACATTTGGAATGTGATCACATGTTGTGATATATAATGTTTTGTTTTTAAAACTAAAATTGTTTTTATTTTTAAACTCAAGTTGTCATTTTATTTTTTAAATATAAATGAAACTAGATGGAAATTCCAAATTACAAAACACATACATGTGTATATTTTGGATAGTTGAACTACATTTGGCATGTGATCATCTGTTGTGATATAATGTTTTGTTTTTAAAACTCAAGTTGTCATTTTATTTGTTAAATATAAAATTCAAATCTAGATGGAAATTTCAAATTACAAAACACATGTATATTTTGGATAGTTCAACTACATTTGGCATGTGATCACATGTTGTGATATAATGTTTTGTTTTTAAAACTCAAGTTGTCATTTTATTTGTTAAATATAAAATGAATCTCTGGATGGAAATTTCAAATTACATTTTCACAATGTGTATATTTTGGATGGTTGAACTACATTTGGCATGTGATTGTGATATAATGGTTTTTTTTTTAAATAGTTTTCATTTTTTAAATGTTAAATATTAATAGTAATTTGTTTTTATAATAGTTTTCAAGCCGTGGGTCGATGAAGCCTTCAAGCTATCTCAAGAAGTGGATGTTGCAGTCTAACAACTGAATCAAACCCTAGAAAGTGTCACTACTACTACTGAAGGTCCAAAAGTTGGTGGATATTGCACAGAATGTTGCTGCGCAGAGCGAAGGAGGGTTGCCCCCTCTGGTCGATGCAATCAAGCAGCTTCAGGCGAAGATGCAAACCCCACGGCCGTTGTGACTTAGGACGAGTCAAAAGATTGTGTCGGGGGTCTGTTGGAACAGGGTTCCCTAAGCTGCATTTTTTATATAATTTTGTAGTAATTGGTCTTGCGTAGGGATTTTGGGGCAGGTCAAAGCCCCCAATGCCTTGTAATGGGTGAAAGGGTAGACCTAGAGTTCGCAAACCACGGTTTGCGGAACATAGGATAGAAAAGGCTACAATGATATAAATAGATATATAGTTGGGTCTAGAAAGTAAGAAGTAAGTAAGATTGATGCTACACACGAATTGTTGAGATCTGTTTTGGGTTGTTTGGGTAAGGACTCATGCTGGTTGTGTGCACGGAGATCCTCAGTCCTGTTGTGTGCGGACTCCGCTGGCTGTGTATGACTGTGATCAAGTTGTCATTTTATTTTTTAAATATAAAATGAATCTAGATGGAAATTCCAAATTACAAAACACATACATGTGTATATTTTGGATAGTTGAACTACATTTGGCATGTGATCATCTATTGTGATATAATGTTTTGTTTTTAAAACTCATGTTGTCATTTTATTTGTTAAATATAAAATTCAAATCTAGATGAAAATTTCAAATTACAAAACACGTGTATATTTTGGATAGTTCAACTACATTTGGCATGTCATCATATGTTGTGATATAATGTTTTGTTTTTAAAATTCAAGTTGTCATTTTATTTGTTAAATATAAAATGAATCTCTGGATGGAAATTTTAAATTACATTTTCACAATGTGTATATTTTGGATGGTTGAACTACATTTGGCATGTGATTGTGATATAATGTTTTGTTTTTAATTAGTTTTCATTTTATAAATGTTAAATATTAATAGTAATTTTTTTTTATAATAGTTTTCAAGTCGTGGGCCGATGAAACCCCTAAAGCTATCTCAGGAAGTGGATGTTGCAGTCTAACAACTGAATTAGACCCTAGAAAGTGTCACTGCTGCTATTGAAGGTCCAAAAGTCAGCGGATATTGCATAGAATGCTGCTGCGCAAAGAGAAGGAGTGCTGCCCCCTCTTGTCGATGCAATCAGCAGCTTCGGACGAAGATGCAAATCGGACGAAGATGCAAACCCCATGGTTGCTGTGACTCGGGATGAGTCAGAAGATTGTGTTGGGGGTCTGTTGGAACAGGGTTCCCTAAGCTGCATTTTTTATATAATTTTGTAGTAATTGGTCTTGCGTAGGGGTTTTGGGGTGGGTCAAAGCCCCTAATGTTTTGTAATGGGTGAAAGGGTAGACCTAGAGTCCGCAAACCATGGTTTGCGGACCATAGGATAGAAAAGGCTACAATGTTATAAATAGATAGATAGTTGGGTCTAGATAGTAAGAAGAAAGTAAGATTGATGCTATGAACAAATTTTTGAGATCTGTTTTGGGTTGTTTGGGTAAGGACTCCTACTGGCTATGTGCGCAAAGATCCTCAGTCCTGTTGTGTGCGGACCCCGTTGGCTGTGTGCGCGGGCTGTGACTGTGATCAAGTTGTCATTTTATTTTTTAAATATAAAATGAATCTAGATGGAAATTCCAAATTACAAGACACATACATGTGTATATTTTGGATAGTTGAACTACATTTGACATGTGATCATCTGTTGTGATTTAATGTTTTGTTTTTAAAACTCAAGTTGTCATTTTATTTGTTAAATATAAAGTTCAAATCTAGATGGAAATTTCAAATTACAAAACACGTGTATATTTTGGATAGTTCAACTACATTTGGCATGTGATCACATGTTGTGATATAATGTTTTGTTTTTAAAACTCAAGTTGTCATTTTATTTGTTAAATATAAAATGAATCTCTGGATGGAATTTTCAAATTACATTTTCACAATGTGTATATTTTGGATGGTTGAACTACATTTGGCATGTGATTGTGATATAATGTTTTGTTTTTAAAAAGTTTTCATTTTATAAATGTTAAATATAAAATGAATCTCTCTAGATGGAAATTTCGAATTACAAACCATGTATACATGTGTATATTTTGGATAGTTGAACTACATTTGGCATGTGATCACATGTTGTGATATAATGTTTTGCTTTTAAAATTCAAGTAGTCATTTTATTTGTTAAATATATTTAATGAATCTCTAGATGGAAATTTCAAATTACATTTTCACAATGTGTATATTTTGGATGGTTGAACTACATTTGGCATGTGATCACATGTTGTGATATAATGTTTTGTTTTTAAAACTCAAGTTGTCATTTTATAAATGTTAAGTATAAAATGAATCTCTCTAGATGGAAATTTTGAATTACAAACCATGTATACATGCGTTTTTTTTGGATAGTTGAACTACATTTGGCATGTGATCACATGTTGTGATATAATGTTTTGTTTTTAAAATTCAAGTTGTCATTTTATTTGTTAAATATATTTAATGAATCTCTAGATGGAAATTTCAAATTACATTTTCACAATGTGTATATTTCGGAAGGTTGAACTACATTTGGCATGTGATCACATGTTGTGATATAATGTTTTGTTTTTAAAACTCAAGTTGTCATTTTATGAAATGTTAAATATAAAATGAATCTCTCTAGATGGAAATTTCGAATTATAAACCATGTATACATCTGTATATTTTGGATAGTGGAACTACATTTGGCATGTGATCACATGTTGTAATATAATGTTTTGTTTTTAAATTTCAAGTTGTCACTATATTTGTTAAATATAAAATGAAATTGGAATTATATTGGTTAAATATAAAATGAATCTAGATGGAAATTTCAAATTACAATTTACACATAAATGTGTATATTTTGGATAGTTGAACTACATTTGGCATGTGCTCACATATTGTGATATAATGTTTTGTTCTCAAAATTGTTGTCATTTTATTTGTTAAATATAAAATGAATCTAGATGGAAATTTCAAATTACATTTAACACATATACATTGGTACATGTTATGCATTTGAACATGTGTGTGAATATTATATAATTTTAGGATGTACATCTATTATTTAGGTGATATTTAAGTATGTATTTTGCATGGTCATACATGTCATTTAAAACAATCATGATGGTTAAATACATATTTAATTTCACATGAATATATGTACATAAAAATGATTAAAGTACATGTTTGAATATATGGAAAAAGGATTGCAGTACGATACATATCTATGTATATATCTAAAAACAATCATAAAGTGTATAGGTCAGAATCCATACCATGGCCCCGCGCCAGTGTCAGAAACCCATCAGAGGCAGCTATAGGGGTGCGTTTTCAGGCCGCTCTCACTGTGGCCACGACCAATGATTAGAATCCACCAAGGTATTTGCATTTGATAGCCATGATGTGCTGGCTCCTCAAGCATTTGATAAAATTTATGGGGAGACTTTTTTTCCTCCATAGAAGCCTAAGGGTAGAAGAGGCTGCAAGAAATCCACTATTCCACAATCTTTGCAGCCTTTACCCAGGAAAACCAACCCGTTTCCAGGTTATGAGCCCAGGATGGAGAAGACAGGCATTTGGGTTATGGACTCAAACGATGTTTGGACCAGAGATTACGATGTGGAGTACCTAGTCGCTCCCATCATCCATGCGACCTCTCCGAAGCCTCCTTGAATGCCCACAATTGAGGAGGAAGCCATTGCTAGAGAATAAGGGTGCCTGATAGAGGAAGAGGACTAGGTGACAGACGAAGATGAATGAACTCAATGATTTTTCAGTAGCAAGGTTAATTTATGTTTTTTGTCACCTCATAATATACTTCAGCTCTTTTGTTTTTATATGGGCCACTGAATATTTTGTATTACAAGACTGGATGACACTCATAAGGGGTTGATTTTCTCCTTTGAGGCAGCCCCAAAATTTGTTTATTTTAAACACTACCAAGGCATGGATAGGCTAAGCACTGCTTGCCATCTCTTCCCATTGCCTCTGTACAATTTTTCATGCTTTTAATATAGTTTAGCCCAAGTTACAAACAAAAAAAACTCACATGAATATATGTACATAAAAATGACTGAAGTACATGTTTGAATATATGTAAAAATGATTGAAGTACAATACATATCAATGTATATATCTAAAAACAATCATAAAATTCTAGGTGTTCTTAGATGTGTCAAACTATCAGAAAATTTTAAAATTACATTAAAACATATATATCTAGTTCACAACATTTTTCATTAATGTACATAGAAAAGCTACTTTCAGTTGATAGTAAAATGGAAATTACAAAACACATACCACACATTTTGCATTCAAAAATGAATATTATAATTTACTTAATACACACATCTAAAAAAAATCACGCAACTTTAAATTTTCATTATATCAACTATGCTAGATACACAGATATGTACATTTTGAAATAATGACATTATGACAAATTGTACCAGAGAATGTATGAAATCATTTAAGACCAGATAATCTAGACATGTGTATGTGTACACATGTATAAATTACTCATGTGCATGTACCAAAACAATGTACATGTGTAAACACTTGTACATATAACATAAAAAGATAGTTCAATTTTTAGTTGAGTTTTGGAAGTTCTAAAAGATGAATCCAAAGAGAAGAAATTTTTGGACAGTTCAATAAAAAAAAATACCAATGGAATGTCATCTTCAATGATCCATTCATGATCGATTTTTGACATTTTCTATTTCTTAATTTTCATTTTTTTCTTTGATTGAACTTCTATCAACTTTATGCGTGCTGCACGCACCAAGTGACTATATTGACAACTTATGACATCAGGTTCAGTCTTGAAAGTAAAAAAAATCCCCACTTTGATTAGTTTGCTGGAAAAAATAACCTTTCAATATAATAGACCCTCTTTCACATGTAAACCCGCTATCATCATAGTTTTCTAATAATTTCATCTTTCGTTTAGTGCAACGCATCAAATAATACTTCACATTTTCATCATTGATAGTAGGTGCAACTAAAGCAAAAACATCTCCTGCACAATAAAACAAACTTATGTATTTAAATTTAGATCATAATTAACATGAAAATTTAACTTTAAAATTAACATGTGTACTTGATTTTATTATCTATTTCTATATCTCTATCATTTGAAAGCAATTAAAATGTTACCTTCTTTAACAATATCAGAAACTCAATCACCTTCAGATGATATTATAGTCTCCTCTTATTGCATTTCTTCAAAGCTTACAATGAACATTTTCCCCTTTGTATTTACTTATGTATGTTGCCATTCTTTTACATACATTTTGTTTTCACAAATATCATTAGATTCTATGTTGTCTATGCAAACATGACAAAAACAAGAATATTTTCTTTTATCCAATGCAAACACATTTTTGGACAAATTTGTTTTAATTGAATGCAATTTTCGAGTCCCTTTTATTGTTTCAACGTCATCTCCAATCGATCTATCTACACCTTGGACCCCAATATGCCAAAAAAACCTAAATGGAAAATTCAAAGAAGAATATAAATATGATATCAAAATACCATTAAAGATAATCAATGTGATAAATGTATTGTTTAAAATTAGAAATCTAATAAAAAATTAATTGAATGCACCTTCGTACTTCCCTTGATCGGTTAGTCTCATGGCTTAGTACAACGATGCACCATTCAACAACTTCTTCAGCTGAGACAAGTCGATTTGCAAAGTGGTCCATTTGATATCTTCGAAGTGCTTATTTTATACATGCCCCTGCACTGTCATGTTCTCCATTTCCATGACTAGTCTCAAAGAAATTCAAATAATGTTTAATGCAGGTTTTCATATGAAGATGAAACAACCAAAAGAATGATCATGAAGATTTGAATTGACCTGCGCATCCATATGACCATATCCAATGTTCATTGAATTTTATTCCACAACTTTTCAAGGAGTCATAAATCTTTTCAAAATAATGTTGTACAAAATATGTATCATGTGTATGATCCTCACTGATATAAAAGTGATATTCTTTAATAACATGCCGATTTTCACTGGTGCTTTCTAAATGATCAACATTTTGTTCAGCATGTCTATATAGAATACAGACAAGCATGGAGACTTGGTAAAAATGATAATATTCACTCTGAATTTCTTCTTGTGGAACAAATGTGTAGTTTTATGCAAAATCAACTATTGAAAAAATGGTCCCTGGTGGAAAAAATTCACATGATTTTTTGAATTGCAAGTCCTGCCATCGAGCTTTATGCGAATGCTTGGTGTATTTATAAACTTTTGCCTCAAACTTTCTCAAAAAATCTATCACCAAATTTTTTTCTTTTTGTAAATCAATTCTTTTAGCACTTGTAGTACTACTTGAACAAATCAATGTATGGATATATTCATATATTTTCCATTTCACTTTCATATTGGACAATTATTGATCATTTATATCAGTACGATGTTTGTTTTGAAATTTAGTCAAATTTCCACAATCATCGCATTTTTTACCACAAACATATTTCTTTTGCTAAAATAATTCATGGCTTTCTCTTCCACATAGATTTTGAGATATGAAATCGTGGATAGTGGAAGGAGGAGGTGAATTTTTCAAAAATGTTTTACTAAAATTAAGGAATGTGTCATAATATAACTGAACTTCCACATGATAACGACAACAAGTGTCGCGTACAATGATATGTTTTACATACCATGGTTTTTATTGCACAAAAAACACTAATTGAGACATCAATTTCATGATTCTCTTCTTTGAACTTGTTGAACAACTCTATCTGAGTGGTGTCCAAGAAATTTTTTGCATGTTCTTCGTACTGATTTCGTGCTATTCTTCTTCGCATCACATCCCTTGGTTTTGGTGAAACATGTAAAATTTTCATCCAATTTTCATATATTATTTTTTTTAACATTTTCTCCAAGTCTATATTTGTATGGTTGCCTACAAATAACTGTCCAACAAGCGAGTTCATCATTTACATCTATTTGTAATCGAACTTTCCGATGTTTGTGCAACTTTTTTCATGAGGTTCCTAATGCTCGTGCCATAGATTTTACCAAGCGATTCTCTTTAGTACTTGATGAAACCACTGCCATTTGTATTTCTCTACGTGAATCTAAATCACTTTTCTTTCTAGATCTTCTAATTGACTTTAGAGCACTATTTGTATTTTGTTTCACATTTTCCTTCATTTTTTTTAATCTTTTGTTGATTTTCGAATACCCAATAAAGTCGTAGCTTCTTTTAATTTCTTTGATGTTAAGAGTCTTTTCAACATTTGGGCTTGAATAGCCACAATTTCATCTTTGAATAATGAATCAATAATGCAATTAACACGATATCGTATAACATGGTCAGCTTTTTTATCTCCATATGTGTGAGTGTCAACATTTTCTAACATCTCATCATCAATATTGATTTCATCTGTACATATTATAATTAAATGTACATAAAAAGTTTACATATTAAATAAATAATTAAATTAATAAATATGTATAATTTCAATAATACACATTCAACATATATATATACATACTTGGTGACTCAATTTCTTCACTTGAATTTCTTTCAACATTTTCACCATCTTCAATCATTGGTTCAATATCCCTTTCATTTTCTCTTTCAAAATTTTGTATCTCATCATCGATGTTTTGAGGAATATATTTCTTTGTTTACATTGCAAAATATTTTTCAAATTAATTCATCAAATAAAAATTAAGTTTCACAATACACTAGTAAAATTTTAAAAGTAAAAATTTAAATATTTACATTTACATACATGCTTCAACTTTTAGATGAGGTTGATTTTCCCATTCAATATTTGAGCATTCTTCTCCTTTTTTTTTGCGATACTCTCCCCTGTTCTCTACGTTCTTTAGGGTCTCTTGTTTGATCATATTTTCTCTTGCAATTCCTTCAATTTCCCATGATAATTGAGTATGAAGCTCAAAAAATTTCCTTCAAAAATTTAGACAAAAACTTAATTAAAAAAAAAACATCACAAAAGATTTAATTTTAAAAAACTCATTTTAAAATTTTTGCACAAATACATACTTCAATCGAAAACACTTAATTTAAAAAATCTGCAAAAAAAATGTCTTTTAAAAATGAAATGAAGCTCAGAATATTTCCTTCCAAGTCCTGCAAAAAAAATTCATTTAAAAAGTTAGACAAAAACTCATTTTAAAAAATTATTATAAAAGATTTACTTCAACTGAAAACACGTACTCTAAAAAAATGTCACTTTAAAAATACCTCCAAAAAATGTCCATTGAAAATTAAGCCCAACCTCTTAAAAATGTCACTTTAAAAAATACCTCCAAAAAAGTCCTTTGAAATTAAGCTCAAAACCTCTAAAAAAATGTATCTAAAAACAAAATACCTCCAAAAAATGTCCTTTGAAAATTAAGTCCAAAAAGCCTCTAAAAAAATATCACTATAAAAAATACCTCCAAAAAATGTCCTTTGAATATTAAACCCAAAAAGAGTCCTTTGAAAATTAAGCTCAAAAAAAGTCCAAAAAATGTCTTTTGAAAATTAAGCCCAAAAGCCTCTAAAAATATGTCTCTAAAAACAAAATACCTCCAAAAAATGTCCTTTGAAAATTAAGCCCAAAAAACCTCTAAAAAAATATCACATACCTGCAAAAAATGTCCTTTGAATATTAAGCCAAAAAGAGTCTTTTGAAAATTAAGCCAAAAAAAAGTCCTTTGCAAAATCAGCCCAAATGAAGAAATGTGTGAAATTATGCAAAAATAATGATTCCGTTTTCAGCTTTTTATATAGCCGCGAAATGTTTTTTTGGAGGGGCTTCATCGAATTTTCCGGCCGATGTAAATTCAATTAAAAGTTCAGCCAAACTTCTGTAAAAAATTCGGGTGAACTTTTGTGTCGTTAGAATTGACGGGCCGTTGGGGCAAAAAAACAATTCGATTGAACTTTTTTAAAAGTTAGGCTGAACTAACACGTCTACACTATGCAACAACTTGGTTCTGAACACATTTCTTCAAATTTGGAATGATTAAACTCCATGAAACTTTATGAATTGACTATCGAAACCAAGACAAGCATTTGCAGAATTCAATCTACTTTAAGGAAATATAACTTTTATGGAATTTCATAAAGATTTACTAATTTTAATCAATTTTGTAATAAAATGGGTGTAAACAATTTCTTAAGGTCATTAGGATTCAGTGAAATCAAAATTCTGTATCTTCCAAAATACACTGTAAAAAAATTTGAAAAAACTATGGTGCATTATATTGGTCCGTCGTCTGTAATGGGTAGTTTTTAGATTTTTAGTTTATAACTAATATGTTGAGAAATTTTGTGCAAACCGAAACACATTCAAAATATATAGTTTTTTCATATTGGATCAGTTCAAAAAATTCTAGTAATTATGATATGCATAAGTTGGTTTCGTAAATATAACGAAACCGAAGTAGACTCAAAGAATACACCAACGCGTTTGAACATGAATTTTTATGAATCCTTTGATTTTAAAGAACACACACTCAAATAAATGTTAAGTTGACATATCAAATGTGTATAAAAAAATTCCAAAAAATAAGTAATAGAAAGCTAATAAAATTTCTGACAAGTTTTATTTTTATCGTAAAATGATATTCTAAACAGAAAAATTGTTTTGGGTTGTAGAAAGTTGAAGAATAGAAAAAAATGATATTTTTTTCTCAAAAAATGGTAAAAAGTGTGACCCAACTTCACATTTTCACCACAGGACAATGCTCCTGTGAGAATCGTGGTCCTCGTCGCCTTGACCTAACAGGCCTTGACCCAAAAATATTTGTAGTTTCCATTAACTTCATCAACCAACTCCTTTGTATGCATTTACTCACCTATTGACCCATCCAACCTTCAATACTCCTTTGTACTGCATTATCAGAGCCTAAACACATCATAACTTACATTAAAAGAATGTTACAAAATCACAAAATTTTGATGCCTTTAGCCCCTTTATTCTTATCCCCCTTATCATTTTTCCATATGAACAAGAGCTGTGATCGAGGGCATAACACTTAGGTGCTAAGGCCTTTAGGCTCCTGCCAGGGGCTTATCTCCCTATGTTATTTTCTCTCGCCCTTCGTTCTTTGGGTTTCTACTACCGAGTGCAAATTACCATCATAGCCCCTACCTCTCGTAACTTTTCCAAAATGTATTTACAAAGGGAGTTACAGAAATACTTGCATAACAATTAGATGCTAGGAATTCTCTACGCCCTTGGTTCCTTTAGCTTTCTCAACCAAGCACCACCACATTTTAAGCCCTTGTATATTGTAACTTTCTCAAAAAAACATTTATAAAGGAGTTTTGATGCTTCTGACCTTTGATATTCTTCATAGCACTAAGGTGCTAGCCCTGCTCTATGCCCTCAATTCTCTGAACTCCACGACCAAGTGCTAATCCACATCGAAGCCCTTGATATCATAACTTTCATCATAAGGAATTTTCACAGGAGTTACAAGATTTACAACTGCCGATATTCTGACCTTTGAGATGACGTCATGTTGATGTCATCATTTCCATGTGGCACCTCCTTATTGGTGACACATGTCACCTGGATTTCCCCCATTAGGCTACCCAAAAATTTCATAACTGACTGCCACATGTCCTCCATAGTTGCCACGTTATGCTCATGTCATCTGTCACATCAGCGCTTGAGGGTCCAATCAGCTGCTGCCATGTGTCCTGATGGAGGAGAGAGAAAGGGTCCCTCGGTCCTTGGTTTTTCATTGAGATCATTTGTATTTCCCATCCTTCGCAAACCTCAACACTTATAAAGAATTTAAATTGTTAAGGAGTTACAAGGTTTTGACCTCTGATATTCCAAGGTCTTGAGGTTCCTTCCTGCTCCGAGGTTCCAATATACCATCTCGGGTCCCTTTCAAATAAACTGACAAGGTTCCTCTATTATGACCTTATGATATGCCTTCATACAATGTCTCGAGACTTCCGATATCAGGTTCTGAGATTCCAAGCCTGCTCCGACATCAGATCAAAACTTACTTAAAAGAGAATTACATTGAAGTTACGAGATTCCAATGTGTCGACGTTCCAAAGCTCTTGAGACTCTGACCTCTGATATTTTGTCCTCTAGAGGTCTCAATATGTTAGCTTGCTCCGATATTATGACCTGCGTAGGACTAAATTCTGCAGTCGATAAGTTTTGATCCCGATGGCCATTCATGGACTTCCACACAACGTTGGAAAGCTCTTTCAAAGAAATTTCCAGTGGAGAAGGTTTGATGTAGGCCTTGAACCCATCTGATACCTGAGTAATGGCTACAATATTTCTGTTGTTCTTTGCACCTTGGCCCTTCTCTTGTGCCTGTAATCCTCCCCCCCTGAGCTTGACACATAAAACATATCAATGCTGGCATTTGATTCCACAAACCTCCATGATGATATAGTTGACATCAATGCCAACACACTTGCAGCCACTAGTTATCCAGACAATGTCAACTTTCCAACACAATCATGTCATTTGCATCTTATAAATTGACTTGAACATCTTTGAGAGTGATTTTGACTATATTGTCAATAGTGAAGAGTATCAAAGTATTAAATAATTATAATAATCCATCAATTCATGCAATTTTAACAATAATTGAGACTAAAAAATGAAGGTGGTTGACTTCCATATAAAATGCACCTATTAATGCAGTAAAAAGCATTAAAAATCTACTAAGTAAAAATTCTTCTAAAGTTGAATTGATCTTCAATTAAATGTGCCTTACTGTTTCCTCATGAAAATAGACGTCTAGATAATTGTGAAATTGCTGAAATGCATCTGCTTGTTGCTTAGGAAGAACATTCTCCAATTTGTCGAACAAACAGTCTCAATTATAGCAGATTTTCCACCATTCATTGCCTTTCTCAAATCACCATCTAAATCTTTAACAATTTAACACTCCCTACAAAATTCTATGACAAGCTCTGAAATCTCTGGGATTAATTCTAAACAATAGTCATAGTAGACAAAGCAGAGACTTATGTGTGGAATTGAAGCACTCCGAGCTACGGAAAGGAAATCAATACAATACACAACCGATAGAGCCCGATCCAAGTGCAATTTAAAAAAATAAATTTACAATAATTTATTTATAACTATTATTTAAACATTAATAATAAATTTTTAAAATGACACATAATTATACACTAAATCCTATTAAGGAGTTCATTTGTAACACTGCCCATAACATATCGAGCGAAACCAAAATACAGATTGCAAGAAACACAACCTTGGTTGCATCAGTATAAAATATTTACTTTGATCTCTCAACCTTCATGTTGGTATGTCACAAGATTATCAAGCCATTTCCTAATAACTACGCTCCAATCTGAAATATTTTTTATTACAAATGGAAACTCCCCTACCCATGAGAAATTCAGGGCTACCAAGGGCAATCTGAAATTTCAATATTTAGGCGCTGCAATTACCTTCACTTTCAAACTCTTCATGACCACAAAAGTAAGGAATTCACTTCTTCCAGGATCATCACAAAAGGGTATATATATATATATATATATATATATTTCATTGCATTTTTCCTCTTGTCTATTCTTTTTCTCTTAACTTCCTTTTCCTCTTTTTCTTCTCTTTTTTTTTTTTTTCCTTTTCCTTTGGGACTTTTTGCTCGCCTTCTCTGTTTTCCATTTTATATTTATTTTGATTAAAATTAAAATTAGACTAGTCTTTCTAATTATAATATTTATAACCATTCCGAATATACAATATAACTAACCATTAAATTAAGATTTAAAATAAATTTTACTTAATAAGTAAGAAAATAAATATGTAAATTATATAACATATAACCTTAGATAATTCATTTTTAAATATAATAATAATAATAATATATTAAATTGTATGCAACTATTATCAATTCATTTTTAAATTAATTCAATTTCTTAATTTTCCTTATTTTAATCCAACTAAAAAATAAAATAAATAAATAAATATTTTTTTTATTAATAATAAAATATACAGTTATTAATTAATTCATTTTCATTTTCTTGTTTATTTTTAAATTAATTAAATTTCTTAATTTTTTAATTTTAATCAAACTAAAAAATTAAAATAAATTAATAAATAATAATAACAATAAAATATACAGTGATTAATTAATTCATTTTAATTCTTTTGTTTGAGTCAAATTAGCTGGAGTGTCTTTTTATCTATTTAAAGTGGTTCATTGATCAAATTTCTCATCTTGTTTTGATGATGCCCATAGTAGCTAGTTCGAAAAAAATAGGCAATATATTCGTGTATATGATTATCACTAATTTTTTTTAATGTACATTTTATGGATCACAGAAACAAAATTCCTAATATTAATTAAATCATTTAACATATGATTAATTATTTTAAAAAATATGTACATTATCTAACTTTATGCACATATTTAATTTAGTCCTCATTATTTGCTAGACAAAGATATCATCAAAGAAAAGTAACGGCATGTTATAGAAGTGCACAATTACTTGATCAGTGTGTACGAAGGAGGAAAGGATCGATTATCACAGATCACGATAGTTCAAGTTTTGAATCATGTTAAGTATGGCTTGGACATTTTATCAAGGAGAATTATCTATAGTTATTTAGAAATTAACATGGATGAGTAAGAATATGTGTTTTTAGGAAATCATAAATTTGATTTTGGATAAATTTTTAAAAACTATAATTTTTAAAATATTTAGTAAATATTTGAATTTAAGTTGATTGTAAATTTCATTTATATATAAATATATTAATACAAATTTCACCAAAAGATTTAATACATAATTTATAGATCACAGAAGTCAAATTCCTAGTATTTAAGTAAAGTATTTTAAATACTAATTAAATATTTAAATTAATCATAGTTTTAAAATTATATTATTATTATTATTATAAAAATAAACTAAATCATGAATTATTATTATTATATTATATTAAATATCGACTAAAATATAAATAATGATTATTATATTATATTAAATATCAACTAAAACATAAATAATTATTATTATAATAATTTAACCTGAACTGAAGAATGAACTTGAAATTCGAGTCATTTAGGGATGTTTATATTGGTAAACTATGTTATACAATTGGAACTTGTGTGATTTATTGAAAAAATCAATATTATTTATAAATATAATATAATATAATATGTATTGACTACAAAATTTCTTAAACTTGATTTTTAAGGTTTTATTAAATTATTATGAGTTTGATTTTTTATTTTTTATTTTCCAAATGTAATAATATTTTAATAATAATAAAACAAAATTTAAACCTCTTTTGTATTTATATTAATAATTTCAAACGTATAAATATAATAATGAAAATCATAATATTATGTATTACTATATTAAATATAAAATGATAATTATTTAAGTTATTGTTTTTTTAATATTTAATAAATATTACATTAAAAAAAAATTATAAATATTCACATCCATCCACACAATATATATTATACAATATTGTAAAAAAAAAAAAAAAAAAGCCATGTGGTGATAATGTGCAAAAAAGCAAGTGCAGTTCCATGACAATCACATGGCGCTTTTTGATAAATATTGTATGGTAGCTTAATCTATGGTCTTGGGATTTGGAAAATGATAATACTAACAATAATCTATAAATATTATTCCTATATATAGAGAGAGATAAACTAAGTTATCTCAAATGAATAATTATTTGATAATGATAATTATACATGTATTTAAAGAAACATGTGGCAGAGCCTTCGATGCATCCAAGGCTTCAACTATCAGATAAGAAAACGCAGAGAACACAAAACTATTTACAGAAAATAATAAATGAACACATTAGCTAGCCCAAACATTCTTTGAGATCTTTTCAATGCTCTTTTTGCAACCTTTGCAGATACAAAGATTCAACTTTCATGAAATAGTATAAAAGAAATCATCTTTACACCTTAATATAAGTGTTCACTAATACTTGATACTTTTTCTTTTAGCCCCATTGAATATGGAAATGGTGAGAGTGATCAGTGTATAAGTATCATAAACTTCTTACATATATTTTTAATTCCATGTTGGATTCAAGGTATCATTAAAAGTTCTTGTCCGAACCCGTTTCCATCCATATTTTTCAAAGTAGCAAGCATCTGTTATGCCTTTCTAGTCTTTGGTCTTCATAGAAAGCAATTCTAAGTGCTCAAGATCCTAACTTGAAAAATAAAAATTAAGGATTTTAAAGATGCTTGTGAGTTGAACTAAGATGATGGTGTAGTTCTTCTATCCTATTCACAAAGAAGAAAGAAAGTTGTTTACACTCCAAATTCCAGCGTACAAAATACTAATGTAAGGCTTCCACAAATGCTTACGAGTCGACCATAAGTGATGTTTAGCTTTTGGCAATGATCGTTGTGATGCTTTGTGCCTACATATATCAATATTAAGATTCTTGTTGTACCTTTAGAATAATTAACCATAGCTTACTAGATGTTCATCCTTGTGATAGTGCAGTTCATGCATTGGGTAGTCTTTCAACACTTTGTGTTCAGATTTAATCATGACCTTTGGTCTTCTCAGAGTGTATAATTGGTATGTTAAGAGGGAATTCATTGCAATCTGCACAACTGAGATTTGTATTGGAGAAATCGTGCCAAGAATTTTTAAATGGTAATGGGAAATGGAGATTTGTATTGGAGAAATCGTGCCAAGAATGTTTAAATGGTAATGGGAAATGGTATACTGCAACCTCCAATTTTGACAAGACACACTACCTACAACAAAAAAAAATTCCTCGTCATAATATGCTCCAAAGTTACATGGCATAATGATGTAAGAAGGTTGAAATAACACACATACACACACACATATAGAGAGAGAGAGGTTGCAATAACATTGTTTTAATTTGGACAAGACCACCGATGTAGTTTTTCATATTTTGTATTTTCAAGTCCAAATATTCCTTGGTGGAAATTCGTCTCAACTACTCCAAGTATTCTTCGATCTCCTTCCTGACCTAGTTCCTGGGTTTGGCTTCGGTGAGCGATCCAACTGGTTATTTGTTGCCTGGATAACTGGCCTCCAAAAATATAAGGGTGAGCATATACAACCCCATGCATTTACTGCCCATTGGCAAGCTAGTTATTTCAGCCGGTTATTACGTCGATAGGCGTTTCTTTTGAATAGTTCACCTCCCAGTTTCATCTACTTTTTTAATCTTTGCTTAACATCTGTCCTGTCTACTATTTTCCCCATTAAATATGACATCTGTTAAAACTTTAATTGGTTCAATTTAACAGTGATGCCATTCTTCGGATATAGTGGCAATGTCAATCGTGGGTGGTGCTATAATCCATTCAAGTGGAAATTTCAACAACATTTACATAGAATTATTATTCTAGGACACCTAAACCGTTGATGTTTTTGGAGAGGAATTTGGTGCAGTTGCAACTCACTACCGCTACAATTACGTGCCACCCCTGATTTTGGTCCAAAAATCTAATGGAAATTTCTATAAAGTTGTTTGTCTTTATTGGTTTCAAGAAATGGATTTTGCAAAATCATGTGATGCATTCAACAAAATTAGTATCTAATGCTTGGATTCCTTTTCTCTATAGGGTACAAGTTTGATTAGATTAGAACTTTAGTACTTAAGAGTATGTATGTTTCATTATGGGTATCGGGAAATATTTGACAGAGAATAGAATTTTGGTAAATTTGCAATTGATAGGCTACCAAGAACGGGGAACTTGTACAATAGTATTGTACACATGAGTGTTGAATCTAATGCAATGGATTGTGCAGTTCTGATTTGGTTGTCTTTTATGGGCTGCGAAATAAGGATATTCTCGATTTTCTAGAAAGAAGTTTAAGCGAAAATCAAAATACTTGTACTCACTGAATCACTACTTTTATGAGATGGTGGTCACAAGTCCTCGATATGCCAACTTTATTGTACATATCTCAAATTTTGAAAAGCTATGAAACTAGATAAGAAGAGAATTGAAATGTTTATCGCCTTCCATTGGAGGTGTTGGTCCCCCGTGTTTTGACAGTTTGGAAAATCAAAAGACAAGGCAACATCAGAACCAATCTTTAGAGTTCCAGGATCTAGTCCTCCTGTTCTCAGAGAGGGATCTCTCAAATGTTTGATCGCAAAGGTTTATCTTGTGTGCTTTGAGTATGATTTTAGACTAGTTATTAAGTACAGGTTTTTGTTTATTTGGTTGGATTGAGTTGATACAGCAGAACATGGAAGGTCTAGGAAAGATAGACAGAAAGAGGAAATATCTGGTTCATTGGGCGATGGAGTCAAAATAAGGTTATGACAAACTCATCAATGGATACGGGATATCAAAGGGAAAATCTAACTTGGCCACAGGATCCTTTTGTCTTTGGAATGAGATGAACATTAATGATTTGGAAAGAGAAGTTTAATTCTCAACAAAGGGAACTTGAAGAACATAACTCAACAATAAAGAGATATTTGATAGACAGGGCTAACCATAAATCCTACAAACATTCTTTAAGCAAATAATAACTTCAAGACAACTTTTAGAGTGAAATCTAAGATTCGGGGAACTCCCTATTTCCTCAAAGATTTTATTTTAAAGGATTTAGAAAACATAAAAGATTCACTGATAATTGCAGTCATAGAAGAGGGAACACCTAAATAACATCTATTCTTACAACTATAACGACCTTCAAGACAACTGTTCAAGCAATGGCAAAGGGCAAGATCAAAACCGACCTCTTTGATTAACTCAAAACAATGGTACTTCAAAGGGAGACTTCAATAACAGCTTTCAAGTGATAGTAGACAAGCAGGGAAAACCATAAATCATGCTAAAACCAACTATTTGAGCTATTAAGGAAATAAACAAGCATGAAGACTAAAGAGAACGTTTAAAGCCTCTAAAATACTTCAGCAGAAGAAAACATAAAACGGTGAAGGGTGAACAGGTCTAAGGTGCTTCCAGGAGTCATTTCTTAGCCTAAAACTTTCAGCCTACTGTAGTAAGAAATTATGGAACATAATGAAAATAGGAGAAAACATTTAACAGTTAGGATACTTCACCAACAACCAAGCTCATGAATCCAATGATAGAGCCTTCTCAGGAATGGGCATGCAACAACATCATCAAGACATCCAAGACTTCAATTTGTTCTTCAACTTCAACAGACTATGTATTTATTTCGAAGAGTTTCAGTATTACAGCTTGTGATCAACAACAACCAACAACTTCTCATCTTATGCAGAAGTACTTATAGGAAGATGAGGAGGTGAGATTTTAACAAAATATCTCAAGGACAATTAATGCAGAGTGAAGACTTCTTGGCCCTTTGAGAGGCTCGAGGGAAGAATTTACAGGTGGATCACTACATTAACTGTTTCACAATAAATATCAAAGCTCGGTGGAAGCTTTGTTTGACTTTGAGGCTCTGTGTATGTTTTGGAGTAACTCTGCGGATATTTATGCATTGGTTTCCTTGCAGAAATAACTTCTTGGCAATGCTGGAGGCAGATATTTCTTCGAGCAATAACTTCGGCCTCTGTTCTGAATGGTTTGAGGCGACAGGTGGCTCTTTGTAGTAGCTGAGGAATTAATTCGCCTCAGTTGAAGCGGTGGAAACCTTTCTGTCAGCGAAACACTTATGATTTTCTTAAATAGTGTCTTAATTCGGGGAATTAGGTTTTTATAAGCATTCTTAGCCATAATCCCCCAAATCTGTCTTAAATCTTCTGTCCTTCCGCGCTCTGTTCTTTAAAACTTATACTCTTTTAAAATCGCGTTAAAACGCAGTGTCTTGTCAATGTGCAGAGCCGCACCGGGCCTTTCATGGTATCGACGCCCATGGAACGTCGATCAAATGCCAAAAGGGAACTCTACAAATGGTTCTTTCCATAGGCCGAAGGCATGGGAATCGTCATTCCCAACTCCCGGCTTTTCTTCAATAAACGACGGAGACCCTTTAAAACCTGCACAAAACATAAAATAAATAAAGAAATCCTGCGTTTTTAGGTTTTAAACTGCTTCAGATGGCGGGGGAGGAGCATAGCCGTCGGATAAAAATATCTAACGGTGGAGATCGGCGCAGAATAGGCAAAGGAGAGCAAGGAGAAGAAATAAGGCGGGGTGGTTTTGGACCGTCCGATCTGGACACGTGGACGGTCCAGATATAATTGGAGAATCTCAATCGGAGGGGGAAAACAAAGGGCACGATTGGAAAATGCCGATGTGATTGCGCGATCGGGGAGATTTGTGCAATTAAGCGATGACCGTTGATTTGAGGATCAGATCAACGGTGGGAAACGAATCGGCGGGTTTTGAAACGACGGTAAGACTTGTGATCGGAGGGAATAAGGATCATTGGATCGGCGGGAAATGGACGGACAGGATTAAATCGGAGCCATCGCAATCGGGGAGCGCTCAAAAGGGGATGCGATTTAAAACTTGCGATTAGAAACTTGCGATTGAGCGCTGGCCGTTGATCTGAGGACCAGATCAACGACAGGGAATGAATCGGAGGGATCGCAATCGGAGGTGGCAGGTAGGAGCATGCGATTGAGTTTTTGCGATTGTGATGGAGCGATTAGCGTAGGGCCGTTGGATCAGCGGGACAGATCAACGGTCAGGATAAGGTCGGAGGATCGCAATCGGAGATCGGAGGGAAGGACTTGCGATCAATCGCATCGCAATCATTTGCGATGGACCGATCGGAGTGTGCACATAACAGGTTGCGATTGCGATCGGGCGGGGTGCTGTGATTGGCGCTCTACCGTCAGATCACCGCGGAAGATCAACAGTGCGGAACCCATCGCAAGACTTAATCGTGATAAGACGATCGCATCGGGGATTTTCAATATTACAAAGGATTTGTGCACCCGCCCGACTTTCGATTGCGATTAGCGCTTGGGACTTAAGCGCTTGGTCCTGGGGGAAGGGCATGTGGGGGAAGTGGTTTAGGACTTAGCCCAAGGGGCTTAGGTCCAAAAAATTGTTTTTTATGAAAATTTTCAAGGTTTTAAATGGATTTGGGGGTTTCGGCTTAGCTTAAAAATAGTTTTAAACCATGTCAGGAGGATTTTTCATGAATGGAAGGGGAAACTTATGAAAAGTAGAGGAATAATATGGAGAAAAAGGGGGAGAAAATGAAGGTTAGCTATGAGTGGGAGAAAGGGAAAAGATGATGGTTTCTTCGGCAGTTTCTTACATGAAATCAGCAGAATTAAGAGGAACAGCAATGAGGATTTTGGACAGAGGCATGAGGCCTACAAGGAGTCTTCAAGAGCCAACAGTGTTTAGAAATGAAATTTTTTTCCTTGAAGGCTCAAAACAGATTTAGCCACCTTTAGGTATAACAAAATATTATAGGTGGCTAACAGGAGGGCATCCTTATGCCGATTGTTGATTATCTGAATATTACGCAATTAAACGAACATGGGCACGGTCAAATAATAGGCTGCACCCATGTCTGTATAATTGCGGAATATTCGGTGAATGAGCAATCGACATAAGCTCAGGGTCCTTTGGATATCCATGTGTACTTAGTTTTACTTGTCTTTGTGTTTAATGTTTAAGTGTGGAAAATCTAGGAGATTAATTTGCTTTCCTTAAGGAAGGGATTATCTATCTCTCTAAATGGCTTCAATGATTGTGGTTCCTTTTTAGTTCTCAAAGCAGTGGATGTCCAGTTTTTATTAAAAATATAATAATATAATTGTTTATTTTCCAAAATTTATCTGCTACACAGTAAATATAATCGTAAGTATAAGTTGTGAAGGGCCTCTTTCCCGCCAACTTTATTTGTGACACAATAAATATGATGTCTTGAAGGTCTTGTTTCCAACCAAGTTTATTTGCTACAGAGTAAATATAATGTCCTGAAGGGCCTCTTTCTATTAGATCAATGTTACCTGATTATATAATGTTTCCATAAAAAAACTAAAGTACATGTAAATTGTTTCCCAAAAAACCTGAAAAAACGCTTCAAGGATGGCCAAATATAGTTTATTGGTCAAAAATGTATTTCAATTCATTCTTGTGAAAATTTTGTCAACAATTTGTTATAAAACATGTTTATACCAAAGATATTGTCTTAACTCAAAGATGTTGGCGAGTCGAAAAACCAGAAATAATTAAATAATTGAAGGAGTGTGTCTCAACTAATTTTTTTGATTTTATTATCATATTCATCCTGTAACATATGATATCAACTTCATAGTACTGATTTGGTTTTTCCAATGGTCTGCCTCCATTATTTTATGATGGATTTTGGTGGACTTTTAGACAATAGTTGACCTGGACTGATAAAATATGTATTTAGTACTGTGATGATAATTACTTTGCATTTTTTTTCTTTTAATCTATCAGGAGTACGTCTTGAGTTTATGAAACCTTAAGGAGTAACTTCACAGATTAAACCTCCAAACTAATGGGGGACTTGAGAGCCTTGTCTACATGGACAATGAAGGTAGATTGGACATATGGCATTGAGATACTCTTGAGCAATCTGTAGCTTATTAGGGGAACTTTGAGGTCTAAAATTAGCCTGCTAAGGAAAATATAAAATGATAGTGGAAATAATAAAATAATATTAGATTACACATCAAATTTTAGAGGGAAAAAAGAAAAAACTACTTTTTCAACTTATCTCTCAAATTTTTTACTCAAATTTCGAGCTAGAGTACTCGTTGGATGCAAAATTTAATTCCTCATCCAAGGAGTACCCATGTTGTATACTTTCGATGGACTCTGCTACATGAAAAATTAGAAATAAATGAAAAACGTGATTACAATCACATGTTTTCATGTATTTCTAATTTTTCGTGTAGCAGGGTCCATCGAAAATATGCAACATGGGTAATCCTTGGACGATGAATTAAATTTTTCATACAATGAGTACTCCCGCTTGAAATTTGAGTAAAAAATTTGGGAGATAAGTTGAAAATATGAGTTGAAAAAGTGGTTTTATTATTTTTTAATCTTTTTACCTTTTTACTTAAAAAATGGTGAATCATCCCCCATGGTTGACATCATCATCTTGAATCCTATTGGTTCTTATAAATTTTATTTTGGTTGTACATTTTCCTTAGGAGGCCCATTTTAGACCTCAAAATTCCCCTAATGTGACCATCCAAGATTGAAATTTATGTATGTACTTGCAAAGCGTGATGCAACTATCCTCGAAAGGAATATTGCATTTTCTGAAAAGAAAGTTGCATTTAGTGAAAAGGAAACTTCCATCTTTCAAAGGGGCTTATGCAGACCAAAACATTACAATCTTGGAGCGTGATGCAACAACAACTACTCTCGAGGGATGGTGGCTGGAATGGCCAAAGAGGCCTTTCATGTGGAACCCTATCCAATGCAAATATTTTATGAGTGCTTACAGAAAATCCTACATTTTCCAGTAGGGAATACCAAACCATGTGACATAAATCTCATGTCTTAGAGACTCCACCATTTGAAGAAGCTAAGGAAAAATACTAAGCGTATCGAAGAAAAAATATGGTGAAAAAGAAAGCCCTTCTATGAGAAAATCTGACGGTTCTAAACCTAAAAGTTTGAGGAAAAAAAACAGAGAAAACCCAGTGTCACAATTGTTACATAGTAATTTGTCACCCTTCTTACTTCCCGTCCCTGATCCTAAAGTGCCATGGTCCTATGCAGTATATCCACCTGGAAAAAATACACAAATATAACCCCTGAAGAATCAAAGAAAGCCACCTTGAAAGATCACTGGAGAAATTTGGTTAAAAACCTAAATTTCTGGGTCAACGTGCTTCTCTAGTGGTCTGCCTATGCTGATGGCAGGTTGATAGTTATGGTCTAGCGCTATCAGCGCTATTTTTTTTGGAAAAATCGTGCTGATCCCTTTCTGGCAGTGTTTTCTCAAAATGGAGGAGAAGATTCAACCCCTAGAAGCTCCCAGGTGGAGAGTTGGTTGTTATTCAGTGGTGATATGGTCGAGCTCTATGATTTTAGATATTTGATCTTATCAATTGGGGTTTATACCTTAGAAAGTGGACCTTCCTCCTCCTTTCATGGGCTCCCAACCTCTTCTCCCTTCCTATAAATTGACCCCCATCCCTCCACTACTAGTTGGTCATTGTTGGGCTAGTAAGATCATTCATTCCCTTTACACTCCTGTATTGTGATAATGCCTAAGCTATTTAGGAGAAGGAATTCGTTAGAGCTTTGGTGAAGGACTCAAACATCACTAAAGGGAGGCCTCCAACATCAAGGCCTGGATTGTAAGCTCTCTCTTATATATTCATTAATAAAACATCTGGTGTTTTCTTTCTATATTTGTCTAATCATTTGTGAAAATAGTCTAATGTTCCTTGATATTTTAGATAGCTGATGTTCATGAATATTATGTATTAGATTACGTTTTTTTTTTCCTCTTTATCTCCTACAGGTAATTTTACGCCACTAGTAGCGAGGAATGAGATTGAGGGATCGTGGATCAAGGCCACCATCAAAGTGTTCAAGAATATCATCAAGAAAATGTAACCCTATCTCATTTCTTGTCTCATTTTGAATATTAGCTAAGGAAGCTTGCATTAGAAATTCTCACAAGTTTCTAGACCCACTATAGGGCTAGAGAGACCACCTCTGTCCACAAAGGGGATTTATATTCACAAAATAATTGGTGACTCCATTGGGGAGCTTTAGCCTCTTAGCCTTTAGTTCCCAGGTTGATCTCTGATTAGTTTGACCAATTATTGAGATCTAATAGGTCGCTATAGGTTTTCATAAGGTTTGACAGTTAATCCACTGTGCTAAGTATGGTTTTGGTGTGAAATTATTTTTTCTTTTTCCTTGTTTTTAGCGCTCAACACATTTTTTGTTCTCACATAGTGCTAACAACGTTGCTTTATAAAAAACAACCGCACTGATAGAACTTTCAGCACCCCTTTTCTCACCACAGAAGCACTGATCTCAGAGCTAGGAAAAGTCTGAATGACCTCCTACCTTCGTGATTAGCTTGTTTGTCTGGTTGGTTTTGTTTCTTTGAATTGCTTGTAAAATAGAGTGAAGTTTAGTTGCTTTCTAGGTCTTCCAGGTCAATTACCCTTCACTACTAACTTGTGCTTGTTGTCAAAGAATTGATAGGATTTTATTTAGGATTATATTATAGCCAGTTAAAAATCATTTGTGCATTGCTTCTGGCTTTTTTTTGAAGCTTCTTTCCATTGCACTAGTTATCGTTGCACTTAGAAATCACCTTCGATTTAATGTAAAACATAAGATCACAATTTTGTTTGATTTGCAAGTTTAGGAGAATGTGCCTTCTTTAGTTCCCAAATTCAATAGAGTAAATTGATATTGATTTTCATCTTGAATTTTGGATTTGGTTTGTTCATTTTGAAAAAGAGTGAAAGTGATTTTCATTCGCACATTTTTTGAAATGTCCTTGTTTTCCATTTGATAGAAAGAACAATGAAAATGATTCTTTTGCATTTCTTCATTAATTTGGTTGATTTTACATTAGTTCATTGATTGCATTTGCATTTTGATCTTTCAAAGTAAAAAAAAAAAAAAAAATGTTATGCATCTTAGTGGAAAGAGAAGCAATTTCATTTTTCAATAAGCTTGCATTTTGGGGAATGGTGAAAGTGAATTCTATCTTTAGAAGCAGTATTTCAGTAGCTTTCAACTAGTTGGGGGGCATCATTATTTATTGCATTACTTGCACTCTTTTTTGTGTTTCTTCCCCCATTAGTTTAGAATTCATTGAAATGGAAAGAATCTCTTTCAGTATTTAGCTGCATTCTAAGGTTTAGGTGACATCGAAATTAAGCCTTAAAACAAGACTTAACTGAAGATCAACTTTAAAATTTATCCAATTGACCTTAAGAAGAATTTGAAATTAATGAAAACATTTAGAGGTCAAGGCTAGAGAGGTGTTCCAGCATCATTAAACGTAGGAGTTGTCGCTAACAGTCTGTGTTACATTCTAGAGGTGAAACCCTGTCCCCACGTATGGAAGTATATAAGAATATGCTCCATGTATGAAAAGTATAAGGGGATGCTCTCATCATTTGGTTACATATTAGACATCACTACTACGGACTGGACTCCCACATACCGTCGAGTATATATACAGATACACCACTAGGTTACAAGCCTACCATAGGTAACCCTATCTCTTTTCTTGTCTCATTTTGAATATTAGCTAAGGAAGCTTGCATTAGAAAGTCTCACAAGTTGCTAGACCCACCCTAGGGATAAAGAAATCACCTCTATCCATAAAGGGGATTTATATTCACAACAACAACATAGGAAGGCTTAAATTGGGAAGTCAGTATTGTCATGAAAGAACAAAAAAATCTAGATGTTGTGAATAATGGAATTGTTCTTGATATTTCAATTATGCCTATTCCTATTTTCACTTGCACTAGAGTGGCTCAACAATGTTACAGGTGGGGGAATGGTGGTTGTCATTAAGATTGTTGCACGATTAGTATATCTATGTATCCCCTCCCTATGAATCCAAATAGGTGAGGTGCTTGTGTGATTAGAGGGAAATTGAGTGGAGGTACGTTTAGGAAATTGTTAGAGAATATTGGGGCTGAAGTTTATAATATAAATTTCCCAATTGATTTGAAGATTGATTGGGAAAATCATGGTAAAAATAAGTTTGTTACTAATAGAGGTACTTCACTCAATGAACCTCTGACCTATCCCGTGCGTTCATGGAATATTAAACAATACCCTTAATTTGACTACATATTGGAAAATACCCCTAAAAATCATATTATTTAACCCCCTACCAATACGAACCCAATACACCTTCCTAATTCAAAAAACCCCTACTTCCACTAAATATTGTAGGTATTCATTTTTTCCTTAACATTTTTTATACCCCTTTATATTTTTTCATTAAATTTGAGATCCATTTTGTATACCTTCCAATATAAAAACCCTTTACCCCCTATATATCCCCAATATATTATGTCATTTTTTCCTCAATATATATCCCCCAATATGAACCCACATGGTATGGTATTTTTCCCCCAGTGAAGCCCCTATGGTTACCAACAGGTAAATGAATTTCATTACAAAAATTGGCTTTGTTTTAACGTCTTCGCATGT
Organism: Pinus albicaulis; assembly: GCA_034641835.2. Taxonomy (NCBI): domain Eukaryota; kingdom Viridiplantae; phylum Streptophyta; class Pinopsida; order Pinales; family Pinaceae; genus Pinus; species Pinus albicaulis. Next base: position 1,410,696,961 of record CM076579.1, on the reverse strand, counting down.
TACTTATTGCTGGATTGAATCACATTCTCTTAACCACAATACGTACATTATTAGAGGGGTGATTTTTGGTAGGATATAAATGGAAATTGTACTGTCTTTTGTTACATAAGAACATGGAATTGGGTGGGAGAAATTTTCTTATCATGCAACCTTTTAAATTGATATGATATGTTGAAGGATTTTGTTTCACCGGATCCATCAGCTAATCGAGAGAAATTTATTGATGTTTATTGAATGTTCAAATGTAGAGATAACACTTCAACTAAACTAAAATATTTTGGAAGTTTTTTTGTACAAATGTTAACATGATTTGAGATAACTCTTTAACTGAACTAAAATATTTTGGCAGATTGGTTATATAAATGTTAGCATGATTATTTTGAATATTCAAATTGAAGCTTGATTTGGATTGGTATGATTAAACATATTTCTTTATTCCTAGAATTATTTAGAAATATTGGTTGTAGTAACTTGTACTCATGGCACTTTGGTAATGTTGTTGATGGGTGTTGCTGAAATGTGGAGTGATATTTAATTAGATATGTGTTTACATTAATTACTTATATCTCATATATGCAAGGTCTTTCTATAGATAGGTATCTTATTTTTGAATAATGTGTTTTCAAATATGATGAAATAAAAACCATGTTGAAGTGCTCAGAACCATGATTATTTGGCTATATAGTTGTTCATTGAATGTGGGTCATTGTTATTGAATTTCTAGACGATGTAACTTAGTTCAAACTTCAAGAATTTTCCCATAGTTATGTTCTTTTTAGCTCAACTATGCTTGAAACTTCTTATTGGGTAGGTTCAACAAAGGTAATGTACAATTTCTTTCCCGCTAGTGACATATTATGGGTGTCTAACATCAAATACCATTTTCATAAATTAACACAGTAGTTAATGTGGTTGAGATAGCTAGGATAATCATTTTCTTGTGTTATTATAGTTTCATAGCTTGAAAAATATTGCTTTTAAGTTATGCGAGTAAGGAAAAATCATTTTGTGTTGACAAATAATTTAGCTTTGGCACAAACAAGCTTCATTCCTGTGCTTTTTTTTCAAAGTTCTTGAGTTGAAACACAATTTGTTTTCTATACAACAATGAAAATTATTCAATGTTGAACATTTATTTGTGTGTATTTATTGATAACAAACTTGGTTCGATCTTATGTACCCCATGCTCGAGCACCCTTGAAAATTCAATTTCTTCGATGTAATTTGACAAAATCAAGAAATGACAAACAAAACTTCATGAAATTGACTAAGCAACACTAAATATGTGCAATGAAAATGATCATAAGCATACACAACATTAAAATAATTATAATAATTCAAATAACATTGTGGAATTAAAGATTCACAAATTGACTACAAATGTCGGTTGTTTCACCTAATCAAAGGCTTTGTTGCACAATCACTCTCTACAATTAGCCACCATTGAGCTAAAGCTATGATTCCATAAAGATGGATGTCGGGGCCAACCCTATCACTCATAGGAAATTAGTGCAAAAGTTTCCTTTGGCCACACAAAGACACAAAAATCATAGTTTCCAAGATTATTCAATGAGTTCAATAGAAATCTCAACTTCCAAATCTATTTCTTCTTCAAGTTGCACAACCTAAGGAAATGAATCCCTTTATTTACAATGCATCCCCTTTAAATATTCCATTCTTTTCAAGCCCTTATTATTATTGGTCATAAAATCACAATGTTAAAAGTTCCAGAGACTCTTAGCCATGGACAATTTTATAAGGGATTCCAATGCACATATGCACTCATGCACCTTCTCATGCTTGTCTAATACCAGGTATTAATACACAACCAATAGAGGGTGCACCAACTGGAAAATACGCGAGGTTGAAATCCAATATTAGAATTTCGACACAGGTGGGATATGGGCAGTCTAATTTGTTGATCAGTATGTGCAAATTTTTTTAGAGTACAAACCTACTAAAATGTTTGGATGTTGTTCTCCAATGGATATTTTTTCAAAAGGAATTTTTTGAGTAGACCTTAGATTATATTCATTATAGCAACAATACTTCGTCATATTAAAGTTGTATTTGCTATATTATGGAAATTAAAATACAACTTTTTCAAATTAACAATCTTATCAGTGTCTCTTTGCACCTTTTTGGGAAATGGCTAGTTATCATAAGCTTCCCCACCACTCAACCAACACAATATTGAGAGTTGTGATCCTTATCAACATATTTTTGGGCTCGGGCTAAAATTACGTCACTCATTGCTGTAGAAATTACACCAATGGATTCAATCTGATCATGAAATGTACTAAAACAAGATATTGAATCCTTCTACAATATTTGCTGAATATAAATAACGTTCGCTCAATCACATGCAAGTAAGAGAAAGAAGTAAATCAATTGCACAACACAAGATTTTCCTGGGGAAAGTAACTACTCAAAACCCCTCCATATTTATTTTATAATCAACCAAGGAATCATGAAACAATACAATGCACGTGTGATAAAGATAACCTCATACACTCTACCAATTGTCTCACACTGATCTATGCAAAACTGGACCAATACATAGCCAATTTCCTGCCCACCTTTAGCCTGCCTTGCTCACACAATTCCTAGGAAAAATAATTCCTATTAAATAGGAATTCCAACCTTCCTTGACTGTGTAATCCATCGTGGGAATCCTGTGGCTTTATAATTGCGCTCAGGCAATTAGCTAATAATACAACTGATATTTTACTTGCCTTTAACCTTTGTCTCAACTAGGTCATCATCATAATTGACATGCATGCAACTATTAATAGTGAATCATCAGTTATTTGGTAGATCAATACTTGTGAATTAAATAAATTTTAATTCACTTGATCTTCCACTAGCTCATAAATCAATTAGAACTAATTAAACTGATTTTAACTCAATTAATTTGAGTTAACTGATTTCACTCACACCACACTAATGCTACAAATGCAACTGGACCCTGTAAATAATAGAATCACTCTACATGCCTAATCTTTGACCCTCAACTCGAAATTCTTGAGCTAACTAAGTCTATCACAGTTAGTTAACTATTACAAGTTGTTATGAGATAATATTACAATTTATTTAAAAATTGGAAGCCCACATTAGCACTAATGTGTCATTGAATTCCTCACTCATGTGTGACCTGGAAACCGACACTAGTATGTGGTGCATTTTATTATTGAATTTCGACACTCCCTCTCAATAAGAAAGGGATTATCTACTACCCCAATCCTGCTTCTGTGGTATTCTATTTTTCTCTTCGTAAGCGCCTTCGTCAAGATATTTGCATCCTGATCCTTCGTGGGAATGTACTGGAACAACATAATTTGCCTCTAAACACAATCTCTGAGACAGTGGTATCAGATGTCAATATTCTTGGACCTATCATGGAATACCAGATTAACCAAGGGTTTTATGCATCTCTGGTTATCACAATGTATCACTGTCGGATCCATCTGATGACCAAACAAACCAACAAGTATCTTCCTCATCCAGATGGCCTCACATGCAGCCTGACTAGCTGCCATGTACTCTGCCTCGGCTGAACTGAATGCAACTGATCTCTGCTTCTTGCTGTACCAAGAAACTAATGCTGATCCTATGCTGAAGATGCCTCTTGATGTGCTCTTCTTGTCTGATGGACTACCTACCTAATCTACATCTTTGAAGCCTTGAAGCTTCACTCCCTTTGACTATATATACCATAATCCATACTCTGTAGTGCCCCTGAGATATCTCAACACATGCTTCCTCGCCTTAAAAAATAGCTTGGTAGGCTTAACCATACCTTGACTAAGCTGGTTAACTACGTAGCATATGTATATTCGTGTGTTCACCAAATACATAAGTGAACCCACAAGTTTCTTGTAAATAGTAGCATCCACTACCTCACCTAAAGTAGCATCCTCCTTCCTCCAGTTACCTGCAAGAGGAGTCTCCATTGGTTTGCTCCCCTCCATGTGGAACTTCCTCAAAATATCCTTGGCATACTTTCCCTGAGATACAAATAGATCCCCATCTCTTTTCCATATTTCCAAGCCAAGGAAATAATGCAAGAGCCCCATGTCCTTCATCTCAAACTCTCTTGCAAGATCCTCTTTACAAGAAGTTATTAGCTTCTCATCACATGTCAGTATAAGATCATCAACAAAAGGTACAATAATCAAAAGCTTACCATCAACCATAATATGATATAGGTTAACATCCGCTTCACAATTTGTGAAGCCCGACCCAGTGAAATAGCTATTGATCTTGGTGTACCAAGAACGAGGTGCTTGCTTCAACCCATACAGTCCTCTCTTGAGTCTGCACACATGCGACTCCATGTCAAAGGTCTCAAAACATTCTGGTTACTCAATGTACACTTCTTCCTCAACAACTCCATTGAGAAAGGCCATCATTACATCCATCTGATGTATCTACCGCCCCATCTGTGTTGAGAGTGCAAGGACGGATCTAATAGATGAGTACCTTGCAATCGGTGAAAAAGTGTCCTCATAGTCAATCCCCTCTACCTGTGAGAATCCTCTAGCCACAAATCTAGCCTTGTATTTCTCCACACTCCCATTTTCTGCTTGCTTCACTGTTATGAAACCAACTCCAAAAATAGAATAAAAGAGATATCAACGCCTTATAAATAACCCACTTTGAGGGGGAAACCTCCAATACATTACATGAATGAATAATTCTTGGATGATATAAATTACAAAACTTCCTTTCTATATATAGGAGTCAATGGGGCCACAATGTAATCCTAGTGGGCCACATTGTAATCCTAGCCGACCTAACAATAATAATTTAAGGGCACAATAATAAAAATATGGACGTTACAGGGGTACAATAATAACAATAAGGGGGTTACACTAACAAAAATAAGGGACTATACTAGTAATATAGGGACCTAACATGCCCCTCTCCTTCAAAAAAGTGTTGTCCTCAACGCTTGAGTAGCTCTGGGTGCTTCTGTATAAAATTCTCATCCTCCCATGTAGAATCTTCGGTGGGTAAGTTCTTCCACTTGATGAGATACTCTGAAATTGATCGATTTCGTAGCTGTCGAGTTCTTGTTTCCATGACTGCTTCAGGTTCCAATATGATTTTTCCTTCCTCATCAAGTTCTGGCAATATTATTTGAACCGGAAGATTTTCACCTATAACCTTCTTTAAGCACGAAACATGGAAAACTGGATGTACTCGCGAAGAAGCAGGAAGCTCCAATTTGTATGCCATAGTACCAATCTTTTGCAACACCTTGTAAGGACCATAGTACTTTGGCGATAATTTATTATCCTTCTTGGCTTGCTTGAGGGACATTTGTTTGTATGGTTGTAGCCGTAAAAATACCCAATCTCCTACATCAAAACTTCTCTCGCTACGATGTTGATCTGCCTGTTGTTTCATTCGATTTTGTGCCAAATTCAGGTTATCCTTTAAGAGTTGGAGAACTTCTTGCTGATACTCGATGTGATCTTCCACTGCTTGAACCTTCGAATTTTCCCTTAAAGATGATGTGATGGATGGTGGATGATATCCATAAAGTGCCATAAATGGGGTCATTTTTGCTGCAGTATGAAAGGAAGTGTTATGCCACCATTCAGCGAGAGGTAACCACTTGACCCATTGTGTTTGTTTATCAGATACAAAACAACGAAGATATCCTTCCAAAAATTTATTTACTATCTCAGTTTGACCATCAGATTGAGGATGATAAGATGAGCTATGAGCTAATTGAGTACCCAAACAAGAAAATAACTCCGTCCAAAAATTTCCAGTAAAAATGGGATCTCTTTCGCTCACAATAACCCTTGGGCTTCCATGTAGCTTTTGAATTCTATCCATAAATGTAGTAGCAACTGTACTTGCTTTAAATGGATGAGATAATGCACAAAAGTGTGCGTACTTGGTAAGTCTATCAACTACCACCATGATGACACTCTTTCCTTCGGACTTAGGTAAACCTGTGATAAAATCCATTGAAATCTCCTCCCAACATTGGCTTGGAATGGATAAAGGTTGTAGAAGACTCGGGGTCTTAATTGTCTCAAATTTATTCTGCTGGCAAACCAAACATTCCGCCACAAAATTTTGAATATCATATTTAAGGCCATCCCAAAAAAATTCTTTCTTCACCCTGTGGTAAGTTTTTAAAAATTCTGAGTGTCCTCCTAAAGGAGAAGTGTGCAATTCCAAAAGAATCTTTTGTTTTAGTTGGGAATTCTTACAAAGATACAAGCAATCTTTGTACCATAAGGAATCATTTTTTCAACTAAATATATCAGATGTACTAGGATCTTGCTGCAACTTTTGAATGAGTGTCCACACTTCCTCGTCCTTCTTCCATTCATCCCTTGCTTCGGTTATCCAATCTGGTTGGATAATAGAAATGGCACAAAGCAATGCTTCCACCTCTTCATTATTTCTTGAGAGTGCATCTGCAACAACATTTAGCTTCCCTTGTTTGTAGATTATTTCAAAGTCATAACCCAACATCTTTGTGACCCATTTTTGCTGCTCTTCTGAAGATAGTCTTTGTTCCAAAAAGTGTTTAAGACTATCATGATCAATTTTTACCTTGAAGTGTCTTCCCATTAGGTAAGTTCGCCATTTCTTTAGTGCATGCGGTATTGCTAACATTTCCTTCTCATAAATAGGTTTCTGTAAATACTTTCCTTTGATTGGACGACTTTCAAAAGCAATGGGTCTTCCTTCCTGCATTAAAACTGCACCAATTCCATTTCCTGAGGCATCACATTCCACAATAAAGGTTTTTGTGAAGTCTGGCGTAGCTAAGACCGGTGCTATGCACATTGCCTCTTTAAGATGTTCAAAGGCCTTAGTTGCTTCAGGAGTCCATGAAAATGCATCTTTCTTCAATAATGTTGTTAGAGGTGTTGCTATTCTCCCATAATTCTTAACAAACTTGCGATAATACCCTGTTAACCCGAGAAATCCTCGCAACTGCTTTATGGTTGTGGGGAATTTCCATTCCTTAATGGATTTAATTTTGTTAGGGTCTACCTTAACACCCTCGTGAGATACAATATGACCGAGATATTCCACCTCTTGTACTCCAAAGAAACATTTGGATGTTTTTGCATATAATTGTTTCTCCTGCAATAGTTTGAGCACCCTGTCAACATGTTGAACATGATCCTTCCAAGACCTGCTGTAAATTAGTATATCATCAAAAAATACTAGCACAAATTTTCTAAGGAAGGGTTTGAAAATAGAATTCATCAACCCTTGAAATGTAGAAGGTACATTGGTAAGGCCAAAAGGCATGACCAAAAATTCATAATGACCCTCATGAGTTCGAAATGTTGTTTTTAGAATATCTTGAGTCTTCATTCTAATTTGATGATATCCTGAACGAAGATCCAACTTGGTAAAATAAATTGCTCCATGTAATTCATCCAATAATTCATCAATCACAGGAATGGGAAATTTATCTTTAATTATGAGCTTATTGAGCTCCCTATAATCTGGACACATGCGCCATGATCCATCCTTCTTGTGTACCAATACTATAGGAGCATAGAAAGAACTTTGACTAGGTTGAATTATACCAGCCTCTAACATTTCTGCAATCATACGTTCAATTTCGCTCTTTTGGACATAAAGATATCTATAAGGCCTTATGTTTGGAGGAGCACTTTCGGGAATCAAATGAATAGCATGATCATGATCACGAATAGGTGGGAGTCCTTTGGGAGTTTCAAACACTTTGGAATGATTGTCCAAGACTTTTTGGAGATCTGTAGAAATAAATGATTTTGATGTTGGAACTTCTAGTGAGCATAATTGTGCAATTACGCCTCATTTTTATTTCTTTAGAAGCTTTGTCATGACATTAGAGCGTATTATCCTTCTCGGCTTCCCTGAAATTCCCCGTAATTCAACTTCCTTACCTTCTGAAAAAAATTTCTTGAAAATTTCTTGAAAATTAAAAGCTACCATCCCCAAAGATTGTAACCATTGTACTCCTAGTACAACATTAGCACCTCCCATAGGAATCAAAAGCATTGGACTATTCAATACATATTCCCCCATGGTTAGCTTGATATTATGGCATTTTCCAGAGAAATTTATAGTTCCTGCATTTGCAACCATCACTTGACATTCTGGTGCTGGGTATAGGAAACAATTCAATTCCTTGGCTACCTTACAATGAATAAAATTATGGGTACTACCTAAATCAATCAACACTATTACCTTTTTCTTCTTGATATTTCCTTCTATCTTAAGAGTTTGAGGAATTGTAATTCCTGCCAATGCATTACATGATATGGTCAGACTCATTTCTTCCTCTTCTAGGGTTGGTTCCTGGTGTATACCCTCTTCTTTTGAAAATTCTTATTCATTTTCTTCTTCCTCTTCACAATCTATGTAAAATAATTTCTTCTCAACACACTTATGACCTTTAGTGTATTTGTTATCACAACTGTAGCAAAGCCCTTTTGGTATTTTTTTCTTCCAATTGTTGTGGTGTCAACCTTATAGGTTGTGGAAATCTAGGAGTAGCAACACTTCCCTCTTTATAGAAGTGAGTGGTAGGCTTCCTTGTCGCCGTAATTTTACATTCTATTTTTCTTGCCAACCTGAATGCCTTCTCCAATGAATCAGGTTCCAAAACACGAAATTCATGTTGGATGTTATCCTTTAAAGTACTTATGAAGAGATCAATCTTGTGTTCCTCTGGAATACCAGTTACCCTTATATTCAATTTTTGGAAGTCCTCAATGTGCTCCCCCACTAGACACTTTTGTTTGAGATTTATAAATTGGCTAAAGAAGGTGTTGCTCTTTGTATCCTCATAATGTGCTATTATTTCCTCCGTAAAAATTGACCAAGTCACAATTTTTTTATGGGAGCAAAGCCATCGATACCATACAAATGTATTTTGTTCTAAATGTAAAGTTGTGATGCGTACCTTTTGTGTGTTTTTCACATGATTGAGATCAAAATATTGCTCCATCTGTAGTATCCATGTTACAGGATCCTTTCCATCAAATTTCCTCATATCCATTTTTGGAATATGGTGGTTCTTCCTTCCAACATTAGAGTTTATGAAATCATGATTAACATTTATTTTGTTCTCATCATGAGTTTCATCTACTATCTTTTCACCATTAGGAAACATTTCTTGTATCAACTTTGTCAAACCTTCCATGTATGCTTTTAGATCCTTCTTCATGTTTTCCATTTTTTCATCGATCTTAGATTCCATGTCATCAATCTTAGATTCCATGCCATCCATCTTAGCTTCCATGCCATCCATGCCATTCTTCAAACCATCCATCTTAGATTCCACGCCTTTCTTCAAACCATCCATCTTAGTTTCCACGCCTTTCTTTAAAACTTCCATATCATTTTTTGTTGCTCTTTGCGAGAGCGAAATTTGTTGCACTTGCTCTTGTAATTTTGATATGTCATGTTGCCATTCTTCGTCTCCATGAGTCATAGTAGAGCCTTATAAAGGCTTAATGGGTGTTGAATTATTTTTAGGGGCAATTTTAGAATCCAATACTGATATCTATTCTACAATATGCCCTTGGAATCAGTTCAACTTGATTCTTAAAACAAGACTTATGCAATTCGGAAAAAAATACACACCTTTTACTTTCTTTTGAGGAGCTCGATATTGAAATTGAATTATATATATAATTGCAGATCCTCAATATCTGAAATTCGGCCCTGTAGTAGTCCTCTGAAGTTTCTTTCAAATGCCACAAGTTTGATCTGATTTGGATTCTTCAAGACAAATTTATGTCCAATCTCCCACAATGACCCAATTATGGACTGGTTCAGTAGAGCGAACTTGTACGACTTGCCACATGTCACTGTTTCCTCCTTTGGCTCTGCAATTGATAGAAAGAAAACTTCATTCCGTGTACTTGTGGTTAATTTTTACAACATTCCAATCCGATGCTCAGAGAGAGAGTTATGAGTATTTTCCCATGATCACCTCATTGAGATGAAATTCAGAAGTCTGAAAATGCCCTAACTTCCACAGATCATGTTTCCGCCAATATTGTGAACCAAGATCTGAAATTTTGCGATGATGTTCCTCAGGATTTCAGCTTTGCACTCTAAAAATTTCAGCTTCTGAACCTTCGTAGAAACAATTTTATAGATAAAATACCACGATGCCCTGTTTAGGTTAAATTCAAGAGCCTGCAAAATGACCTACCTTCCACAGATCATATCTCCGACAATATTGTGAACCAAGCTCTGAAATTTTGCGACGAGGTTCCTCACGATTTTGGCTTTGCACCCTAGAAATTTCAGCTTCTGAACCTTCGTAGAAAAAAATTTATAGAAAAAATGCCACGATGACCTGTTTGGAGTAGCGAAACCCTAGAATCCCAAAGCTCTGATACCAAATGTTGTGAAACCAGCTCCAAAATTAGAAGAAAAGAGATATCAACGCCTTAGAAAAAAGCCACTTCGAGGGGGCAACCTCCAATACATTACATGAATGAACAATTCTCGGATGATACAAATTACCAAACCTCCTTTCTATATATAGGAGTCCATGGGACCACAATGTAATCCTAGTGGGCCACAATGTAATCCTAGCCGACCTAACAATAATAATTTAAGGGCACAATAATAACAATATGGGCGTTACAGGGGTACAATAATAACAATAAGGGGGTTAAACTAACAACAATAAGGGACTATACTAGTAATATAGGGACCTAAAATTCACCTTGTATATCCACTTGGATCCAACCACTGGCTTCCCCAATGGTATTGGGACCACTTCCCATGCACTGTTTCTGATAATTGAGTCACAATACTTAACCATGGAATCAACCCATGTTGGTTGCTGCACTGCTTCCTCAAAAGAGGATGGTTCTGTCACAATACATTCGCTCATAAGATCCATGTATCCAGTATACCTGTCTAGGGACCTTCTCTGCCTACGCTGTGATGTAGGTGCACCTACATGCTCGATCACATCTAGCATCAATCTGTTAGTCTCTTTGGTGCGTTTCGTACCATTTCTGGTGGATGGCTCTGCATGAGTAGTTTATGCCATTCCATGATCCCCTATTTGTGGCTGCTCCACATCCCGAGGTTCATCTTTTGGAACTAAGAGTTCCTCATCTGCATGCAAGTCAAGCTCCCTCTCAAGGGACAATCACATGGATTTCTCCTCATCAAATTTAACATCTCTCCTGAAAACTATAATCCTGTTAGCCGAAAAATGCACCTGATAGTTGTGGGGAGTATCAGTGTACCCCAAAAATATCCCAACTTCTGTTGTTGGTTCTAGCTTCTTCCTGACATCTTTGGTCACATGGAAATAAACAGATGAGCCAAAAATTTTAAAATATGAAATAGTTTCTTACCTGAAAAATCCTCCTCTCGTGTACTCATGCCAAGTATTCGATGATGACTACTGTTCTGCAGAAATACTGTTGTGTTGCATGCCTTTTCCCACAGATGCAATAGTAGGCCCTGATCATGTAACATAAATCGTGCTGCTCCCACAATTATTCTGTTCTTTTTTTCTGCAACCCCATTCTATAGTGGGTTATGAGGTGCAATCAATTCTCTCTGAATTCCTTCTTTGGCGCAGAAGTTCTTGAATTCATTAGAGATATACTCACCACCATTGTTGCTCCTTAGAGCCTTCAAATTCTTCCCTGTATCTTTCTCTACCTGATCCAGATTTATGCAGGAACGCAACAGAATAAACATATAAACATAAATACAGAGATGCAGCGGAAATAACACTTCATTTCATTAATATCAAAGAACTGAAATTTGCTTACATACAGAATGGAAATAAAACTAGCTAGGGCGCTGGTAGCTATCTCTGAGAAGAGATGTGGCGGCTACAGGCCTCTGAACTGAGTTACAATGAGGCTCGGGGGCCTATTTATCATTTAGAAACAATGGGAAATTCTAAACAGCCAAAACCCTAACCCTAGGAGATGAAGCGCCAAAACTATGGGCCCCGTTTGGGTAAATTGGTGTTTCAACTTCCCAGGGGCGTAACTTTGGCATACGACCTCCGTTTGACACGTACCATACCTCGTTAGAAAGATCTATCCGAGGAATACAAATTTGGAACAAGCAACATCGGTCCATGGACCCATGTTGCTCTTCGTTTTCCCAAAAAACGTCGTTTAGGGCCTCAAAACGGCTCCGGAAGTTTAGGACCCGAAAAACTGCTAAAAATAGTAAACTGTGCCGAAACTGAAAAACTGAAATAGACAATGGTGGGGCCCCAAGTGGAATAGGCGGGTGACCACCAATATCCACCTGGATCATTCCTCCTCCCTTAGGAAGCAATGGTCCCCATTGCGTTAAGTTCCTCCATGAGATGAGGAAATTTCTGCTGAACTTGGTCCCTGGTGAACCACTTTCCTTGGTGCAGGAGTTGGCCAGCTTTGACAACCCGATATAGTTGGATCTGCTGCTGGCGAGTGTTCTTGATTTACATGTCCATGATGCAATCTGTGGTGGCCTGTTCCATGCAGTCTGGATTTAACTCAGTTGGTGTGAGTTGTTCTGCAATGTCCGAGGTGTCCAGTAGAGGTGGGAAGTAAGGACGAAGGAGATCCACATTGAAGACTGGGTGCAGACCAAGGAATGGTGGAATACTGAGCTCGAATGCATTGTTCCCTACAGCCTTGGTGATGGTGTACGGCCCGTATCGGAGCGGGCGAAGCTTGCGGTGGGGTCCAGTGAGGCGCTCCTTCTGCAAATGTAGCCATACTTTGTCACCCACCTAGAAGTTGTGTGGCACCCGGTGTTGATCATGGCATTGCTTGTACTTGGCATTGGCTCTATCCAATATATCATGAACCTGTTGGCGGATGTGTTGAATGCGCTCGATGAAGCTACTTGCTTTGTCAACTTCAGGTTGGATGTGCGCTGAATCGGCCTGAGCAGCTGCAAATGGCATGGCTACGTCAATGGGACATAGTGGTGGAATCCCAAGCCCACCTGAAAGGGGCTATGGCCGATTAGTATGCACAAGAGCCGATTATAACTATATTTGGCACATAAGAGGCTCTCGTCCATGTGTGGATGCTTTGGAATTAACATGCGCGAGAATGTGTCTAATCATTACATTGACGACCTACTGTCCCCGGCCATACGTTTGGGATGGAAAAGTGTGGACTTGGTGAGCTTGGTATCCAACCTTGACCACAGGCTAGACCAAAATGTGCTGAGGAACCTGCTATCCCGATCTGATATGATAGACTGTGGGATCCCAAAGTGCACCCACACTCGTTCAAAGAAGAGTTTAGTAGTGGCTTCTGCTGTGATATTCTTCTTGCAGGCCGCCATAATGGCCATCTTCGAGAATCTGTCGACGACCACAAAAACACAGTCATTTCCTTGCTTAGTAGAAGGCAGGCCCGACATGTAATCCATGGAGATGGATTCCCAAGGTCGACTAGGGGTAGGTAGAGGAGTATATAGGCCTTGCTTCTTGGTGGTCGGTTTGGCAATGGCACAAGCAGTGCAGGATCTGATGTGCTTCTCGACATCCTTTCGAAGGTTCGGCCAATAGAAATACTTCTGCAGGATTGCTACTGTTTTCTCGAACCCGAAATGCCCAGCGACTCGACTGTAGTGTGCTTCCCATATCATCTTGGCACGCTCGCTTGAAGGAACACAAAGGTGTCCCATGTGACATAAAAGTGCATCTTAGAGGTGAAAATTTGGAACTTGCGTACCCCCCAAGAGTGCCTTGTAAGTTTAGCTGAATTCTGGGTCACTCTCATAGAGAAGCGGCCAATCAGAAGTCTCATGCCCACAAGAGTTGAGCACAGTGGTGAGCGCCACGATCGGTGGTCGGCTGAGGCAATCTGCAACATGATTGGTGCTACCCTTCTTATACTTGATGTTCAAATGAAACTGTTGCAGATATGGAGACCACTTCTGATGGCGATCATTCTGCAACTTCCCTTGTGTCTGTATGAACTGCAGGGGCCTGTGGTCTGTGTGGATGATTGTTTCCTTCCCCAAAATGTAATGCTTCCATTGTCGACAAGCTTGCACAATGGAGTACATTTCTTTGTCATATGTGGGGTATTTGCGAACTGTGTCAGACAATGTCTCACTGTGAAATGCCACTGGATGTCCCTGTTGAGTAAGAACTGCCCCAATAGCATAGTCAGAGGCATCTGTCTCGATCTCAAATGGCTGTTGCAAGTCTGGTAAAGTGAGCACTGGAGCAGAACAGAGGCGGTTTTTCAGTTCTGTGAACGCCTTCTGTTGAGGTTCCGACCAAAAAAAACTTTCTCTCGCTCCTCCCTTGGTGACTTGACTCAAGGGCCAAGTGATATGAGAGAATCCCAACACGAACCTCCGATAGAAATTAGCAAGACCCAGAAAGCTGCGAAGCTCTGTTATAGTGGTTAGGGCTGGCCAATCCCGAATGACTTGGATCTTGGCTGGATCCACATGCACCCCCCTTTCATCAATAATGTATCCCAGATATTGAACCTGGGTCATGCCAAACGTGCACTTCTCCAAATTGGCACACAACTTGTGTTGCCGCAGTGTTTGGAGGACTTGTCGGATATGATGAAGGTGCTCTTCCCAAGTCTTGCTGAAGATCAGAATGTCATCCAAGTACACCACTACGAATGAGTTGGTGAATGGCCGCAAGATGTCGTCCACCATCCTCATGAAGGTTGCGGGAGCATTCGTCAACCCGAAAGGCATGACCAGCCATTCAAAAAGGCCTTCCTTAGCTTTGAAGGCAGTCTTCCACACATCAGAGAGTTCAATTGGTACCTGGTGATACCCAGACTTCAGGTCGATCTTACTGAAATATTTTGCACCTTGGAGTTGGTCCAGAAGGTCATCAATCCGTGGGATTGGGTACCTATTCCGGACGGTGATCTTGTTCAGCGCCCGATAGTCAATACAGAGTCTCCACGTCCCATCCTTCTTCTGTACCAACACGATCGGGCTCCCACAGGGCGATGAACTTGGTCTGATGTGACCTTTCTGCAACAGCTCCTGAATCTGCCTCTTGATTTCATCATTTTCCAGAACAGAGCGTCAACAGATCGGTCCATTGGGTAGCGGCGCACCTGGGGTTAGATCAATCGGGTGCTTGACCTGGCAGTGCAGAGGAACCCCTGTGGGTGAGGTGAAGATGTCCCCGTACTCCTCCACGACCTTATCCATTTGTTGTTGTCGTGCAGAGGGGCCCTGTCTGGAGGTCGTGGCCACAGTCTTCTTCTTGCCTTGGGGGCGGATCATCAGGAAAACGAATTTTCTGGTTTGGGAAATGAGCTTACTACATTGTTTTGCAGTAACCAAAGAGATAGTCGTAGGAGGTGGTACCTCTGGTATCCTGTACAACTTATTTCCCAAAGTAATAATAACAGCACGAGGTCGAGACTCATACACAGCATGACGCTTCCACAAGTATGGTTGTCCTAATAATACATCAGAAACATCAATAGGAGCAACGTCACATAATACCTCATCCGTGAAGGGCTTGATGCTATAGGGAAGGCGGCACTGTTGGCTAACGCGGAGATCTCGTCCTTAGTGAAGCCACCCGATGGTGTATGGATGTGGGTGAGCTGTGGTCGGCAAGCCTAACCGCTTCACGGTGTCTGCTGAAATGAGGTTCTTTTGGCTCCCATTGTCGACAATGAACTGTACAGGGGAGCCCTTTACCCACATCTGGGAGTGGAAGAGGCGTTCCTCCTCCTCTGGATCTTCCGGTTCCTCCTTCTGGACCTTTGTAGTGGCAACAGTGGCGTTGGGCTCCGCATCAATAATCTGTTTCCCTTTTTCATTCCCCTTTTCAGGTTCTGATTCGGAGTCAGAGCATGCATCTGACTCAGAAGCCCTCATCTCGGCCACTAACGACTGCTTGGCCCGACACTCACTTGTGTTGTGAGTGGAGCTCTTATGGAACTCACACCACTTTCCCGTGTCCTTCTTTGGCTTTGCGGTGCTGTTATTTTCTTGTGGCTTCGATGAGTTGTCTTTAGCCGCCATGCCTTGGCTCTATCCTTTGTTCTGCGGTTTGGAAGCACCTTTCCCTTGCTTTTGATTCGCATATCCAAAGTCTCGCTTCTTCTGCTTGAATTTCTGCTCAATCTTGGCAGCATACCGGTATGCCGTACCAAGCGAGGAGATGTCAAAGAACTCCATTTCCTCCTGAATGTATTTGTGCAGACAGCTGCGATACTTTAGCACCAGATGTTTCTCTGAATCTTTGATACCCAACTTTGTGCACAGGGTATGGAACAGATTCATCAGCTCATACACATCTTGATCCCTTTGTTGTCGCAGTGTGGTCCATTGTATGTACTTGTCCTCATAGCTCCCCACGGGATAGTACTGTTCCTTGACGGCGTCTCGGAAATAATTCCAAGTTGGTACGGCCGAGAACAGAGAGGGTTCTGTCTGGTCCTTGTTCTCACAGTAGGTTTCCCACCAGTCCTTAACATGGGGGTAGCTTTGAGGAGTGCAAAAATAATCTTCTCCCGGTCTGAAAAGTCATGAACCGAGAAATATCCTTCTAACAGATTCAACCATCTATCTACGGCATCCGCGTCTATTTGACCCTCAAATATGGGAATGTCAAAATTTACTTGTACCTTAAAAGGAGTCGCGCCTCCAGAGTGGCTGCTGGATGCAGATGTGCCGCCGGTGGGTAGCCGTTGAAGGATCTGAGCAAAGTTATCCATCATCACGTTCCTTTGTCTTTCGAGGGCCTCCTCAAGCAATATTTTGATAGGATCTCCTGCTCCCTCATCTTTCTTTTCATCCCCCATGGGCGTCCGTCGAGGTTTGCGAGGCTGATCTTGCAAAGGTTCCACCAGATCAAGCCCTAGCTCCTTATACCCCGACCTCGTTGGGGACATGCAAAGAAGGATCGAGAAAAAGCAGACCGCTCTGATACCACTGATCCGGATTTATGCAGGAACGCAACAGAATAAACATATAACCATAAATACAGAGATGCAGCTGAAATAACACTTCATTTCATTAATATCAAAGAACTGAAATTTGCTTACAGACAGAATGGAAATAAAACTAGCTAGGGCGCTGGTAGCTATCTCTGAGGAGAGATGTGGCGGCTACAGGCCTCTGAACTGTGTTACAATGAGGCTCGAGGGCCTATTTATCATTTAGAAACAATGGGAAATCCTAAACAGCCAAAATCCTAACCCTAGGAGATGAAGCGCCAAAACTATGGGCCCCGTTTGGGTAAATTGGTGTTTCAACTTCCCAGGGGCGTAACTTTGGCATACGATCTCCGTTTGACACGTACCATACCTCGTTAGAAAGATCTATCCGAGGACTACAAATTTGGAACGAGCAACATCGGTCCATGGACCCAACATCGGTCCATGGGCCCATGTTGCTCTCCGTTTTCCCAAAAAACGTCGTTTAGGGCCTCAAAACGGCTCCGGAAGTTTAGGACCCAAAAAACTGCTAAAAATAGTAAACTGTGCCAAAACTGAAAAAATGAAATAGACAATGGTGGGGCCCCAAGTGGAATAGGTGGGTGACCACCAATATCCACCTGGATCACTACCAGTGCTTTGAACTCACAAAAATTGGAGAACATCCAATCTTTCTTCTGTAGAAAGAAGATCCAACACTTTCTAGAAAAATCATCAACAAAAATCACATAATACTTGTGCTTTGTTATGGAAGCCATAGAGAATGGTCCACACACATCTGAGAGAAATCTCTCAAAGATTTCCATTGCTCGGTTCTCCTTCTCATGAAAAGTGGATTTAGTATAGTTCCCCATGGTACATCCCTTGTATGTGTCTATCTATGCAAGAGTACCCTTTGGAAGACATGAAGAAATCTGCTGCATGATCCTCAAAGCACTGTGGTGTAGATGGCCTAATCTCCTGTGCCATAACTCACCTGTATCTAAGATCACCACCTGTTATGAAACCAACTCCGAAAATAGAAGAAAAGAGAGATCAACGCCTTAGAAATAAGCCACTTCGCGGGGGAAACCTCCTTTACATTACATAAATGAACAATTATTGGATGATACAAATGACAAAACCTCCTTTCTATATATTTGAGTCCATGGGGTCACAATATAATCCTAGCCGACCTAAAAATAATAATGTAAGGGCACAATAATAAAAATATGGGGGTTACAGGGATACAACAATAACAATAAGGGGGCTCACTAACAACAATAAGGGACTACACTAGTAATATAGGGACCTAGCATGCCCCCCCCTTCAAAAAAGTGTTGTCCTCAACGATTCAGTAGCCCTGGATGCTCCTGTATAAAATTCTCATCCTCCCATGTTGAATCTTCAGTGGGTAAGTTGTTCCACTTGATGAGATACTCTGGAATTGATCGATTTTGTAGCTATCGAGTTCTTGTTTCCGTGATTGCTTCAGGTTCCAATATGATTTTTCCTTCCTCGTCAAGTTTTGGCAATATTGTTTGAACTGGAAGTTTGTTACCTATAACCTTCTTTAAGCATGAAACATGGAAAACTGGATGCACTTGAGAAGAAGCAGGAAGCTCCAATTTGTATGCCATAATACCAATATTTTGCAACACCTTGTAAGGACCATAGTACTTTGGAGATAATTTATTATCCTTCTTAGCTTGCTTGAGGGACATTTGTTTGTATGGTTGTAGCCGTAAAAATACTAGTCTCCTACATAAAAAATTCTCTCACTGCAATGTTGATATGCCTATTGTTTCATTTGATTCTGTGCCAAATTTAGGTTATCCTTTAAGAGTTGGAGAACTTGTTGTTGATGCTCGATGTGATCTTCCACTGCTTGAACCTTAGAATTTTCTCTTAAACATGATGTGATGGACGGTGGATGATATCCATAAAGTGCCATAAATGGGGTCATTTTTGCTGCAATATGGAAGGAAGTGTTATGCCACCATTCAACCATGTACAAATTATAAAACATGCATGTATATCGAGGATTCACCCGATCTAACAATGTATGAAAGTAAAATACTGAATCGCTTCTACAAATGTTTTGCGGAATTAAAAACACAATTACTAATCACATGAACATGAAGAAGAATCAAATCAACCACAACACAGATAATTTCCCGGTGAAAGCTTACAGCTAAAAACCCCGCTATATTCTATTGTATATTCAACATGGATCATGAAACAATTACATACAAAAATATTCTCACAAGAGCCCTCCAGTACTCAACTAATTGTCTCACACTGTCATATGCAAAACTGACCAACACATAGCCAATTCTCAGCCTCCAGACAATCTTCCTTTCTTGCGCAATCCCTGATGGTTGCAAACCCTAAAAGATAGGAATTATGGCCTTCCTTGATTGTGCAAGCATCATGGGCACTCCAATGGGTGTTTGGTTGCGTGTGTGCAACCCAATAATCCTAAAACTGATAGTCAACTTCCCTTTCATCTAGAACTCAACTGGGTCTCCACTAGATCTAACATGCATGCAAATAATAATAGTAAATCCTCAGTTGCATGTGAGATCACTGATTGTGAATTAATTAATATTTAATTCACTTTATCTCTCACCAGTGCATCTTCAGTTACAACTAGCACAACTGAGTTTAACTCACTCAACTGAGTTAAACTGATTACAACCTGCATTAACTAATGCACCACTGCACTTTAAACCCTGTTACAACTAGAATTACTCTGCATGCCTCACCAAAGGCCTCTAACTCGAAATCCACTAGCTAACTAAATTTATCACTTTCAGTTAACTGTTTCAAGTCATCATGGAGAATAGATTATAATTTAATATCCATCTTAATTAAGGGATAACCAAAATATACATGCATCCAAAAATAACACTGTGGGCCCCACCCTAGTCTGGGTGCTTAATGAAACTAGGCGTGGGTGGTAAAATTTTCTTGTTCAATATCAACAATCCTTCTCAACAAGAAAGGGATTATCCTTCATCTTGATCTTGTCTCTATTGTATTCGAATTTTCTCTTGATGAGAGCCTTCGTCAGAATATTTGCATCCCGATCTTCTGTGGGAATGTACTGAGGCAACATTATCCTTCTCTGCACACAATCTTTGAGATGATAGTACCAGATATCTATATGATTGGACCTATCATGAAACACAAGGTTAATCGAGAGTTAATGCAACTCTGATTATCACAATGAATCACTATCAGATCCATTTGAGAACCAAACAAACCAACCAAGATCTTTCTCATCTAGATAGCCTCACATGCAGCTTGACTGGCTACCATGTATTATGCGTCCGCTGAACTGAGTGCCACAGATCGTTGTTTCTTGATGTACCAAGAAACTGTTGTCGATCCTATGGTAAATATCCCTCCTGATGTGCTCTTTCTGTCTAATGGATTTCCTGTCCAATCTGCATCCGTGAAGCCTTGTAGCTTCACTCCCTATGTCCGTCTGTACCATAGACCATACTCTGATGTGCCCCTCAGGTATCTCAGGACATGCTTCTCGCCTTCCAAAATATATTGGTAGGCTTAACCATAGCTTGACTTAGCTAGTTAACTGCGTAGAAAATGTCCAGTTTCGTGTTCACTAGATACATTAGCGAACCCACTAACTACCTATACACAGTAGCATCCACTCCCTATCCAGAAGTAGCACCCTCTTTCCTCCAATTTCCTGGAAGAGCAGTATCCATGGGTTTGCAGCTCTCCATGTTAAACTTACCTAGTATATCCTTTGCATATTTTCCTTGAGACACAAAATTTCACCATCCCACTGCCATATTTCCGATCCAAGGAAATAATGAAGGAGGTCCATGTCCTTCATTTTGAACTCCCTTGCAATATCCTCCTTGCATGAGTGTATCAGCTGCTCATCACCAGTCAAAATTAGATCATCAACATAAATAAAAATGATCAATAGCTTACCCTCAACCACAATCTGGTACAGGTTTCATCTGCTTCACTTTTGGTGAAGCCCAGTAGGGTGAAATAGCTCTCTATTCGAGTGTACTGAGCACAGGGTGCTTACTTCAGCCCACACAATGCTCTTTTGAGTCAGCACACATGTGACTCACTGTTGAAGATCTCGAAACCTTCAAGCTACTCTATGTACACCTCTTCCTCAATGATCCCATTGAGAAACATAGTTTTCACATCCATCTGATGAATGTGCCAGCCCATCTGCGTTGAGAGTGCAAGGATGGATCTTATGGAAGAGTACCTTTCAACAGGTGCAAAAGTATCATCATAATCTATCCCCTTGATATGTGAGAATCCCTAGGCCAAAAATATAGTCTTTTGTTTCTCCACACTCCCATCAACAACTTGTTTTACCTTGTAGATCCATCTTGATCCAACCAATGATTTTTCGACTGGTCTTGGGACTATCTCCCATGCACTGTTCTTGACAATGGAGTCATATTCCTCAACCATTGCATCAACCCAATTTGGTTGTTGCACTACTTCTTGAAAGGAATATGGTTCAGTCAAAATACATTTTCTCATAAGAGCCATGTATCCAGTAAATCAACCAGGAAACTGTCTCTATCTGCGCTGTGAAGTAGGGGCTCCTACATTCTCTGCGGCATCAAGTCTCAATCTATCAGCTTCCGTGGTGTGCCTTCTGCCATTTCTGATGGATGGCTTTGCATGAGTGTTTTCCTCCATTCCATGAACCTCTTCATGTGGCTGATCCACATATTGAGACTCGTCCTTGGGAACCAACAATTTCTCCTCTGCATGCAAGTCCAACTCCCTTTCAAGGGATAACCACATGGCTTTCTCCTCATCCAATTTTATATCCCATCGCACAATAGTCATTCTGCTATTTCAAAAATACACACGATAATTATGTGGTGTTTCAATGTACCCCACAAAAATCCCAACCTCAGTTATTGGTTCTAGCTTCTTCCCGGTGTCCTTGGTCATATGCACATAAACAGATGAGCCAAAAATCTTAAAGTGTGAAACATCAGGTTTCTTACTAGTGAAAGCCTCTTTAGGTGTATTCATGCCAAGTAATCTATGAAGACAACGGTTCTGCACATGTACCGATGTATTGCATGCTTCCACCCACAGATGCATTGGTAGGCCTTAATCATGCAACATCGCTCGTGCTACACCCACAATATTTCAATTCTTCCTCTCCACGACCCCATTCTTCTATGGGTTATGAGGAGCTATGAGTTCTCTTCGAATTCATTATTTTTTCTAGAAGGATGGATTCATTATTTCTCCTAAGAGCCTTCACTTGCTTCCCCGACTCTTTCCCACCCGTGCCTTAAACTCACAGAACTTAGAGAATGTCTGATCTTTCTTCTACATGAAAAAGATCCAGCACTTAGGAGAAAAGTCATAGAAAAATATTACATAGTACCTATGTTTTGCTGTTAAAGCAACAAAGAAAGGACCACACATGTCTACGTGAACTCTCTCAAGGATCCCCGAAGCTCAGTTCTCCTTCTCATGAAAAGCGACCTTTACATATTTTCCCATAGTACATCCCTTGCATGTGTCCGAATGTGCAAGTGTATCCTTGGGAAGACTAGTAGAAATATGCTGCATGAATTTCAAGGCTCCATGGTGAAGATGGCTCAATCTCCTGTGCTATAATTCACCCTCATCCCGACTCACCACTTAATCTGCCTTGCCCATCATTGCTACGTAGCCATCTACCTCTAGCTTGTAGAGATTCTTAACTCTAATCCCTATCCTCTTGGCTTTTCCTGTTGTTTAATGTCGCAGGAAGGATTTTCCTTCACTAAAAACAACATCATAGCCTCTATCCTCCAACATTGCGACTGAGACCAATTTTTTCTTCAGACCTGGTACATGCATTACATATTTTAATTGAAAGGGTTTACCTGAATGCCTCTGAAAGGTAATGGTATCAATCCTGGTAGCACTGTACCACCCATCATCACCCATTTCAATATGCATCTGGAGGTCTTTCTCCTCCAATTCACTGAAAAGTTCCTTATCTCCTGTCATGTAAAAGGAAGCGTCACTATCAAAATACCACACAGATCCTAATGCACTGGACACCTTGCATGCGATCAATGAGAACTCAATCTCAAATTGCGAGGCAAGGGCCTCACCAGCTGCAAATCCTCCAATATTCTTGTTCTTCTTCTTTTGTGGATAGTTAGTAGCAAAATTCCCATGCTCGTGACAGTGAAAACACTTTACCTTGGACATGTCCTGCTTCCTTCCATTCTTGGACTCATATTTAGAATGTAATTTCTTCCCCTTAACTTCCTCGCCTTGGTAGCCAAAGAAAAATCCTCTTCATCCTCATTCTTAGATGAAGATCCATCGCTGGTGTTCCGTCTAAACTCCTCCTGCACCAAATCTGACCACAATCGTTCCCAATCTGGAAAAATTTCCCCTTCTTGACAGAGTCTTAATAAATGTGCCAACTCTTGGGAAGTCCTAGGAGATACAAGCTCACCAAATTATCATCAGCGACTGTTGTTCCAATGCTCCCTATTTCATCCCGACATTGGACAAAATTTGTTAGATATTTTGGAATGGTGTTGCCCTTTTCCATCTTGATCTTCCTGAGTTTATCTTTGAGCACCAATTTCCTATGGTCGCTGCTTCTTTGGAATAGATTCATCAAAGCCTTCCACATTACATATGGTGTGGGTTTCTAATGGAGGCTTGATACAATGTAGTCTCATACTCCCTCCAACAAGATCCTCCTCGCCTTTGCCACTTTCTTTTTCCATGCATGAAGATTTGCAGCATCTGCCACAACGGGTTTAGGAACATCATTATCAATGAATTCCTTCAAGCCATTGTCTTTGAGTACTGCCTCCATTATGTCATTCTAAGAAATATAGTTTGAGTTGCCCTCGAGAGAATAATATAACCTCAAGCCATTGAAATCCATTTCGATCTTGAATTAGCTGTAGCACCAAGAAAGTATTTCTGCAAATTTGAATTATATCCAGTCACAAACTCAACTCCCGCTTCACTTCTGCAACTTCATGTGCTCTGATACCATGTATAAATTATACAACATGCATTTATATATTGGATTCACCCAATATAACAATGTATTAAAGTTAAGTTCTGAATTGTGTTATGAAACCATCTCCAAAAATAGAATAAAAGAGAGATCAATGCCTTAGAAAACAACCACTTCGAGGGGGAAACCTCCAATAAATTACATAAATGAAAAATTATTGGATGATACAAATGACCAAAACCTCCTTCTATATATAGGAGTCCATGGGGCCACAATATAATCCTAGCCGACCTAACAATAATAATGTAAGGGCACAATAATAACAATATTGGGGTTACAGGGGTACAACAATAACAATAAGGGGGTTACACTAATAACAATAAGGGATTAAACTAGTAATATAGGGACCTAACATGCCCCTCTCCTTCAAAAAAGTGTTGTCCTCAATGCTTGGGTAGCTCTGGGTGATTCTGTATAAAATTTTCATCCTCCCATGTAGAATCTTCAGTGGGTAAGTTCTTCCACTTGATGAGATACTCTGAAATTGATCGATTTCGTAGCTGTCGAGTTCTTGTTTCAGTGACTGCTTCAGGTTCCAATATGATTTTTCATTCCTCATTAAGTTCTGGAAATATTGTTTGAACTGGAAGATTTTCACCTATAACCTTCTTTAAGCATGAAACATGGAAAACTAGATGCACTCGTGAAGAAGCAAGAAGCTCCAATTTGTATGCCATAGTACCAATATTCTGTAACACCTTATAAGGACCATAGTAATTTGGAGATAATTTATTATCCTTCTTAGATTGCTTGAGAGATATTTGTTTGTATGTTTGTAGCCATAAAAATACCCAGTCTCCTACATCAAAACTTCTCTCGCTATGATGTTGATCTACCTATTGTTTCATTCGATTTTGTGCCAAATTAGGTTATCCTTTAAGAGTTGGAGAACTTCTTGTTGATGCTCGATGTGATCTTCCACTGCTTGAACCTTAGAATTTTCTCTTAAAGATGATGTAATGGACGTTGGATGATATCCATAAAGTGCCATAAATGGGATCATTTTTGCTGCATTATGGAAGGAAGTGTTATACCACCATTCAGCGAGAGGTAACCACTTGACCCATTGTGTTTGTTTATTAGATACAAAACAATGAAGATATCCTTCCAAACATTTATTCACTATCTCAGTTTGACCATCAGATTGAGGATGATAAGATGAGCTATGAGCTAATTGAGTACCCAAACAAGAAAATAACCCCGTCCAAAAATTTCCTGTAAAAATGGGATCTCTATCACTCACAATAATCTTTGGGTTTCCATGTAGCTTTTGAATTGTGTCCATAAATGTAGTAGCAACTGTACTTGCTTTAAATGGATGATATAATGAACAAAAGTGTGCATACTTGGTAAGTCTATCAACTTCCACCTTGATGACACTCTTTCCTTCGGACTTAGGTAAACCTATGACAAAATCCATTGAAATCTCCTCCCAACATTGACTTGGAATGGATAAAGGTTGTAGAAGACCCAGGGTCTTAATTGTCTCAACTTTATTTTGTTGGAAAACCAAACATTCTGCCACAAACTTTTGAATATCAAATTTAAGGCCATCCCAAAAAAATTCTTTCTTCACCCCGTGGTAAGTTTTTAAAAATCCTGAGTGTCCTCCTAAAGGAGAAGTGTGCAATTCAAAAATAATATTTTGTTTTAGTTGGGAATTCTTAAAAAGATATAAGCAATCTTTGTACCACAAGGAATCATTTTTCCAACTAAATGTATCAGATTTACTAGGATCTTGCTGCAACTTTTTAATGAGTGTCCACACTTCTTCGTCCTTCTTACATTCATCCCTTGCTTCAGTTATCCAATCTAGTTGGATAATATAAATGGCACAAAGCAATGATTCCACCTCTTCATTCTTTCTTGAGAGTGCATCTGCAACAACATTTAACTTCCCTTTTTTGTAGTTTATCTCAAATTCATAACCCAACATATTTGTGACCCATTTTTTCTGCTCTTCTGAAGATAGCCTTTGTTCCAAAAAGTGTTTAAGACTATCATGATCATTTTTTACCTTAAAGTGTCTTTCCATTAGGTAAGGTCACCATTTCTTTAGTGCATGCAGTATTGCTAACATTTCCTTCTCATAAATAGATTTCTATAAATAATTTCCTTTGATTGGACGTCTTTCAAAAGCAATGGGTCTTCCCCCTTGCATTAAGACATCACCGATTCCATTTCTTGAGGCATCCCACTCCACAATAAAGGTTTTTGTGAAGTCTGGCATAGCTAAGACTAGTGCTATGCACATTGCCTCTTTAATATGTTCAAAGGACTTAGTTGCTTAAGGAGTCCATGAAAATTCATCTTTCTTCAATAATGTTGTTATAGGTGCCGCTATTCTCCCATAATTCTTAACAAACTTGCGATAATACCCTGTTAACCCGAGAAATCCTTGCAACTCCTTTATGGTTGTGGGGACTTTCCATTCCTTAATGGCTTTAATTTTGTTAGGGTCTACCTTAACACCCTCGTGAGATACAATATGACCCAGATATTCCACCTCTTGTACTCCAAAGAAACATTTGGATGTTTTTGCATATAATTGTTTCTCCTACAATAGTTTGAGTACCTTGTCAACATGTTGAACATGATCCTTCCAAGACTTGTTGTAGATTAATATATCATCTACTAGCACAAATTTTCTAAGGAAGGGTTTGAAAATGGAATTCGTCAACCCTTGAAATGTAGAAGGTGCATTGGTAAGGCCAAAAGGCATGACCAAAAATTCATAATTACGCTCATAAGTTCGAAATGCTATTTTCGAAATATCTTCAGTCTTCATTCTAATTTGATGATATCCTGAACGAAGATCCAACTTGGTAAAATAAATTTCTCCATGTAATTCATCCAATAATTCATCAATCACAGGAATGGGAAATTTATCTTTAATGGTGAACTTATTGATCTCCCTATAATCTGGACACATGTGCCACGATCCATCCTTCTTGTGCACCAATACTGTTGGAGCAGAGAAAGAACTTTGACTAGGTTGAATTATACCAACCTCTAACATTTCTGCAACCATACGTTCAATTTCACTCTTTTGGACATAAGGATATCTATAAGGTCTGATGTTTGGAGGAACACTTTCTAGAATCAAATGAATAACATGATCATGATCACGAATAGGTGGGAGTCCTTTGGGAGTTTCAAACACCTTGGAATGATTTTCCAAGACTTTTTGGAGATCTGCAGAAATATATGACTTTGATGTTGGAACTTCTAGCGAGCATAATTGTGAAACTCTGCCTCGTTTATCTTTCTTCAGAAGCTTTTTCAGGACATTAGAGCTTATTATATTTCCTGGCTTCCCTACGATACCTCGTAATTCGACTTCCTTTCCTTCTGAATTTTTTTTCAGGAAAAGTTCTTGAAAATTAAAAGCAACCATCCCCAAAGATTGTAACCATTGTACTCATAGTACAACATCAACACCTCCCATTGGAATGGAAAGCATTGGACTATTAAATACATATCCCCCCATGGTTAGATTGATATTATGGCATTTTCCAGAGAAATTTATAGTTCCTCCATTTGGAACCATCACTTGAAATTATGGTTCTGGGTATAGGAAACAATTCAATTCCTTGGCTACCTTACAATGAATAAAATTATGGGCACTACCCGAACCAATCAACACTATTACCTTTTTCTTCTTGATATGTCCTTCTATCTTGAGAGTTTGAGGAGTGGTAATTCCTGCCAACGCATTACATGATATGGTCAGACTCATTTCTTCCTCTTCTAGGTATGGTTCCTGGTGTATATCCTCTTCTTTTGAAGATTCTTGTTCATTTTCTTCTTCCTCTTCACAATCTATGTAAAATAATTTGTTCTCAACACACTTATGGCCTTTAGTGTATTTGCTATCACAACTGTAGCAAAGCCCTTTTGGTATTTTTTTCTTCCAATTGTTGTGGTGTCAACCTTGTAGGTTGTGGAAGTCCAAGAGTAGAAACACTTCCATCTTTATATATGTGAGTGGTAGGCTTCCTTGTCGCCATAATTTTACATTCAATATTTCTTGCCAACCTGAATGCCTTTTCCAATGAATCAGGTTCCCAAACGCGAACTTCATGTTGGATGTTATGCTTTAAATCCCCTATGAATACATCAATCCCGTGTTCCTCTGGAATATCAGTTACCCTTATATTCAATTTTTGGAAGTCCTCAATGTGCTCCACCATTGAACCCTTTTGTTTGAGATTTATCAATTGGCTAAAGAAGGTGTTTATTTTTGTATCCTCATAATGTGCTATCATTTCCTCCGTAAAAATTAACCAAGTGACAATTTTTTTATGGGAGAAAAGCCATCGATACCACACAAATGTACTTTGTTCTAAATGTAAAGTTGAAATGCATACCTTTTATGTGTTTTTCACATTATTGAGATCAAAATATTTCTCCATCTATAGTATCCATGTTACGGGATCCTTGCCATCAAACTTCCTCATATCCATCTTTGGAATATGGTGGTTCTTCCATCTAACATTAGGGTTTATGAAATCACGATTAAAATTTATTTTGTTCTCATCATGAGTTTCCTCTACTATCTTTACACCATTAGGAAACATTTCTTGTATCAACTTTGTCAAACCTTCGATGTCTACTTTTAGATCATTCTTCATGTTTTCATTTTTTTCATCGATCTTAGCTTCCATGCCACCCATCTTAGCTTCCAAACCATTCATATTAGCTTCTACGACTTTCTTCAAACCATCCATCTTAGTTTCCACACCTTTCTTCAAAACTTCCATTTCATTTTTTGTTTCTCTTTGCGATAGGTGCACTTGCTCTTGCAATTTTTATATCTCATGTTGCATTTCTTCATCTTCATGAGTCATAATAGAGCCTTCTGAAGGATTAATGGGTATTGAATTCTTTTTAGGGGGCATTTTAGAACCCAATACTAATATCTATTCTTCAATATGCCCTTGGAATAAATTCAAACTAATTTTTTCAAATGAGAATTATGTAATTCGAAAAAAATACACACCTTTTTCTTGCTTTTGAGGAGTTCGATATTGAAACTGAATTATCTCTGTGATTTCAGATCTTCAATATCTGAAATTGGGCCCTGTAATAGCCCTATAAATATTATTTTCAAATTCCAAAGTTCTAACCTGATTTGGATTCTTCAAGACAATTTTATGCCAAATCTCTCACAATGACCTAATTATGGACTGGTTCAGTAGAGAGACCTTGTATGGCATGACACGTGTCATTGTTTCTTCCTTTGGCTCTGAAATTGATACAAAGGAAACTAGAATCTGTTTAATTACAACCACTTTTTACATAATTCCAATCCAATGCTCAGAGAGAAAGTTATGACTATTTTACCAAGCTCACCTCTTTGAGATGAAATTAGGGAGCCTGAAAAATCCCTAATTTCCACAGACCCTATCTCCGAAAATATTGCAAATAAAGATCTAAAATTTTTCCACGGCATTCCTCAGGATTTCAGCTTCGCTTTATAAAAATTTCAGCTTCTGAACCTTCGTAGAAAAAAAGTTATAGAGAAAATTCCACGATGACATGTTTGGAGCGGTAAAACCCCAGAATCCAAAGCTCTGATATCAAATGTTATGAAACCAACTCCAAAAATAGAATAAAAGAGAGATCAACACCTTAGAAATCAGCCACTTCGAGGGGGAAACCTCCAATACATTACATAAATGAACAATTCTTGGATGATACAAATGACCAAAACCTCCTTCTATATATAGGAGTCCATGGGGCCACAATATAATCTTAGCTGACCTAAAAATAATAATTTAAGGGCACAATAATAACAATATTGGGGTTACAGGGGTACAAAAATAATAATAAGGGGGCTACACTAATAACAATAAGGGACTAAACTAGTAATATAGGGACCTAACAAATCACTTCTAAAAATATTTTGCGGAATTAAAAACACAATCGCTAATCACATGAACATAAAGAAGAATCAAATCAACCACAACACAAATAATTTCCCGGGGAAAGATTACAGCTAAAAACCCCAATATCTTCTATTGTATATTCAACATCGATCATGAAACAATTATATACAAGACTCTTCTCACAAGAGCCCTTTAGTACTCAACTAATTGTCTCACATTTTCATATGAAAAACGGACCAACACATAGCCAATTCTCATCCTCATGACAACCTGCCTTGCTTGCGCAATCCCTGATGGATGCAATCCCTAAAAGATAGGAATTATGGCCTTCCTTGACTGTGCAAGTATCATGGGCACTCCAATGGGTTTTTGGTTGCATATGTGCAACCCAATAATCTTACAACTGATAGTCAACTTCCCTTTCACCTAGAACTTAACTAGGTCTCCACTTGATCTGTCATGCATGCAACTAATAATAGTAAATCCTCAGTTGCATGTGAGATCACTGATTGTGAATTAATTAATATTTAATTCACTTGATCTCTCACTAGTGTATCTTCACTTACAACTAGCACAACTGAGTTTAACTCACTTAACTGAGTTAAACTGATTACAACCTGCATTAACTAATGCAACAATGCACTTCGAACTCTTTTACAACTAGAATTACTCTGCATGTCTCACCAACAACCTCTAACTCGAAATCCACTAACTAACTGAATTTATCACTTTTAGTTAACTGTTTCAAGTCATCATTGAGAATATATTACAGTTTAATGTCCATCTTAATTAAGGGATAACCAAAATATACATTCACCCAAAAATAGCACTATGGGCCCTACCCTAATCTGGGTGCTTAATGCAACTAGGTGTGGGTGCTGAAATTTTCTTGTTGAATCTCAAAAAGCCAGAGGCAACCACTTGACCCATTGTGTTTGTATCAGATACAAAAAAACGAAGATATCCTTCCAAACATTTGTTCACTCTCTCAGTTTGCCCATAGGATTGAGGATGATAAGATGAGCTATGAACTCGTTGAGTACCCAAACAAGAAAATAATTCCGTCAAAAAATTTCCAGTAAAAATGGGTTCTCTGTCGCTTACAGTAATCTTTGGTTTTTAGCTTTTGAATTGTTTCCATAAATGAAGTAGCAACTATACTTTCTTTAAATGGATGAGATAATTCACAAAAGTATGCATACTTGGTAAGTCTATCAACTACCACCATGATGACACTCTTTCCTTCGGACTTAGATAAACCTGTGATAAAATCAATTGAAATCCCCCCCAAAGTCGAATTGGAATGGATAAAGGTTGTAGAATACCCAGGGTCTTAATTGTCTCAACTTTATTTTGTTGGCAAACCAAAGATTCCACCACAAAATTTTGAATATTAGATTTAACGCCATCCCAAAAAAATTATTTCTTCACCCTGTGGTAACTTTTTAAAAATCCTGAGTGTCCTCCTAAGGGAGATGTGTGCAATTTCAAAAGAATATTTTGTTTTAGTAGGCAATTCTTACAAAGATAAAAGCGATCTTTGTACCATAAGGAATCATTTTTCCAACTAAATGTATCAGATGTACTAGGATCTTGCTGTAAACTTTGAATGAGTGTCCACACTTCTTCATCGTTCTTCCATTCATCCCTTGCTTCAGTTATCCAATTTGGTTGGATAATAGAAATGGCACAAATCAAAGCTTACACCTCTTCATCCTTGCTTGGGAGTGCATCTGCAACAACATTTAGCTTTCCCTTTTTGTAGATGAATTGAAATTCATAACCCAACATCTTTGTGACCCATTTTTTCTACTCTTCTGAAGATAGTGTTTGTTCCAAAAAGTATTTAAGACTATCATGATCAATTTTACCTTGAAGTGTCTTCCCATTACGTAAGGTCATCATTTCTTTAGTGCATGTAGTATTGCCAACGTTTCCTTCTCATAAATAGATTTTTGTAAATAATTTCCTTTGATTGGATGACTTTCAAAAGAAATGGGTCTTCCTTCTTGCATTAAAACCGCACCAATTCCATTTCCCGAGGCATCAAATTCCATAATAAAGGTTTTTTGAAGTCTGGCGTAGCTAAGACTGGTGCTAGGTACATTGCCTCTTTAAGATGTTCAAAGGCCTTAGTTGCTTTAGGAGTCCATGAAAATGCATATTTCTTCAATTATGTTGTTAGAGGTGCTGCTATTCTCCCATAATTCTTAACAAACTTACGATAATACCCTGTTAACTCGAGAAATCCTCGCAACTTATTTATGGTTGTGGGGACTTTCCATTATTTAATGGCTTTAATTTTGTTAGGGTCTACCTTAAAACCCTCGTGAGATACAATATGACCCACCTCTTGTACTCCAAAGAAACATTTGGAGCTTTTTTGCATATAATTGTTTCTCTTCCAATAGTTTGAGCACCCTGCCAACATGTTGAACATGATACGTCCAAGACCTAGTGTAGATTAGTATATCATAAAAAAAATACTAACACAAATTTTCTAAGGAAGGGTTTGAAAATGGAATTCATCAACCCTTGAAATGTAGAAGGTGCATTGCAGCCAAAAGGCATGACCAAAAATTCATAATGACCCTCATGAGTTTGAAATGCTGTTTTTGGAATATCTTCAATCTTCATTATAATTTGATGATATCCTGAACGAAGATCCAACTTGGTAAAATAATTTTCTCCATGTAATTCATCCAATAATTCATCAATCACAGGAATTGGAAATTTATCTTTAATAGTGAGCTTATTGAGCTCCCTATAATCCAGACACATGCACCATGATCCATCCTTCTTGTGTACCAGTACTACTGGAGCAGAGTAAGAACTTCGACTAGGTTGAATTATACCAAACTCTAACATTTCTGCAATCATACGTCCAATTTATCTCTTTTGGACATAAGGATATTTGTAAGGCCTGATGTTTGGAGGAACACTTCCCAGAATCAAATGAATAGCATGATCATGATCACGAATAGGTGGGAGTCCTTTGGGAGTTTCAAACACCTTGGAATGATTGTCCAAGACTTTTTGGATATCCGGAGAAACAAATGATTTTGATGTTGGAACTTCTAGTGAGCATAATTGTGCAATTATGCCTTGTTGTTGTTTCTTCAGAATATTTGTCATGAAATTAGAGCTTAGTATCTTTCTTGGATTCCCTACGATACCCCATAATTAAACTTCCTTTCCTTCCAAAAAAATTTCAAGAAAAGTTCTTGAAAATTAAAAGCTATCGTCCCCAAAGTTTGTAACCATTGTACTCCTAGTACGACATCAAACCTCACATTCTAATGGAAAGCATTGGACTATTCAATACATATTCCCCCATGGTTAGCTTGATATTATGGCATTCTCTGGAGAAATTTATAGTTCCTCCATTTGCAACCATCACTTGAAATTCTGGTGCTGGGTATAGGAAGCAATTAAATTCCTTGGCTACCTTACAATGAAAAAAATTATGGGTAGTACCCAAATCAATCAACACTATTACCTTTTTCTTCTTGATATGTCCTTCTATCTTGAGATTTTGAGGAGTGGTAATTCCTCCCAATGCATTACATGATATGGTCAGACTCATTTCTTCTTTCTCTAAGGTTGGTTCTTGGTGTATATCCTTTTCTTTTGAAGTTTCTTGTTCATTTTATTCCTCCTCTTCACAATCTATGTAAAATAATTTCTTCTCAGCACACTTATGACCTTTAGTGTATTTTATATCACAACTATAGGAAAGCTCTTTTTCTACTTTTTCTTCCAATTGTTGTGGTAACAACCTTGTAGGTTGTGGAATTCTAGGAGTAGCAACACTTCCATATTTATAGATGTGAGTGGTAGGATTCCTTGTCGCCATAATTTTACATTCAATTTTTCTTGACAACCTGAATGCCTTCTCCAATGAATCACGTTCCCAAAGGCGAACCTCATGTTGGATGTTATCCTTTAAAGTCCCTATGAAGACATCAATCCTGTGTTCCTATGGAATATCAATTACCCTTATATTCAATTTTTGGAAGTCCTTAATGTGCTCTGTTGTAGCATAATTTGACTGAGCTAAAAGCCAAGAGAGGTTCTGAGTAATTCAAGGTTGTTGAGAAACAGTTATTAAAATTCAAAAAGAGCTGCAACATGTTCAAAAAGATGACCACAAACTCAACGAGAACTCATCATCATATGTTGCAGGGCATAATTCTCAGATAAGGGAGCTCTGTAACAAGCACGACATCCTCTCCAAGATTTTTGTTGCATCCATTCGATGATACTGGTCCATTGGGTTTAGATGAAGAAAACACCTTATTCATGGAATTTATTCAAATGCATATTTCTGAAGGGCACTCAGCAACTTCCTTAGCTATAAATAATTCTACCCTGGAGGTGGTGAGAAATAAGGAATCAAATTATGCACCAAGAATCGCTATTGCTGACAAGTACAAAACCTCAAATTTCCCCAGCCTTGGTTTTGATAATTGGTTCTCGGGAGCGTATTTTAAAATATGAAGAAGACTTGAGAGATATTACAATGTGAACATCAGTTAAACTTACTAAGGAAGGAAGGCATCATGAGTGGGTATTTATCGTATTTTTATTTCTAGTGGTGAAACATTTCAAGATCAAAATGAAGATAGCTATTATAGGTGCAACACATGAGAAAAATCTCAGTTATTTCTAGAGTCCGATCAATTAACAAATAGTTATTTTCAACTTTTCTTGAGTATTCCAGACAGAAGATCTATGAGTAATCATACATGATCTATATTTTCACAGAAATTTTAAATTTAAAAGAGTTAAGAAAGTATGCTGATGTGAATGAGAAGTTGAAGTTCAGAAAACGCAGACATTCCCAGCACAAGAATATCAGGCTCAATTGCGGGCAAATAGAGAACAATTTCAAAAATCCGCGACATGGGTTTTTTGCAGAGTGACCCCAATTAACTTCAATGCGAAAATTGTTCAAAAATTCAAAGCAATTTAAGACATTTCGTGAGTTCTTCAAAGTCCCTTTTTCCTTTGTGTTGCTGTCTCCTACAACCTCGATGCGACTGCTCGTCGCCGATGTGATCGCATCGCAACATCACCCATCGCATTATCGAAATTTTTGCAGCGCTTAACTCTGTCGTCCATCTTTCGCTGATGCGATAATCCTCCATCGCATTGCGCGATCGCACCACCCTTTGGCGTTTAATTCCTTCTTCCCATTTTCCGCCGATGCGATCATTGCACCATCGTGCATCGCATCACATTCACCCCTCACTTCATCACTCATTGCATATCACGATTTCCTCCACCCGAAACATTCCCACTCCTCTTCTGCTTGTGATTGCAATTCCCATGGCCCACCATTTCTCTTTCCACTCTTTTCAAAGGAAAAAGGGTTTTTCTCCGTGAATGAGGCATATTCGTTTGGTTTGTTAAAAGGGTTTTCTTCAGCAAAAGGAAAAGGTGCTCTTGAAGGCAGTGAGCAAGAGTAAAGACAGAAATCACTTCGGCACCAGCCCATGAATGGCAGCAAACGATAAATGTGGCGGCAAATTGGTTCCGGATTTTTTTTCTTTCCATTGGCTAGAGTAAATGTAACAGATAATACTTCCAGATGGTCGAGTGTACAATTTCCTCTCTTTTAGAGGGAGAAGACTATACTCATATCCCTTTTGAACGGGCAGACAACAAAGGAAGCCTTTCAAAATCCTGAATTTCCGACAGTAACATCAAAATTAATATATGGAGGTTGTGTTATTGTACTCAAAGAAGATGACGAAGGTGTGAACAATTGCGGTGCATCAAATGTGTCTTTCATAAGGATGCAGAGAAATATTTGGAAGGGAAATCGTTGCATCAAAGGTTTGCGGAAGCACAAAAGGAGGGAATTTTATGACAACGAGTGGCCTCGAAAAACAAATTTTCCCAAACTTCTCATCAAAAATCAACAGTTGATGTTCATTACCGCACCACCCTTATCATTTTCATAAACCGCCAGAGGTGGTCCCGTAGGCAGTTTTGGGTTTTGTGAAACCCTTAATTTTATATCATAAATTGAATACAAATTACGGGACCCAAATATATATATTATCCACCTCAGCGATAGTACCATGTGAAAAATGTAAAACTTTGAAGACTTTTGTTTGAATTCTCTTATTAACGAAAAGAGAAAGGCACCCATGAGTTTATTTAACCATATTTGTAAAGGGTTGGGGTTCAGTAAAATCTAGTTTATTTCGAATAGAGGAATAATTTTGTAACGGCTAGAATATTAGAAACTCAGTTATTGAACTAATTTTGTTTTAACAGTTAATTAGTTAGGTTAAGAAGGGAGAATAAAAGGGGAGAAAAAATCTCATTAAGGGTTCTGAGTTTTGGACCTCCACGGGAGCAATTTTTGTACTTAGATTTCAAATTATTAATGAATGAAAAACAAGCTTCTAGTATTTGTTGATATTGATGTGTCTTCTAGTTTACATGGTGTGTTTTCTGTCTCTGAATAAAATGAAGTAATGAAGCTGCAGGTCACTTTTTACGTGTGTAAATAAGAGTTAAAACCATTAATAGGCGCTCCTTCATTTTAACTGTTCCTTTTCTTATAATTCTCCTGAAGTTTGAGGTGATAGATCCTGTACAACAGGATATCAGTTTGGGCTTGTTCCTTTCATGTTCTTCTGATCATTTCATTCTATATCAACAGATAATAGCATTGTGGGACATTCGTTGTATTTGATTTTTGAGGGTTTAATGATAAAATATTTGGAGGTGTTTAAACAAAAACCAATATTTTTGTGACATAATTATATAAATGTCTTAAGCATTGATTCCTTATCATAGCTAAGGGATTGTATCTTAAGGTACAACATGCTCCACCACCGAACCATTTTTTTGAGATTTATTAATTGGCTAAAGAAGGTGTTGCTCTTTGTATCCTAATAATGTGCTATCATTTCCTCCGTAAAAATTGACCAAGTGACAATTTTTTTACGGGAGCAAAGCCATCGATACCATACAAATGTATTTTGTTCTAAATATAAAGTTGTAATGTGTACCTTTTGTGTGTTTTGGATATTATAGAGATCAAAATATTGCTCCATATGTAGTACCCATGTTACGGGATCCTTGCCATCAAACTTCCTCATATCAATCTTTGGAATATCGTGGGTCTTCAATCCAACATTAGTGTTTATGAAATCACAATTAACATTTATTTTGTTCTCATCATGAGTTTCCTCGACTATATTTTCGCCATTAGGAATCATTTCTTGTATCAACTTTATCAAACCCTCCATGTTTGCTTTTAGATCATTCTTCACGTCTTCCATGCTGTCTTTCATTTTTTCTTCTATACCATCGTTCTTAGATTCCATGTCTTCCATGCCATTCTTCAAGCCATCCATGTTAGCTTCCACGCATTTATTCAAACCATCCATATTATCTTCCACACATTTCTTCAAACCATCCATCTTAGCTTCCACGCCTTTCTTCAAAACTTCCATTTCATTTTTTGTTGCCCTTTGCGAGAGCGAAATTTGGTGCACTTGCTCTTGTAATTTTGATATATCATGTTGCACTTCTTCCTCTTCATGAGTCATAGTAGAGTATTTTGAGGGCTTAATGGGTGTTGAATTATTTTTAGGGGGCATTTTAGAACCCAATACTGATATCTATACTTCAATATTCCCTTGTAATCACTTGAAACTGATGTTCAAACAAGACTTATGAAATTTGAAAAAAAATACACACCTTTTTCTTGCTTTTGAGGAGCTCGACATTGAAACTGAATTATCTCTGTGATTGCAGATATTCAATATCTGAAGTTTGGTCCTGTAGTAACCCTCTGAATCTTCTTTCGAATGCCACAAGTATGACCTAATTTGGATGCTTCAAGACAAAGTATGCCCAATCTCCCACAATGACCTAATTATGGACTGCTTTAGTAGAGCAAAATTGTACGGCGTGCCGCGTGTCACTACTTCCTCCTTTGGCTCTAAAATTGATACATAGGAAACTACAGTCCGTGTACTTTCAGCCACTTTTTGTATAATTTGAATTCGATGCCCAGAGAGAGAGAGTTATGATGATTTTCCCAAGGTCACCTCTTTTAGATGAACTTCGGGAGCCTGCAAAAACCCTAAATTCCACAGATCAAATCTCTGAAAATATTGCGAACCAAGATCTGAAATTTTTACACAAAGTTCCTCATAATTTTAACTTATTGTGGTAAAAATTTCAGCTTCCACACCTTCATAAAAAAAAAGTTATAGCAAAAATTCCAAGACGATCTGTTTGGAGCAGCGAAACGAATCCAAAGCTCTGATACCAAATGTTATGGAAGTATATCCCAAAATAGAAGAAAAGAGAGATCAACGCCTTATAAATAAGCCAATTCGAGGGGGTAACCTCCGTTACATTACATAAATGAATAATTATTAGATGATACAAATGAAAAAACCTCATTTCTATATATAGGAGTCCATGGGGTCACAATATAATCCTAGCCGACCTAACAATAATAATGTAAGGGCACAATAATAACAATACGGGGGTTATAGGGGTACAAAAATAGCAATAAGGGGGCTCACTAACAACAATAAGGGCCTACACTAGTAATATAGGGACCTAACACCACCTTCCATACTTTACTGCTCAATGTTGTGCAACCATCTACATCAAGTTTGTAGGGGTTATTCACACGAACCCCAATTTTCTTTACCTGTCCTGTGGCTTTGTGACAAAGGAACTTCTTTCCTTCACTAAAAATCACATCATATCCAATATCCTCCAACATAGAAATTGAAACTAAATTATTTTTCAAGCCCGGCACATGAATGCCATCTTTTAATATGAAAGGTTTACTTGACTCTCTCTAGAAAGTAACTTTACCAATCCCGGTAGCGCTATACCTCCTGTCATAACCCATCTCGATGTGAATCTGAAGATCCTTCTCCTCCAAGCTACTAAAGAGTTATTTTTTTCCCATCATGTGGAAATATGCTCCACTATCCAAGTACCACATAGATCCCATCATAGTTGATGTCATGCATGCGATGAGAGATAATTCCAACTCAAACTGTGAGGCCAAAGCTTCACCCGCTGCAGCTCCCAGAGCCTTCTTTTTGTTCTTCTTCTTTTGTGGAAAATTTGTGGCATAGTGTCCATGATCATGACAACGAAAAAATTTCACCTTTAACATGTCACTCTTCTTGCCTTCTTTTCCAGTCTCAGATTTGGAATAGGACTTCTTCCCCTTCCCCTTCCTTTCCTTACCAGACAAGGCACAATTTTCCTCATCGTCAGTCATGGATGAGGATCCATCCTTGGTATTCCGCCGAAACTCTTCTTGTACCAAATCTGACCATAGTCGCTCCCGATCTGGTAACTTCTCCCTCCCATTCATAGAGTCCTAGTAACTATGCCAACTCTTGGGAAGGCCTAGAAGTGCTAGGCTCACCAAGTCATCATCAAATACAATGATCCCAACACTTCCAATATCATCTTGACATTGAGTGAACTTGGTCAAGTATTTTTGGATTGTGTCACCCTTCTCCATTTTGATTTTCCAGAGCTTGTACCTGAGTGCCAATTTTCTGTGGTCACTGCTGCTTTGAAACATATTTGTCAAGGCCTTGCACATAGCATATGGATTTTCCTTTCCATGGAGACTTGAGATAATATGATCTCGAACTCCCTCTAACAAGATCCTCTTTGCCTTTGCTACCTTCTTCTGCCATGCATCAAGAAGCTGGGCATATGTTGCTACGGGCTTGGGAATATCATTATCTATGAATTCCTTCAACCCATTGTCCTCCAACACTGCTTCCATCTTGTCTTTCCATGCAATATAATTCTAACTGCCCTCGAGTGCATATTCGAGTCTCAAGCCATTGAAAGACATCTTGATCCACTTCTGGCTCCAAAGAAAGTATCTGCAAATTTGAATACTATTCAACACGAACTCAATTTCTTCTCCACTATTGTGATTCCTAGCACTCTGATACCATGTAGAAATTACACCAATGGATTCAATCCGATCATGCAATTTACTAAAACAAGTTACTGAATCCTTCTATAATATTTTTGGAATATAAATCACAATCGCTCAATCACACGCAAGTAAGAGAAATAAGTAAATCAATCACACAACACAAGATTTTCCCGGGGAAAGGAATTGCTCAAAACCCCTCCATCTTTATTGTATAATCAACCAAGGAATCATGAAACAATATAATGCATGTGTGCTCACAAGGAAATTATACACTATACCAATTGTCTCACACTGATCTAGGAAAAATTGGACAATTACATAGCTAATTTCCTGCCCACCTTCAGCCTGTTGAGATTCAGCAAGAAGATCCTAGTGAAAATAAAGCACCTACACTAGGATGGAGCCTCAGGCTATTTTTAGGTGGAACTATATTTTTAGAATGCATGAGAAAAATTCTATTTATAGATGGTGAGAAAATTCTATTTATAGATGATTTTCTTAGATGTATGTGCAAAGTCTATTTATAGATCGCATGTCTATTTATAGATGCATGTCGACTATTATTATCCCTTAATGATAGTTGGACAATAAATATTAATCTATTTTCAATGAGCACTTGGAAATAGTTAACTGAAGTGGAAAACCTGTTAGCTATAGGAAATTCAAGTTCAAAGGTTGGTTGGTGGGACATGAAAGTGGACTTAGTTGTAACTGAGTGATTCGAAGTTGTAACAGAGTTGGATGTGTAGTTATGTGAGTTATAAAGTAGTTTAACTTAGTTAAGTGAGTTAAAATCAGTTGTGCTAGTTGTAGCAGAACATACACTAGTGAGAGATCATTGAATTAATTATTTAATTAGTTCACATTCAATGGTCTCACATGCAACTGAATATTTACTACTATTAACTACATCCATGTCAGATCCAGTGGAGACCCAGTTGAGAGATAGGTGCCAAAGGGACAACTTGACTATTAGTTGTGACATTAGTGGGTGCACTCATGCAACCACACACACATTGGATGTGCCCATGAGGATTACGCAGTCAAGGCAAGCGAGATCTCATTCATTCAGGGATTGTGATTAACATGGATTGCGCAGTGGAGGCAGGCCGTCTAGAGGCAGTAAATTGGCGCATGAATTTGCCAATTTTTGTATGACAGTGTGAGACAATTGTATATTGTATTGAGAGCTCTTGGATTAGATTTTTGTATGAGATCGTTTCATGATCCATGATATATACATAATATATGACAGTGGGGGTTTTAGCTTTATGATTTCTCAGTAAAAACATTTGTGTTATGTGTGATTGATCTTTCTTCTTGATATTGCAATTGGCGATCGTGTTTTAAATTCCGCAAGAATTTTTGTAGTGATTTTGTATTTAACAGTGGCATATAATTGTTAGATCAGGAGAATCAAGGCAATAAATAATTTGTATTAAATTTCTACATGGTATCGGAGCACAGAAGATTGTAATTTTGAAGCAGGAGTTGAGTTTGTTGGTGGAAACAATTCAAATTTGTAGAACGATTTTCTTGGTGCTACAATTGAGTAAACATTGAAATGGATTTCAATGGCTTGTGGCTAGAGTATTCACTCAAGGGCCACTCGAACTACATTGCCTATAAGGACAGGATGGAGGCGGTGCTTGCAGATAATGGTTTGAAGGAATTCATCGACAGTGATGTTCCTAAGCCCACTTCGACGGATGCTACATTACTTGATGCATGGCAAAAGAAAGTGGCAAAGGAGAGAAGGATTCTGTTGGAAGGTGTATGAGACCACATTGTCTCAAGCCTTCATGGGAAAGCCACACCATATGCTATGTGGAAGGCTTTGACGGATCTTTTACAAAGCAGCAGCCACCATAGGAAATTGACGCTGAAAGATGAAATCAGAAAGATCAGGATGGAAAAGGGCGAAAATATTCCAAAGTATCTCACAAATTTTGTCTAATTTCGGGATGAAATGGGGAGTGTGGGAATCAGTATTTCTGATGATGATTTGGTGAGAATGTCTCTCTTGGGACTTCCTAAGAGGTGGCACAATTATGAAGACTCTGTCAACAGACGGGAAAAACTGTCGGATTAGGAACGACTGTGGTCGGATCTAGTGCAGGAGGAGTTTAGGCAAAACAACATTGATGGCTCTTCATCAAAGCATGATGATGAAGAGGATTGTGCTTTGGCTGTCAAGGCAAGGAAAGGGAAGGGGGAGAAATTCCATTCAAAATCCAAGTCTAAAGGAAATAAGATGGATTTGTCCAAGGTGAAATGTTTTCACTGTCACGAACATGGGCATCTTTCTACTAATTGTCCGCAGAAGAAGAAGAACAAGAAGGCTGCCAGAGCTGCATCTAGTGAGGCCCTTGCCTCACTATTTGAACTTGATTTCTCTTTGATCGCATGCATGGTGTCAAGTGCATTAGGAACGATGTGGTATCTAGATAGTGGCTCTTCCTTCCACATGACGGGAGATAAGGAGCTTTTCAGTGACTTGGAGGAGAAATATCTCCAAAAGAATATAGAGATGGGTGGCGATGGAAGATACAGTGCGACTGGCATTAGTACCATTACCTTTGAGAGGGAGTCAGGTAAACCATTTCAATTGAAAGATGTTATGCATGTTCTAGGTATGAAGAAGAACTTGGTCTCAGTTGCAATGTTGGAGGACAAAGACTATGACGTTGTTTTTAGCGATGGAAAAGATTTCCTACGACATAAAAAAATGGGTCAAGCCAAGAGGATATGGATTCGAGTTAAGAATCTCTACAAGATGGAGTTCGATGGTTGCGCTGCCATGATGGGCAAGGCATAAAAAGTGGTGAGTTGGGATGAGGGCTAATTATGGCACAGGAGATTGAGCCATCTTCATCAAGGAGCCTTGAAAGTCATGCAACAAATATCTACTGGAATTCCAATGGGAACACTTGCTCAGTTAGATTAGAGCAAGGGTTGCACCATGGGGAAGTATGTAAATACCACCTTTCATGAAAAGGAGAATCGTGCTTCAGTGATCCTGGAGAGAGTTCACACAAACGTGTGTGGACCATTCTCAATTGCTTCAACAACAAAACATAGGTATTATGTTATTTTTGTTGATGAATTTTCTCGTAAATGCTGGATCCTCTTCATGCAGAAGAAGGATCAAACATTCTCAAAGTTATGTGAGTTTAAGGCATTGGTGGAGAAAGAGTCGGGGAAGCAAGTGAAGGCTCTGAGGAGTGATAATGGTTGAGAATACATCTCTAATGAATTCAAAGACTTCTGTAGCAAAGAAGGAATTCGAAGAGAACTCATAGCGCCTCATAACGCACATCAAAATGGGGTCGTGGAGAGGAAGAATAGAACAATCGTGGGTGCAACATGAGAAATTGCATGACCAAGGCCTACCAATGCACTTGTGGGCAGAAGCATGCATCACTACAGTTTATGTGCAAAACCATTGTCCTCATAGAGTAATTGGCATGAGTACACTTGAAGAAGCTTTCATTGGTAAGAAACCAGAAGTTTCTCACTTTAATATTTTTGGCTCATTTGTTTATGTACTTGTGACCAAGAACATCAGGAAGAAGCTGGAGCCGACTGCTAAAGTTGGGATATTAGTGGGGTACACAGAAACACCCCATAATTATCATGTGTATTTTCCTAATAGTAAGATGAATATTATGTGATGGGATATAAAATTCGATGAGGGGGAATCCATGCGATTGTCGCTTGAGAGGGAGATAGACTTGCATGCGAAGGAGGAACTGTTGGTTCCCAAATATGAGTCTCTAGATGTGGATCAGCCACAAGAGGAGGTTCATGGAGTGGAGGAGACCACTCACGTAGATCCAAACATCAGAACAGGTAGAAGGCATACCACAGAAGCTGATAGGCTAAGACTTGATGCTACACTGTAGGAGCCCCTAATTCACAGCGTAGATAAAGATAGTCTCCTGACTTATTTACTAGATACATGGCTCTCATGAGAAAATGTATTGCGACTGAGCCATATTCCTTTCGGGAAGCATTGCAGGAGCACACATGGGTAGATGCAATGGTGGAGGAGTATGACTCCATTGTCATAAATAGTGCTTGGGAAATTTTTCAAAGGCCGGTTGATAAATCAGTGGTAGGTTAGAGATGGATCTACAAGGTAAAGAAAGCTGTTGATGGGAGTTTTGAGAAATACAAGGCCAGATTTGTGGCCCAGGGCTTCTCACAGATTGAGGGGATTGATTATGAAGAAACCTTTTCACCTGTCACAAGGTATTCTTCCATAAGGAGCATCCTTTCTATCTCAACGCAGATGGGTTGGTACATTCATCAGATGGATGTGAAGACTGTGTTTCTTAATGGGATAATTGAGGAAGAGGTGTACATAGAGTATCCTGAAGGATTTTAGATCTTCAGCAGTGAGTCGCATGTGTGCAGACTCAAAAGAGCGTTGTATGGGCTGAATCAAGCACCCCGTGCTTGGTACACTCGAATAGACAACTATTTCACTGGACTTGGCTTCACTAAGAGTGAGGCGGATGCAAACCTATATCAAATTGTGGTGGAGGGTAAGATT
The DNA here is from genome assembly GCA_034641835.2 of Pinus albicaulis. Taxonomy (NCBI): domain Eukaryota; kingdom Viridiplantae; phylum Streptophyta; class Pinopsida; order Pinales; family Pinaceae; genus Pinus; species Pinus albicaulis. The sequence goes on along the minus strand of CM076579.1, from coordinate 1,410,652,566 downwards.
TGAATCATTGTTCTTTATGTTGATGATTTAATACTGACTGGTGATGAGAAGTTGATACACTCATGCAAGGAGGACCTTGCAAAGGAGTTCGAGATGGACGATATGGGCCTCCTTCATTATTTCCTTCGATTGGAAATATGGCAGCGAGATGATGAAAATTTTGTGTCTCAAGGAAAGTATGCAAGGGACATACTGGGTAAGTTTCACATGGAGGGCTGCAAACCCATGTATACTCCTCTTCCAGGAAACTGGATGAAAGAGGATGCTACATCTCGAGAGGTAGTGGATGCTACTATCTATTGACAGTTAGTGGGTTCCCTAATGTATTTAGTGAATACGAGACCATACATATGCTATGCGGTTAACTAACTAATTAAAGCGATGGTTAAGCCTACCAATATCTTTTGGAAGGTGGGAAAGCATGTCCTGAGATACTTGAGGGGCACATCTGAGTATGGCTTATGGTACAGGAAGATGGATGAGGTGAAGTTTCATGGCTTCATGGATGCATATTGGGCGGGCAACCCAACAGACAGAAAGATCACATCAGGGGGGATCATTAGTATCAGATCTACAGTTGTTTCTTGGTACAACAGGAAACAAAGATCCGTGGCACTCAGTTCAGCAGAAGCAGAATACATGGCAGTGAGTCAAGCTGCATGTGGGGCTATCCGGATGAGAAAGATCCTGGTTGGTTTGTTTGGTTCTCATTTAGATCCGACAGTGATTCATTGTGATAATCGGAGTTGCATTAAACTCTCGATTAATCCCATGTTTCATGATAGATCTAAGCATACAAATATCTGGTATCATCATATCAGAGGTTGTGTGCAGCGAAAGATCATGTTGCTTCAGTACATTCCTACAGAAGATCCGGATGCAGACATTTTGACGAAGGCACTCACTAGGAGAAAATTCGAATACCATAGAGATAGGACCGGGGTGAAGGATAATCCCTTTCTTGTTGAGAGGGAGTGTTGAGATTCAAAAAGAAGATCCTTATGAAAATTAAGCACCTACACTAGGATGGAGTCTCAGGCTATTTTTAGGTGGAACTATATTTTTAGAATGCATGAGAAAATTATATTTATAGATGATGTCTATTTATAGATGGAGAGAAAATTCTATTTATAGATGATTTTCTATTTTTAGATGTATGTGCGAAGTCTATTTATAGATCGCATGTCTATTTATAGATGCATGTCGACTATTAGTATCCCTTAATAATAGTTGGACAATAAATATTAATCTATTCTCAATGAGCACTTGGAAATAGTTAACTGAAGTGGCAAACTAGTTAGCTATAGGAAATTCGAGTTCAAAGGTTGGTTGGTGGGACATGCAAGTGGACTTAGTTGTAACTGAGTGATTCGAAGTTGTAACATAGTTGGATGTGTAGTTATGTGAGTTGTAAAGTAGTTTAACTCAGTTAAGTGAGTTAAACTCAGTTGTGCTAGTTGTAACTGAACATACACTAGTGAGAGATCAGTGAATTAATTATTTAATTAATTCACAATCAGTGGTCTCACATGCAACTGAAGATTTACTACTGTTAATTACATGCATGTCAAATCCAGTGGAGACCCAATTGAGAGATAGGTGAAAGGGACAGTTTGACTATCAGTTGTGACATTAGTGGATGCCCTCATTCAACCACACACACATTGGATGTGCCCATGAGGATTGCACAGTGAAGGCAAGAAGGATCTCATTCATTCAGGGATTGTGATCAATAGGGATTGCGCAGTGGAGGCAGGCTGTCTGGAGGCAATAAATTGGCCATGTATTTGCCAATTTTTGTATGACAATGTGAGACGATTGTATATTGTACTGAGAGCTCTTGGATTAGAGTTTTGTATGAGATTGTTTCATGATCCATGATATATACATAATATATGATAGTGGGGTTTTTAGCTTTATGCTTTCCCGATAAAAACATCTGTGTTATGTGTGATTGATCTTTCTTCTTGATATTGCAATTGGCGATCGTGTTTTAAATTCCACAAGAATTTTTGTAGAAGCAATTCTATATTTAACAGTAGCATATAATTGTTAGATCAAAAGAATCTAGGCAATACATAATTTGTATTAAATTTCTACACAGCCTGCCTTGCTCACGCAATCCCTAGGAAAAATAATTCCTATTAAATAGGAATTCCAACCTTCCTTGATTACGCAATCCATCATGGGCATCCTGTGGCTTTATAATTTCACTTGGGCAATTCGCTAATAATACAACTGATAGTTTACTTACCTTTAACCTTTGTCTCAACTGGGTCGTCATCAGAATTGACATTCATGCATCTATTAATAGTGAATCATCAGTTACTTGGTAGAACACTACTTTTGAATTAAATCTATTTAATTCACTTGATCTTCCACTAGCTCATCAATAAGTTAGAACCAGTTAAACTGATTTTAACTCAATTAATTTGAGTTAACTGTTTGCACTCACACCACACTAGTGCTACAACTGCAACTAGACCCTGTAAATAATAGAATCACTCTACATGCCTACTGTTTGACCCTCAACTCGAAATTCTTGAGCTAACTAAGTTTGCCACACTTATTTAACTATCACAAGTTGTTATGAGATAAGATTACAATTTATTTAAAAATTGGATGCCCACATTAGCACTAATGTGTCACTAAATTCCTCACTCATGTGTGACCTGGAATCCCACACTAGTATATGGTGCATTTTCTTGTTGAATTTCAACAATTGCATGGCATTGTAATTAATGGTGTCCATCGGGCCACAAATTTATCCATCAAATAGGTTTTCAACTCTAACTTAGTAGGAATTGCTGAAATGACAAATTGAAGAGAATAGTCATATCCTCCATTTCAAACCATGACAACCCAGAAGAAGCTAGTGGAGCGCTAGATGGATGGATATTTGTCGCAACAAAACTCATTATGATCCATTTTTATCAACACAAAGACATTGTCATGCTCTTTGGAGACTCTTGAATAATTTAATATGGTGTTGAACTGATAGTTTAAAAGTTTTATTTTGCAACTCGTTAAATATTTGGCATATATTACTATATGTGTTTTTCTCTCTAGTTTAGTTGAAATATATTTATAGTTGCAATAAATTTGACATGTAAGTGATTAGTTTTGTTTGAACTATGACATCCAAGGTTTGCATGGGTTTAGTTTGTATAATGTTAGGCACTTGATTCAAAATGGTGAGTTTTGTTGTTCCTTTTCATTTTCTATTCAAAATGGTGAGTTTTGTTGTTCCTTTTCATTTTTTGGTTAATTTTTGAAATGATCTTTAATCTCAACTCAACTTAAATTGGTTTCCCTCCTTCACTTCAAAGTTAAGTAAAGACCTTGTTCTGCAATTTCTACTGGTTTTTCTTTTCTACCAAGGTAAATAGAGGCTTGACATGTTGCTAGGGTGGAACTAGATTAAAAGTCAAAGATTTTGTTGAGAAATATAAATCAAATTGTATAATTCGAGTTAAACGCTTTAAAATCAAGGGTTTTTTGGTTTAACTTTATTTTTTGGTTTGGTTGTACAAATTTGAGGTCGAAATTAGAATTAAATCGATGGTTTTGTGAAGATAACTTAAAATTTGTGTCCAACTAATAACACCCAAAATGAAGGTTTTCTTGTTGAACATATTCAAAACTTAGAGGAAGAGTTTTTATTGAGTAAAAACGGTCTCCAAAATGATGTAAAACTTTTGCTGAACAAAGGTTGAAATTGTAGAAAGGAGCTATAGGTCTTCGTCGCTGGTGGTTGCATTTAAGATCCAAGTACCAGCTATGGAAAGGGATTCAGATAACTTGGCCTGTCGTTTTAGGAACCTAGTATTATCAAATTTAAGCAAGAGGTCCCTACAGATGCATAAGACTATAATCACTCCCCAAGCAATCGGGACCCTATTGGAAGTTCTACTACAGAGGACAAAGTTTTTAAATCCAAGATGCCAATGCAAAGGGTAATTTTCTCCATCCAATAAATGTTTTCTCTTTATGTTTTTGTTTTTACTTTTTAATATTCTTTGATAACTACATGGTTTATAGGACCTCCCCTTAACATATTGAAAAAAAATGAAATATGATCATGGATGGTGGTTTCTTAAAATCTAGTTATTGTAGTTGGATAATGTATTTATGATATTTCCTAGTATAAGAGAGAGACTATCAAAGGAGATCCTATTACACGAATAGACTCAGGTGCATCAATCATAAATTTTAATGTGCAATAGCCAATTTGATCAAGGGGAAAAGAATTACACCTGTTATCCATTATCATTCATAACATTTTATGAGTCTAGCTGTGAGATAGATATAGAGTAAGCACAAGATGATCAATTGAGCCACCATTTTTGCTGATCATAATGGATTGATTAACCAACCATATTGCACTTTGGTCATTAGGTATTGAACATAGGACAATGGTAAAAAATCATAGAAAAATCATTGGCTACTTGGGCTGGAAAAAAAGGCGTATAACATATTCACCTTGGGAGGAACATATTCACTATTGATATCATCACAATTTCCTCAATATCAAGAAGCTTGTAAAACCAATTGTACTTTTTTACCCATCTCTTGCAGAGTAGGAATAACTACTAATTTAACATGCTTAAAATGATTATGATAATATTCCACTTCATTGTTTGATATATGAGATGATTTAAACCTACTTAGACATACTAAGTACTATATAACTCCACCTCGCTCCATTAACTGAATGGCCCCTAGCCGCGTGACTTATCCAAATCCACCCAAAAGAACTTTGGACCTTGAAAATATAAACCCAATCCTCAAGCAACATTTATAATCATCACCTGCAGAATAAAAAGTCAAATTTTATCAGAGTGGCTCAACCACTCCATCAAAGAAGGAAAGGAAGGTGATTATATAAAGTCACATTGAGGTTTCAGAGGGGAGACACTGAATTTTTTAAAGTTTGGCGATGTTATAAGTTTATCCTGCAGAATCATCACCATCGGAGCAAAACCATATAACCTCAATGGTTTCCATACACCACCCAGAGCTTCCGTTTTTTTCAAGAGCTAAATCGCATCTCGATTTATCAGCTTAACCTTCTACCAACTAAAAATAAAAAGGATCCATTTCAATAACACTGCTATGTAGAAGCTCCATACATGTTTTTATCATTAATTGTTATCTATTTCAATCAGTTTTTATCATTAATTGTGATTTATTTCACTCCTCAATGTATGGTTCCTTTTTATCTTTTTTTTCATATCAATGAATTCATAAAAATTAGTCACAATAGTTGGTTGGAGAGCCTAAACACAACAATGCATGCAACTATAACTTAATCAATCCCTTGGGCTCTTTTCCAGCCTAAACACAACAATGCATGCAACTCTAACTTAATCAATCCCCTCCCTTGGGTGCTTTTCCTAGTACCAACATCTGTGACTAGAAATGTACTACAAAACATGCTAAGGTTGCTGGTACCAACATCTGTGACTAGAAATGTACTACAAAACATGCTAAGGTTGCTGGTACCAACATGTGACCAAAAATGTATTCGAAAATATGCTAAACAATTTTTTAAACCTAATACAGATAAAGATGATATTGCACTTTAAACTAAACATACTTTTGAAACAAATTTTATACATAATCATTTTAACTGATCTAAAACAGATTACTAAATATTTGAAATTATCAAGCAAAAATTTATGAACAAACATAGTGATAGTTATCCATAAAACAGGAACTATTACCTCAAAACGAGAACTCTAACAAAAAAAAAATATCAAAAAACCACCAAAAAACAAAATGAAAAGTTGTATTCTGAAATAACTTTCTTTCTTTTTTCTTTTTTCCTTTTTCTTTTTATTTTTTTTTTAATTTTTTCGGTGTAAATTTCAACATTTTTTAAAAATGCAAGTAACAACTAGAAAATGAAAAGTTGTATTCTGGAATAACTCCATTTTTTTATTTTTTTTTAATTGGGTGTAAATTTTCAACATTTTTTAAAAATGCAAGTAAAATCCAAATACTAGTTTTCTTTTAGGAGTAAATTTTCCACATTTTTAAAAATAGAAGTAAAATCCAAATTTTTTTGGAAAAATTTTGTGCAAAAACCACCATGAAAACAAAAAATGTTGAAACAACAATTTTAGAATAATAAAAAATTGAAAAAAACATTTTAAAATAATTGCAAAAAAACCAAACTTCATTATATATTTTTTAAATTATTATTATTATTTTTAATTCAAACATTCAAAAAACTCAAAATTTAAGTAAAAAAATAAATAACATTTTAAAGATTAAGATTTAAAAATATATTAAAAAAATAAAAAAATAAAAATAAAAATAAAAATATTAAATTAAAAACAAAAACAAGTTCAAAAAGAAAACTTATAAAAATAAAATAAAAACAAAATATAAAAATTAAATTAAAAAAAAATAAAAATAAAATATTTATTAAATTAAAAACAAAAAATTTAAATTTTAAAATAAAAAATAAAATTTAAAAAAAATATATTAAATTTTAATAAATTTAAAACTTTAAAATAGAAATTAAAAATTAAAATTAAAAAAAATAAAAATTAATTAAAAATAAAAAAATAAAAAATAAAATACAATAAAAATATTGAATTTAAAAAAAATATTAAATTAAAAAAAATTTAAATATTGAATTTTTTTATAAATTTAAAATATAAAAAAAAAACATTGTTAAAATGAAAAATTAAAAAAATTTAGAAATCAATTAAAAATTGAAAATGGAAAAAATAAATAAATTAAAAATATTAAATTAAAAAAAAAATAAATGGAAAAAAAAAGTTTAATTAAAAAAAAACTTAATTTAAAATACACAAGTTTAATTTAAATAAATTTTTTTAAATTTTATTTAATTAAAAAAACAAAAAAATTAAAAAAATAAAAAATAAATATTAAATTAAAAAAATAAAAATAAAAATAAAAATAAAATTTATTAAATTAAAATAAAATACTTAATAAAAGAAAGAAAAAAAAAGAAAAATACAAAATTCAATAAAAACTAAAACAAAAAAACAAAAAAAATACAAATACAATTGTGTAATTTAAAAAAAAAAAATCTAAAATTCAAATTTAAAAAGAAAATTAAAATGAAAAAAAATGTTTTGAAATAATTAAAATATAAATATATATAAATTTAATGTTTTTTTTTTTTATTTAAATTAAACCATTTCACTTCCTCTTAGAGTGCCCCTCGTACAATCATATTAAAGCTCAATTTCATAATCTTTGTTGCAATACTGACTTTCCTAGCTTTTTAAGATGTCAAAATTATAGTGAGCATAAGAATAAAATCTTAAATCAAACTAAATAACTCTTTTCTTTTAAGTCCGATAGACCAAAGATTGGTCTCAATAGACGTTAACCACCACCATCATCATCATCATTATTTTTTTAATTAAATTTTTTTTTTTAATTTTTGTATTTTAATTTTAATTTTTAAATTTTTTATTTTAATTATATGGTTTTTTTTAATAACTTAAAAAAAAAATGTTTTTGATGTTTATTTTTATTTTTTTCTTTAAATTATGTGTTTTTTTTTTAAATTTTTCCCATAGTTTTTATATATATTTTTTTAATCTAAATTTTTTTTGTCATATTTTTCTTATTTTATTTTTATGTATTATTACCAACATGAAAATGACCACTCTAATATGTTTCAAAATTAGCATAAAAATCACTAAAATTTTAAAACAAATATTCATACTAAATAAATAAAAATATTAAAGTGTCAAAAATATTCAAAAAAAAGAAGAAGATGATTCTGCATCACCACGTTTCAAAATCAATGACTTTCTTTGCTACCTAAAAAAAGTGGGTACAAGTTCAATTATCTATTTCATCAGTAACCATGTTAACATGATTAAACTTACAGTCTGTCATGACAGAATTGAGTTGTGTTTATTGAAACCAACATAATACTTGAAAGAGATTGCAAACATTACTGTGGTCTTGCTAGATACCCATGTGATACAGTGCCCGAAACTCTAATCCTTCACTTCTTTTTTTTCCAGAAGAAAAACCACTGTATATTTATGTGAATAAACAGTACATGCACAAGATGTTGAGATTGGCATGTATGAAGAGGAGCCAAAATTTTGCATCTTGTACCTGGCAAATCTAATCCTTTACTTGCACAGACCACAAAATTGGTGCTTCACTGCAACACGTTTGACTTTGTATTTGGTGTTCTGATTTGTCTCCTTAGGCCGGATCGGCGCTCTGACCTCTCAGCCACAAATAAAACTAAATTTGATGTATTTCATGTGCAATACGTTGCGGTTGGGCGTTCAAATGGAACCCAAGGTTCACCCTCTGTTTTTTCATTGGAATATACAGACCAACGATCATTAGGGTTGGACAATCAGGACGTTTCCTTTGCAATCGAGCTATACATCCCTTGCCCTGTGTATTGGTGTTCCACAGGTCTGTTCAAATGTTTGATCCGAAACCCACGCAATCTCCAAATTTAAACCTGGCTTGGAACCTGGACGGTTTCACTCTACAATAAATAAATCCATTCTGCAACAAATAAGAAAACCGATAGCAAAATTACTTTCGTTTCTCCATAAGAAAAGCATATAATTCGACCCCATTCAAACCGACAGAATTCACACACGGCGACAGGTTTACACAGGGATTGATTCGAATTGAAATCATATTACTACAGGGAAAATTCACACGCATTTTGGAAATATACTATTTCATGAAAAGACTCCGCACATAATTTCTACAAACTCCGGAATCCTCCTAGCTCTCTATCTGGCCTAATTTCCATTTTCTTGGCCCTCTCCCTTAATTAATTTTCTTTATTTCTAGAAGCCATTTCCACCCAATCCTAACATTTTATTTTACATCTGCCCTTTAAGAACACCCCGGAATAACTTCCTCACTAAGCACATTCCCTAAATCAAAATATCACAAGCAGAAGAGGACGACTCCTCTAAGTGGAGAAAAAAAAAAAAAAAGGACGCTCCTGCATCAGTTATTGAGATTCACATTTGTCTGTAAAATATTTTCACAATTCTTGACTCCAATACTAATTCCAAGTTGTCAAGCAAAGACTCCAATACTAATTCCAAGTTGTCAAGCAAAGAGTAAGAACCAGTCTCTTACCTTTTGCGTGCAGGAACAGATGGTCAATTTCCGCTGAATCTTCCGGCAACCTGTAGCTGTTTGGAAATAAAAGAGACGGAGGATCGATGTCGGGCTAAATTTTCCCAGAACCCTGTAGCTGTTTGGAATTATATGAAATAGAGGACCAATTTCGGTCGGAATTTTCCTGGAACCTGTAGCTGTTGGGAAATAAATGAAACAGAGGATTGATTTCGGGCTGATTTCGCTTGGAAGTAAAATTTCTGGGGTAAGGGAGAAGGGCAATTCGAATTGGGGATGCTCAATTTCGGGCTGAATTCGCTTGGAAGTAAACTTGCTCGGGGTAGGGGTAAGGGTGACTGAAAAATACAAATTCGAATTGGGATTACTGGTTGGAATTGAAGGCAAAAAGCAGTCGGCTACGTTATCGGAGCCTGCGTGTTGCCTGGATAAGTTACCAACGGGAGATGGGCGAGCTGTGATGGGCTTTTCAGAGCGGGTAGTCTAAAAAAATATTCATTAAATAATTTAGAAATTTTGGGCTGAAATTTTTTTGAAAATATAAGTTATGGTGTTAAGTTTCAGAATTTTGGATGAGTCATGGGTTTTTGATAATTTTGAGTGTTTATTGGCTTTTAATGGTGTTGAATGTTATTTTGTTGGATAGGTAGACAGCTCTTAGAGCTGATAGTTTAAAAAACCAACAAAATAACCTAGAAATTCTGGCAATATTATAAAAAAATCTAATAGATTTTTTTTAAAATATAAATTATTATGAGTGTCAAGCTTTTATTTTTATTTTTAAATGAAATTCCGAAAAAACCTGAGTGGAAGCTATTTTGTTTGTTGCATCGATCAACGACTCCTTTCAGAGCATGGCTGTTGCCCGGAAAGATGACCGCCGGGAAATGTGAAGGAACGAGCTCGACGCGAAGCTGGTCACGGGGAGATAGCTGGCGGGAGGGTGGATGCAAAGTGACCGTTGATCAATGGGAAGATGGGAGGCAGCTGGACGGGAGCTCTGACAAGGTTGCGCGTTAGTATTCAGTTGTCGGCAAGGTCGATATTGATTATTTACTCGGATTAAAAGAAATTAGTGTACCATGGTTTCTTATCTAAATAATATTTTGAGAACTTCTAATATGTTTTTTCAATTATTAGAGAAAATAGGATTTTAATTACAGTTGAATTTATATATATAATAATATAAATTTTGATCGTATGATTATTTTTTTAATTTTAAAATACATTTTTATACGTATAAATTTTTTTGAAATACTTCTTGTTAAAATATATATAAAGGATTAGAAGTAAATAGTTTTTTATATAGTTAAAGATTCTAGAATAGTGGTCATTTGAACTTTTAATGAAATAATTGTGTTTATAGGTGAAGTGTGTTTATAGTGTTCAACTATATGTTTTCATAGTGAAAGACATTATGCAGTTATTTGTATTAAATTTTTCAAATGATTTATTCTCTTGGGGCGAGTTTATCAGTCTTATATATTATTTTTAATTTATAGATTGTATTTATAGACATTAATTCATGTTGGAACATGTTGTATGTTGCACATGTTGTCACATTATTTTAAATAATAATAATAACAACAAAGCTAAATACTAATCTTACCAATTCTAGTTCTATATTATGGAGATAAAAAACTATCATGTCATCTAGCACCATAGTTTTTTTGGTCTCATGACTAGATTATATGTCGACAAAGGAAAAGTAACCCAATTCTTTTTTAGAACCTCTCCCTATCCCAATTGAATTAGGAAAAAATGAAATAGTAGTAACACTAGAACCAAACCTGGCACTTCTTCACCACCATTTCCATCATGGCATCTTTGACTATTCTAAAACCTATAATCAATCCCCTAAACCTAGACCCTATAGATTGATATCCAGAGTTCTAAAGCAAGTATATAATCCTAGGCCCTATAGAATGATATTGAGAGGTTGTAGTAAAAGAGGAAATAGCTATGGTAAAGAGAGTTGTTGAGGGATAAATGTCAAAAACCCCTATCAAAAGAAAATTTCGAGACCTTTCAAAAACCTCAATAAATATATATGAATATATGAATTTAGTTATAATTTTGTAAACTAAACCAAAAGCTCCTTCACCAAACTTGCTTACATAGTTGAATTGTTAATATCCATTTGTGTTTTTACTTTTTAACATTCTTTGATAACTACATGGTTTATAGGACCTCCCTTTAACATATTGAAAAACTTGGAAATTTGATCATGGATGGTGGATTCTTAAAATCTAGTTACTATAGTTGAATAATGTATTTATGAGATTTCCTAGTATAAGAGAGAGGCTGTCAAAGGATATCCTTTTACACTAATAGAATCAGGTGCATCAATCATAAATTTTAATGTGCAATAGCCAATTTGATCAAGGGGAAAATAATTATAGATGTTATCCATTCTCATTCACAACATTTTATGAGTTTACATGTGAGATAGATATAGAGTAAGCATAAAATTATTAATTGAGCCACCATTTTTACTGATCATAATGGATTGATACGATTAACCAACCATATTGCGCTTAGGAAACATAGGACAATGGTAAAACATCATAGCAAAATCATTGGCTACTTGGGTTGGAAAACAAGGCATATAACATATTCACCTTGGGAGGAACATATTCAGTATTGATATCATCACAATTTCCACAATATCAAGAAGAAAAATCAGTGGCTACTTGGGTTGGAAAACAAGGCGTATAACATATTCGCCTTGGGAGGAACATATTCACTACTGATATCATCACAATTGCCCCAATATCAAGAAGCTTATAAAATCAATTGTACTTTTGTACCCTTCTTTTGCAAAGTATGAATAACTACTAATTTAACATGCTTAAAATGATTATGACAATATTCCACTATTCATTGTTTGATATATGAGATGATTTAAACCTACTGAGTCATATTAAGTACTATATAACTCCACCTTCTTCCCATACTATTGGAAGAGAAACATACATCAATGTAGCACCATTTATGGACCTATGTGTATGTAAAGTGCAAAGAAACACAGACCCACAAAAACTTGGATGTCTTTTTATGTATGTAGGAATCCATAGATAGGTTCTCAACCTTGGTTGAAAGCTTGCGATTCTACAAGGGATTTTGAATAGTGATACTGACTTTGAAAGTGAAAAGATATGGAGACTTGAACAATTTAACATTTTGTTGCATTATGGTAAATAAATGTATTATGTTTTATGCTTTGCCAAATTTTTACCATTTTCTAACTTTCAATCTCTCATTCAAAATGTGAATATATAAAATTTAATGTCTCTAGAATATCTTGTGTGATGTGATATGGGTACAAAATGGTTTGAGATATTTCTACGGAGTTGTTTATGTACATGGATAATTATACAAAAAAACGATGTGGATTTTGATAAAAACATCTGGTGGATTCCAATAGTTTCATGGTACTTGAGAATAGTTGTGATTAATTTGTAGAAGTTACATTTAGAGAGGCAATCTTGAAATGCTTTTGTCTTTACCCATTTGGGTTTTCTTGGAATTGTTTTGTAAATCCCTTCTTGTCAACATTAAATGCTTGTAACAAGATAAAATGATTGGTAGTTATAAGTCAGTTATAAGTCATATGAATGTAGACTTTGATAGTATTGTTAAGGTTTTTCCCATTGGATGGAGATTGACTCTAAATCCTCCTCCTTTTGATTGTGTAAAACTTCCCTTTTATGTAATTCTTCCTTCGTATACAATATTGACTTCTAACACTTTCAACCATTGCAAGGCGATTCAAGGAGGCTTAGTTGCCTTAAAGGCTCTTGGTGCGTATGGAGCACGGTTATGCAAGTATTTTGGGGCATTGTTGAGAAAGATGCTCCAACAAAATACGACTGGTTTGCTTATTTGGCTTTGGTGAAAATGATCTAAGCAAGAGAAAGTTCAAGTTTTTGGTAATAAATCTAGTCAAGAAAGCATGTCTCTAGCTATTCACAGTATTCCTCTATTTGGGGATCGTACATCACTTCAAATTTTGTATGATATATCCCAAAGTCTCACATCAACATTCTTCGACTATATTGAGAATACAATTGAGGTAAACGATCCATATCTTTAATGTAACTAATTTTTTTTATTTTATTTTTTCTGTTTGCCTTGAGGATATCCATGACAATTGTTTGTTAGTTAAATCCAAATTGTAAAATAGTAAGTAGCTAAGTTCTCGTACACGTTATTGTCCTTATTGCCTTTTACTTCGTGAATTAGAAAGAGAAAGCAACAGAAGAAACCTCATTAGTTCTTTTTCTGTTGCAACTTAGTAAATTATTTCATTTATGTTAGAATTGAATTGAATTGAAAAAAAAAATAAAAGAATTTCTTCATAAAAAAGCTCTTTTCTAAATTCCCTTGGTTATATGCTATCTTCAAACACATATGCTAACTTAAGAAAAAAACAAGGTATTTTCAAAAAATTAATAAAAGTTTAAGATTTTTTTTTTTTTTAAAAAGTTTCCAGATAAAAGGAGGCGGGCACTCACAAATATGCTAACTTAAGAAAAATACAAGATATTCTCAAAAAAATTAATAAAATTTAAAAAAAATGAGTATTTAAAAAAAAAAAAAACCATATAAAAAGAAGTGGACACTCACAAATGTGTCCAATCATAAAAAGAGCCACTGCTATGTCTAAGACATTGATATGCTAAACCTCTTCGTTTTCCTCTGAAAATCACACCAAACACACATTAATTCCTGGTTTAGTGTAGCAATACACAGACATACATTTGAAATTGCATGCGCCAAAAATATTACAGAATCACAACTGATAACACATGCGCGCCTACTTATAAGCATTTCGAAACACCAACCAAGTTGTCAGTTATATATTTATGCAAATATATTGTAGTTTACGCTTCTAGGTTAGTATTAATTTTATAAAATTATTCACATATATATTTAAATATACCTTTATTATTATATATTGTGCAATCATAAAAAAATAAATCAAGCATTTACTTTGCAAATTTGTTTTATCATTTTCATGTTTTGCGTAATTAGTTAAAAAAAAAAAAAAAACCTTCATGTTATAATATCATTCTGTTTCTCTATTCCTCACAAAAGGATATTGTTATGTTTATGTAATAATCCCATCCTTACAAGTTCAGACAACATCTATAATTTAGAGATTTAAGTGAAAGTTAAAAATAGTGAACAATGAATAACTCCACGAGTGGTTAGAAAGTTCATAGTAATACTTAGCTTTACCATAGTAATAGTTAGCATGATAAAGCTGGACTTTGACATAGTCTTATGCATGTATCAAGTGGCATCAGCGCAAATCCTAGGATTCAAACTCATTGAGGTAAATATAATCATTACATATATCAGTCTAGCATCATCCTCCAAGAGAGCGAAAAAGTATAAACATTTACATAGTTCACCATTATAACTTTTCAAATTGAATAATTGAAAGAGCGATAATCTTATATCTCCAGTGTCTTTGTCTATTTACTTATTTATTTATTTTTATTTAAATCATGTATCCATACGGATACATTTAGCGTTGTATATTTTTTTATAAGCTTTATATATTAATTTGTGTTAGTGTACATGCACCTAGATTAGCTGTGTTGGTGTATATGCACCTAGATTAGCTTTAGTTAAATTCTAGATATTACATGTGATATGCACTTAGCTTAGTTAGTTAACTTACTGCTTGCATGTGGTGCATGTGCACATTAGTAGAACATAAAGCACACTTAGCTTCAGTTAGCTTTAACTATCCATAGTTATTGCATGTAAAACTAAGCTTAACTTAGTTGCTTTTATGTATTTATTCCAAAACTAATATTGAAAAATCAATTTCATTCTTTTATCTTTTCTTGCTCGCTCCTTCCTTCTCTTGCAAGTTTGTTCATTATTTTGCAAATCTAGATCTTTGTATCTCAAAATCTTACATGGTATCATAGTGCAGAGATTTGTAATCAATGCACAAGAAATTTTATTTGCAGGTTCAAAAGATTGAAGCAACAACAAAGAATGGAGTTTAAATTGGAGTTTCCACAATGGAAAATTCTTACTCCATATAATTACTTCGAATGGAAGCCAAAGATTCTACTTCATCTCAGAAGTAGAGGCTTATTTCGAGTAACCATGGAAACAGAAGTTGAACCAACATCGGCAGTGGAGAAAACAGGATATTTCAATCGCATGGACGAGGCCTTTGGCATCCTATGTTTATCTATCTCTCCAAAATTTCTATTTCATGTTGAATCATTTTCAACTCCAAATGAAGTATGGAAAAATTTGGAAGGATTTTTTGGAAAACAGGATGAAATGCAAGGTCACATTCTCGGAAATGAGTTAAACTCATTAGATCCAAGAAATTTTGAGAACATTCAATATTTTTTCACAAGGTATAAAACCTTGTTGCTTCAGCTGAAAGGATGCGGCATCGACAAATCCAAGCAAGAAAATCAGTTGATTCTTTCCATTTTATCCAAACTTGGTCCAAAGTATGCATTATTCGTCTCTACATTCCACACAGTAAGATCTGCAACCGATGCAGCGTGGAAGATGCCCTCACTGGATTCTTTTATTCAGTCTTTGATGCATGAGCAAGATAAGCTCATCAAAATGGGCACACTTAAAAATTCCAAAGCGCATGCACTTACTGTGCATGCAAAAGGAAAGGCAAATTCCAAACACCATCAGAGAGGAAAAGGGAAGAAGGATCCTGATCCAAGAAAGGGAGGAAATCACAAACCCCCTGATGGATCATCCAACTCAAAGGAAAGGAAAGGAACGAAAGGGCAATCAATGTGCAATTATTGCCACCGTGGTTTTCACCCTGAATCTGCATGAATGAAGAAGATTATAGATCTTATGGCACAGACACTCCAACAACACAATCTTGGAGACCACATACCTGAGAATGCCAAGAAGAAGTCTGGAGAAAATGCACCAGATCCAAGAGGTAGTGGGCATGCTTTGATTGCTCTTCATTCTGCACCGCAAGAATGGATCATCGATTCAGGAGCTTCACATCATATGGCTTCTTCAAAGGAATCCTTTTCTTCTCTACATGCATACTCAAAACCTCCTATTCTCAAGGGGGATAATTCTGCAGTTGCAGCAACTGGACAAGGAAGAGTGAAATTCGAAGATGGAAGTTTTGAGAATGTCTTGCATATTCCAAGGCTTTCTGTGAATCTTCTCTCAGTGTATCAGATGACACACACAAGCAGCGGAAGGAAAGTGGAATTTACCCCAGATTCCATGAGCATTTATGACATGCAAACCAACTTGAAGATTGCATCTGGCAAGGTAAATGATCAATCTCGTATGTATACATTTTCTGATTTTGTTCCTCAATCAGATTTCCATTTTGCTACTTACACATGCAAATGAAGAAAGTAGGATTTGGCATGAGAGATTTGGGCACTTGAATTTCAAATATATGCAACAACTTAGCAAGCAAGGGATGGTCAAAGGATTTCCGACCATTGAATTTTCAAATGGTGTTTGTAATGGATGTGCTCTTGGAAAGCATCCACAAGACAAATTCTAGAAGGGGCATGCATGGAGAGCCTCTTCACCTTTGGAACTTGTACACAGTGATATCATGGGTCCATTTCCAGTGCTTTCAATGAGAAAAGAAATATATGTGTTGTCATTTATAGGTGATTACACGAGATTCACTTGGGTTTACTTCTTGAAACTCAAGTCTGAAGTTTTTCAACATCTAAAGATTCTCAAAGCGCATGCGGAAAATCAGTCTGGAAAACGCATCAAGATACTCCACACATATAATGGGACGAAATATGTCAACAAAGATATCAAGAATATTTGTAATGAAGCAGGCATACAGTTGCAACATACAGTTCCTTACACTCCACAGCAAAATGGCATGGCTGAAAGGAAAAATCGATCTTTGAAAGAGATGGCTAATTGCATGTTGCATGCAAGATCTCTTCCGTCGAAATTGTGGGCTGAAGCTATCAATTGTGCCTCATACATCCAGAACAGATCTCCTCATAAATCTGTTACTAGAAAAACACCTTTTGAGGCTTGGACTGGCATGCAACTTGAAGTTAGTCATTTTTGCATTTTTGGATCTCGAGCATGGGCTCGCATTCCTACAGAGAAGAGAAAGGCTTTGGAGCCTCAAAGTAAAGCATGCATGCTTGTTGGATATTCTGATGATGTCAAAGGGTACAGATTGCTTGACATCAACACTGAAGAGCTCTTTATGGAAAGGAGTGTAAAGTTTGACGAAGATATTTTGCATGCACCAGCGGATGAACTTGTTACCAAGTTTCCATCACCACTCATTAATGAGTATGCAGCTAAAACTTCAGATCATAATTTTGATGAAGATGAGTCTTTTCCTGTGACGCCTGTTGGACCACCAGTTGTTGAACACAAGATCATACTTCCGCATGTAGTTCGGAAGATTCTCGACCACCTTCAACACAAAAGTGGCGCAGCATGAGTGATATCCTTGATGATCCTACTTCTATACCTCTGTTTGAGGAAGATCCGCAAGCACTCTTAGCTATGGAGCCATGCATGCCCATGCATGCTTATATGATGCATGCATCTAATCCACAAACTTATGCAGAAGCAAGTGGCCATCCTGAATGGGAAGCCGCAATGGATGAGGAATATAACTCTCTCATTGAGAACCAAACTTGGGATTTGGTTCCACTACCTTCCAATTGCAAACTTGTGAGGTGCAAGTGGGTTTACCGGACCAAGAAAGCAACAAATGGCCAAGTTAGTCGATATAAGGCATAGTTGGTAGCAAAAGGTTTTCAGCAAGTACATGGTGTTGACTATGATGATACTTTTTCTCTAGTGGAAAAATGGATTCCATTCGGCTAGCTCTCTCCATTGCAACAACAAGAGGATGGGAGGTGCATCATATGGATGTGAAGAATGCCTTTCTTCACGATGATCTCGAGGAGGAAATATACATGGAGCAGCCACAGGGATGCATGCACAATTCATCTCTGGTATGTAAACTAAAGAAGTCTCTCTATGGCCTCAAGCAGAAACCTAGAGCATGGTATGCAAAGATGGATTCTTATTTGTTATCTCAAAATTTTGTACGCTGCAAATCTGATTCCAATGTTTATTTTTTGAAGAAAATTGATTCCTTGTTGATCTTAGTACTCTACGTAGATGATCTTTTGATAACAGGTAGTTCAGCTTCTGTCATTACTGGGATTAAAACTGCGTTGCATAAGCGATTATCTATGACAGACATGGGCTTGCTAAATTTCTTCCTTGGACTAGAGATCAATCAGAGTGATTCTGGGATTACCACTTCTCAACCAAAGTATGCTAGATATCTTTTGGCACGATTTCACATGAGTGACTGCAAGCCAACAACCACACCTTTCTTATCAGGGATAAAGCTTGAGAATGGCAAAGACACACCATTTGTTGATTGCACATTGTACCGTCAACTTGTGGGAAGTCTTCTTTATCTCACTCACTCCTGTCCTGATCTCTCATATGTCGTAGGAGCAATTTCCAGATACATGCAAGAGTCACATGAATTACACTGGAACGCCGCAAAGCGCATCCTTCGATATGTCTGGGGACAATCACCTATGGGATTCATTATGTAGACAATTTTTCTTTGAATCTCATTGGGCTCACAGATTCAGATTGGGTTGGCAACACGATTTATCGCAAGTCCACCTCTGGTTATTTACTTAGTTTGGGATCCAGCCCAATTTTTTGGTCAAGCAAGAAGCAAGCTACCATTGCTTTATCATCAGCAGAGGCCAAGTATAGAGGAGTAGTCAATGCCACTATTCAGGCCATTTGGCTACAACATTTCCTATCTGAGCTTGGGATCAGTGTCCATCGTCCAACTTTCATCTGGTGCGACAATAAAAGTACGCTAAAGTTTTGCAAAGATCCAATGCAGCGGCAGCGGACTAAACACATCGAGATCCACATGCACTTCATTAGAGAACTCATTCATGATGGGATCATCGATTCTCAGTACTGTCTTAGTTCCGAGCATACTGCTGATATCTTCACCAAGACTTTCACTGAGCAGAAGTTTCGATTCCTACGAGATTGTCTCGGGGTGAAGGACACAACTTCCTAACAGTTGTCTTTTCTCTACTTTTGCATTATATTTTGAGGGGGGGTTTTCTTCCCACTGGGTTTTTCCTCTTTCCTCCTTTTTATGCATTGTATATCGGTATCTAAAATGGTCGTGTTATCGAGACTCATTCATTTTGCATCACACTCACCTAAGTTATGCTTAAGGGGGGGTGTTGGTGTACATGCACCTAGATTAGCTTTAGTTAAACTCTAGATATTGCATGTGATGTGCACTTAGCTTAGTTAGTTAACTCACTACTTGCATGCGATGTGCACTTGCTTAGTTAGTTAACTTACTACTTGCATGTGCACATTAGCAGAACATAAAGCACACTTAGCTTCAATTAGCTTTAACTATCCATAGTTATTGCATGTACAACTAAGCTTAACTTAGTTTCTTTTATGTATTTATTCCAAAATTAATATTGAAGAACCAATTTCATTCTTTTCTCTATTCTTGCTCGCTCCTTCCTTCTCTTGCAAGTTTGTTCATTGTTTTGCAAATCTAGATCTTTGTATCTCAAAATCTTACAATTTGAAACCGATAAAAGAAACACATGAGATCCAAGCATAATAATGAATATGAACGTTGCAGACAAAATGTGTCTTTGACATTTCATTTATTTGAAGTGTTTGGGTTGTAATTGCAATATAATTTCGAGACTCAAGTCAAAGACAAGAATCCGTGAACAATGAGTAGTTCGAAGCATAGTTAGAATGATAAATGATCTGTGAAACACATTCCTTTGCTTATTCTAAAAACAATAAAGTTGCTTCCATTCTGGATTTTCTCAAATTGAATAGTTAAATCAATCCCAATCCCCTATCTACAATTTTATCATTTTTTTTTTGTTTAAACCCGATCACTTCAAGGGTATTTGAACTTGGGTCTGTTTTGCTTCAAGGATTTCATAAATTTTGAATTAACCAATTGAATTACAACTTTTAAGACTATCACAATATAATAAAAAAAAAGTGGTTGTTACAACTAAATTAAAACCTTTTTTATATTATCAAAAGAATTTAGAGATACATGACTGTTACATCTATCCATTTAAGTAGATTGTATTTTCTCCAATGAATATAAGAATACTCATAGCCCAAAATTTTCTATTAATCCAAAAAAGCAAGAAATCACAAACTCTCCAACTAGTCTAGATTACAAAAAAAAATACTTTCCGCTAGGTTTGTTAAAGCATAACATTTCATAGTAATGTGAACAATAAAAACCATAAACATCATTCTAGAAGAGTAACTTGAACAATAAAAAGCAAAAATAAAATCAAAGGAAGAGATGGAAACAAGTCCCTAACACTCGATCATGTCCAAATCAGAATGGATGCGTCCTTCCATGCATGTCAGCCTTGCATCCACCCTATACAAAGTGATGTGTTAGTTCCTCAACATCCTCTTGATGTCCTCCAAAGAAGCGAACACATTATGCCGTTCCACTTATTTATCTTCATCTACCAATGAATGGCTACTAATTTTAATTAATTCCTTTTCTTTCCCCTAGTATGACTGTGATCTTGAACCCAAATAGAAACCTCATCAAGAATCTCAAAGTCTGAGTGAGATTGTCTTTCTGCCCTTGCTTGTGTTTTCAGTTTTCTGATTTTTGTCAATGTCTTTGGATTTAGAAGAGCATTAAAATAGGTGGCAACAAAGTCTTGAGAAAAGAGCATGGTCCTTCATTGGCATCGCAAGCTACTTCTCGTCCTCCTCCCCCCCCCCCTCCTCTTGCAATGCATTTTTTGCCTAGGAGGCATGGTTGCGAAACAGAGGTCACACCTTTAACAATAAGTGAAGCATCCACGCCCTAGAAAGGAGCAAGAGAATAGAACAAGCAATGCACAAGACATAACCAAAGCACAAAAAACATGACAGTCAATATACCATATATGCCAGACCAAATTGTGTGAGAGAACCCCATGCTCAGACAACACATAACCCACTCCACTTGGAATAGAAACCACTGTCCCTAAAAAATTCAACTAGGTACAAAGACACATACCAATATTACCACATTTACATAGACCCAAATTAGACTAGGAGGGTGAGGGAGATTTATTCCAATTGCACAAATTCATCATCAGAGACCACTAGACAAAAATGTGGTAGGGCACACAAAGTCAAAAAATACATAATTTTCTTAGACGCCAAACAACTAGAATCAAAATGAAAATTAACCATACAGATTCTCACCCTTAACCCAACAGTAATTCGAAATAGAATACCAGAGTCTGGAATTGAGAAACCAAACAGAGCTAACAATATACAATTCAAGAGCGAGAAAAAAAACAACCTGAACCACCATGCCCAAGCCGCAAGAGATGAACCACTATCAGCTAGCACATGTAATATCTAGAACCCACTGAGAGAATTTTGCCTGGTGATGAAAAAAACCCTACCACCTCCACTTCACCAACAACATTAAATACTTAGACCACTCCTCTTCAAGACCTAACACCCAAATAAACAACAACATAACAATGATAAAGTCTCAAGTTTCCACCAACAGCACGGTGGTCGACTCCTCCACTTTGCCTCTACTCCAAGCCTCCACCCAATACTCACAAATGACGAGGAGTTGCAAGGATAAATAACCATAAATGTCCAGCAAGAGGTCTGCAAATGCACCCTAAGGGCGGGCCACGTCTCCCATTCATTAATTCACATTATGTCCGAGGGTGGGCTCGGCCCCAACACATTTTCTTAAACACTGTATACACTACTATGAAGACATTGTATTAATTTTTATTTAAATTATTAGCGAATCATTTTATTTTAAGATATGTATATCTATTTTATTTTTATTTTTAATATTTATTTAAAATTAAATATATTTTAATTTAACTATATAAAATATTAATACACAAATAAACTTTATAATCCTAAATTTAATTATAAATAAAAATATTTTGAAGGAGAAATTTCAAAGTTACTGTTAATTACTATTATTCAACGGAGAAACCTAGGGGAGTTCAAAGTTAAAAGCTTCCTCTTTCAAAATCTCAATAAGAAGGTAAAATTTTGTGGTTAGAAGAATACAATATTATGGTAGGGTTGGATTTTGGAGTTCAGGTTTATGTGAGATGAGAAACCTCTCACCCAATTTCTGTATATATTGAGACGGGCTTTCTTTTTTCCCGACAATAACGCAGATTAGGTTAGGCGGAATATGGAACTAAAAACTGGAACTTTGCACGCATCAACGTGCCCCCACTACCCACTGTTCTGGCTTTGGGAAATTTCTCTCAACACAGAGTACTGTTACAGAAACATCCCAACTACTGGGCATCTAGTTTCTTCCATGATATTACATCTCTAGATTTTTATATACGATTATCAAAACTGTATATATTGATCAACAATATGATATGATAAGCGTGGTAGTTCTAATTCAAACTTAGCCATTTGTATTTTAATTAGCTTCTTATAACGTTATAGGTATAAGAAAGATTATAGAAAATAAGAAGCTATGCAAATCCTGTGATGTGTGCAAATCAATACAAACAAATATTATATTAGATGATCATGTTATTTATAAATAAAGTTTATATTAAAAAATACAATTAAATACTATAATAGATTATTATTACATTAGTATGTTATTTATAAGTAAAGTTTACATTAAAAAATAGAAAATCTTTGAGTAATGAAATAAAGAAGTGGAGATAGGATTAAAGGTTCTAATCTTGTTGCTAGATGGGAAGGGTTGTGCTTTACATTGGATTATTAGGGTTTTATGTTATATGGATATAAGGATTTGTTTGTGGTTATAGTTTTATTTGTTGCTAGATGGGAAGGGTTGTACTCTATATTGAATTATTAGGGTTTTATGTTATATGGATATAAGGATTTGTTGTGGTTATAGTTTTATTTTGAGAGAGTTTTGTATTAAATTTTTTTGATTAATTAATATACAATGTTTTTGAAGTGATTTTAAGTGTTAATTAATTTTTTAAGTGAATATATATGATTTAGATTTGATTTTAGAATAAATTTATTGATTATGGTCAAATTTCAATAAGAAAAATGTTTAGATTTGTGGTTATGATTTTAAAGATTTCATATCACAATATATTTTTTAAATAACTCAAAAATATATTATTAAAATATTAATAAGAAATTTTATATAATTATGATTTAAAGATAAGTCACATTAAAGCATAAGACTGATAAATTCAAGTTAAATATCATAACTACTTAGCAATGCTAACAAATGGGGTATTTAAGCTAGATGTGCTAAAGCACCAATCATCCATTTTCATAAAAAAAGTATGATTACTGAACATATAGATCTACCCAAAGTTATGATTAAACTCAATTTGAATGTGTAAAATTAAAAGTGCAAGAGGATACCTAAACTCATACTTTGTTAAGGCTTGATTCAATTCAGTTTAGCATTAAAATATAGAAGCATTATTCACTTCATACATTTATATTAACATTGAAATTCTAGCTCTTGGAGGTGTAGTTCAATTAACAATGGAGCATACTATTAAGTCACTACTTATGACATCATTGTTTGAAACGTTGACTTCTAGTGGCCTATGTGCCGCATGTGTGTAACATGGATATACCAAATAATTATAATAGTAGTGAATGGAATTGACCCATATTACTTGAGTATAAGCTTACCATAACTACAAATGCATCTAAATAAATTAAAATTAACTAAATAACTTAGAAGTTTTAAATTTAACATGTCTAAAAGAAATCTATTTTTTTGAAAAAACTAACCTAATAACAAATAAATATATATATAAAAAACCAAATATTTCAATTAAAAAATTATTATTTATAAAATAAACTAAAATATAAAAAACTAACAACTAAACAAAACTATAAAAAATTTAACTATATAATAAATATTTAAACTATAATTAAAAATTTATATATTTATAATATAAATTCAAATTCATAAATATAAAAAATATAAAACTCACTCTTACATAATATTGTAATATTATTATTAACCAAATAAAATATATAATTAAATTAAAATACATTAAAATAATTTTGTAAAACCTCCAAAATTTATATCATAATATAATTAAATTAAATTAAAATATATAAAAGATAATTTCAAAAACCTCTCAGCTTTATATCATAACATATCACATATTCTATTCCATATTATCATCAAAATCATAAAAACCAAGAATGCAAATTTTCACTTCATATATCTTCAAAAATTATACACTACCACAAAAACACTTACCTTAATTTTTAAAACTAAAAAATTATGTTTAACAGAAAAAAACAACACTTACATTAAATTTTAAATTTGATTAATTTTAAATTTATGAGTTCATTATTACACTATTTCTAAAATTAATTTGAAGTTTTTCCAGAAAAATAATCGGATTCCAACCAATCAAAAGAACTTTGGATCCCTTTAAAAATACAAACCCAATCCCAAGTAACAGTCAATAATCACTATCTGTAACAAAAAGTTTAATCTCTTAATTTAAAGAGTGGATCAACCACTGACTGAAATAGAAGGAAAAGGAAGGCATGATTATATAAAGTCACATTGAGGTTTCGAGAGGGGACATCAGTTTTTTAAAGTTTGGGATGGCGTTGGCAAGTTTGTCCCAATCGGTTGATTCGGACAAAAACCAGTGCAGCCTCAATTTTTTCCAGAGCACCAGTGTAGGTCTTGTTTTTTTTCAGAGCCAAATCAGTATCTGATCAATGCAGTTTAACCTTCTCAGTCTAAACCAAAAGGATCCATTCCAATAACACTGCTGTGTAGAAGCTCCATACATGTTTTTATCATTAATTGTTGTCTATTTCACTCAGTTTTTATCATTAATTGTGGTTTATTTCACTCCTCACTGCAGGAAAAATGTATGGTTCCTTTTTATCCTTTTTCATATCAATGAAAATTCATGAAAATTAGTCACAATAGTTGGAGAGCCCCTAAACACAACAATGCATGCAACTATAACTTAATCAATCCCTTGGGCTCTTTTCCAGCCTAAACACAACAATGCATGCAACTATAACTTAATCAATCCCCTCTCCTCCCTTGGGTGCTTTTCCTGGTTCCAACATCTGTGACTAGAAATGTACTACAAAACATGCTAAAAGGTTGCTGGTAACAACATGTGACCAAAAATGTACTGCAAAATATGCTAAACAATTTTAGGAATCTAAAACAGATTACTAAACATTTGAAAATATTAAGCAATAATTTAGGAACAGAAGAGTGAGCAGCTCAGCCAACTTACAGTCTGTCATGACAGAATTGAGTTGTGTTTCTTGAAACCAACATAATACTTGACAGACAATGCAAACATTACTGGTGTCTTGCTGGATACCCAACTGCACAGAGAAGAAAAAAACCTTATGCTTCAACGCACACCCAAGTGATACAGCGCAACTCTAATCCTTCACTTGCACAGACCACAAAATTGGTGCTTCACTGCAACAAGTTTGACTTTGTATTTGGTGTTCTGATTTGTCTCCTTAGACCGGATCGACGCTCTGACCTCTCTGCAGCCACAAATAAAACTAAATTTGATGTATTTCCTTTGCAATACGTTGCTGTTGGGCGTTCAAATGGAACCCAAGGTTCACCCCCTGTTTTTTCATTGGAATATACAGACCAACGATCATTAGGGTTGGAGAATCAGGACGTTTCCTTTGCAATCGAGCTATAGATCCCTTGCCCTGTGTATTGGTGTGGAACACCAATACACTTCTCTCTGAAAAAAAAAAGATCCGTTCAAATGTTTGAACCGAAACCAACGCAATCCCCAAATTTAAAGCTGGCATGGAACCTAGACTGTTTCACCGGGTCAACCGTCTCAAATTTTCCTTGGAAGTCACATTGTCTTTCTTCAATATGAAGAATCCACAGATGTTCAAAATCTTAGCTAGTATTTTCATGTTTTACGTCGTTCGATTGAGGAGGACCTGATAATTTAATTTCAATTAACAACCCGAGGCTAATAAGACATTTTAGAGGTATTTTTTTTGTACATTACAAAGGTGAATAATTATTTATAATGGCGAAATTTGTTTCCAAGTAGTCTGCTGGAAAATCTCTCAATTCTATAATATATGCACCGGAAGTTTTGGATTGATAGTGTGCAATAGAGTTCAAGGGTGATTCCCTTGTGACATTGAATTTGGTTCTAAGTGCATTGTGGTGCTAGCAGAATCTCTATCCTTGCAAAATCAAGGTTAAGCTTATCTTCTTTGTCCTTTTTTTTCAAGTACACCTATTTCCTACTTTCTTGGACACACATATCATAGCTTTACTTGTTTTGCTTCTATATTAAGTTTGTTGAGGGAAACTTTTGCTCACAAAGATGCTTGATAGTGGCGCATTCTTAGTTGCTTAGAGCACCTTTTTTTACTTAATCGGGAGAGAATGGATATACTAGATGTTTTGTTAGAATTATTAATCACTTTAATGCTATATACTGTTGATAATACAATCCAAATCAACAAGCACACTCTCTTTGACATTTAAATCTGTTTGTGAAATGCACAAGAAATGATCATTATGAATTGGTTTTTGTTAAGGAAAATCCTCTATTTGAGTTTGAGACGAACTCCCATCAACAACTAGAAACTAATCAAATCAGTGAGGTTGAGGTTGATCAATTCCCATTACAAGCACATATTTGCATGCAGATGTAAAAATTTAGCCTACACTTCCTAAGTCAATCATCAGACCTTAGGAAAGGCTTATTAGAAACAAGCACACAATTTTTCTTGGATATGAAAAGGCCCGGTGTCATTTCATATTTTAGATTACTCAAATCCCATGAAAATTCAGAGTTCTAGATTTCTTTAGGGCAACTGATCTTCACTTGCTCATCCACAACAACAAATTGTCAAATGCAAATGTTCTTATCAAGTTGGCCATGTGAATGACCATTTTTTTTATCTTCACCCATGTGAGCATTGAAATAAAAATACTCATCATTCAAATAAATGCTTCAAAAATAAGCCTCTTGCCAGAACAAAGATTCACCTTGGATGAATCACTTCTTCATAATGAGATTCAACAACCAAGAAGATATTTTGGTTAGTCCACATAATTTGTTCTCGAGTACTAACACGTATTATAGTTGAGATTTGTTTGAATCTTCTCACCTTGTGTTTGATAGGGGGAATTGATGGTCATCTACAAGCTTCAAACAATCCAACAAATTAATTTTTGGAATTCCATCAGGATGACATACATGAGATTATAATTTTTGTTTGTGGGGGGAGACCTTGAGGGGATATTTGAGATTCATATCCTTTCTTGACTAAGTTTCCAAAACCTAACACTCGAGTCTTATTCATGTATATAGGATAGAGCACACCTTGATATACAAGAGAGAAAGGAGGGGAGAAGTGGGTTGAGATGAGGAGGAAAATTTGTTGTCCCAGTGATCTCCATTTTGAAATATTGAAGAGAGAATGCACCATATTTCTTGAGAACTAGATTTTAATTGGGAGGAAGGACTAATTCAAAATTAAAGGGGGTTCTCAAAAATTCTATCCTTCCAAATATTTATGTCTTTCATTCCATGGGATCAAAGAGAGACGGGATTAGATTAGAGGAATGGCTGCCAAAGTTAATCTCCATATTTGTGAACCTCCTTTTCTTATGATGTGCTTATTCAAACTTCTATTCCTTGATCCTGTTAGGTACTTCTTTAGTAAAACTTGTTTCACTAGTCATTATTATATGTAATTAGATGTCAAAGAAGCTTTCCTCTAAATGAAAGATTCGTCATTAATAAATATTTTACTCCAATGTCTCTTGTTATGTGGAATCTACGACTGTGGACATAATTATCTTCCCTCGACCTGGGGGTCTAGTCTAGAACAACATAAGACAAAGAATATAATGTTTATCTTAAAGTAATTGAATCTGTTGCAAGCTTCATTCTCTTCTTAGCTTGTACACTCCAATCCTAGCTTTGATTGATGTAATTAGAACCTGCACATACAAACACAACAAGCCAAACATCTACGATATCTATGTAGCATTATCCAATCACTTCATTAAATGGATCAAATAAGCATTGAAACATATGAACATAAACATCATATATAGGGAAACAATGTACTCGTATTAATAGAAATAGAGAGAGTTACAACCAAATATAGGAGCTGATCATGTACAACTCCTCAAGTTGAATTTTCCTTCCTTGCCACAAAGTACACTTTTTTGTCACCTCAATGCATGGAATGACAACTCTCATTAGGTATAAAGTAGTAGCATGAGGGTAATTAATCTTCAAAATCCAACCCCTAGCTTGTCAATGGCAGTAAATATATAGGAGAGGATGGTAGTTTAGGAATTCTTATCCATTTACCAATCTAGGTTTGAGATCCACTCTTGATCGGAGGATGAGTTCAAGGGATAAGGGGTGAAATATCCAAGGTAGGATGAGATAATATTTGAAGGTATTATCCAAGGTAATTAGATAAAACACTCTGGGAAGCTTCTGGAAGAGTAAGCTTCATGATTATTTTTATTTTTCCTGAATTTATAGAATTAGCGCACCCCCAACAAGGGACAACCTGCTAATGATCAATTCAGGTGCAGAGTGGAGAAAATTGTAATGAACACAATCTCCTAAGGGAATATGGTGCGTTGGGCCTTAAAAACGTGGAAATGAAGCAATTAATCTTAGAAACTCAGGGATTAGGGAGATTTGTGCCTAGAGATTTGTGCAAGGACGATGAAAAAATGTTGATGGATGTTGATTGATCCAATTAACATGCCTATTGACCAAATGTGAAAAAATAGCCTATAACAGATTCCCCCCTAAAGCGCAAAGTCAGAGGCAGTAGCTGATGATAAAAGTGTTTTAGTTTCTGACAAGTATGGATCAAGAACAACCGGTCCAGATCATCATTTGTTTTAATACATTTACATCATGGTATCTTTGTTAAGGGAGGCATACCCATGCTCAAAAAATAAGATAAAATTACATGTACAATGATAAAAAAGACATGTCCACTGATGACAGAGGGTGGAACAATGATTGGATGACTGTATGTATGATCATAGCCATCATACTTTTTGATCTTGTATCAATCCTAAAATTGCAGTCCGAATGGATTAAACTAGATCCGAGGTCTTCTATCTCGTTCACATGATCGTCCAATGTACAAGTATAACCATGTGAATCAATGAGCTGAGGTCAAACATTGTAGACACCATTTGATTATCAACCAATGATGTAAGTCGTTAACAGATGCAAGAGAAACCACTGATGATGTAATGGCTCTCAAGGTACCATAGCACAATATGTATGGTGTGAATGAATGAGTTGAAGTTGAATACCACATAGAATCTGTCAGTTGAAGGCCAATGATGAAAAATTTTCACCAAGAGCGAGAAAATTTCCATTGATGTATGCAAGCACCAAGGTATCGAAGGGAGTTTCTAAGTTAAATTCCTGGATATTGAGCTGATGTCGATAGGAAGCAACCCATTATAGGAGGGCCTTGATGTATCCCCCATAAATGGCACCAAACAAGTATATCATGATTTGAGACAGAATTATGTTGATACAGAAATAGATCAAGAACAATAGACATTGAATGAAGGTTTAAGAATATTGTAGCAGATATCAACTAAATGGATTCTCTTGAATACAACACTGACACTAAATGTAGTTGGAAACATTGATCCAAAATTGAAATTGGAGGCTTTCAAATGGTGTGATGAACCATAATACAAGAAGACTTCCCAATCCAACAGCCACAGAGATGAAGTGGAAGAGTGTCATGTTCAAGAGTTGCTCGCTTCCATTAACAAGTGGAGTACCTTGTTTTTCCAATTTCCCCAACCATTGTTGGTTAGCACCTCTTTATTTTTTAACAATCTTGAGGAAGATAACATATGCTTGATCTATAAGTTCATCCTTTGGATGAATCCCTCTGAGTATGTTTAACGAACCTTGAGAAGGAGTGGCTTGGTCCCATCACGATCGACGAGTCCATCACTGTTTGATTTTTTTTCGAGTCTAATGAAGGTAAAACTCGACACCTTTTTCAGTTTTAGAGAGTTTTAAAAAGAGGCGAAAAATAAAACTCCAAAGTTTCCTTTTCGTAGATATTCCATTGAGTATGAAAAGACAGAAAACAATACTCAAGAGAACCTCTTATCCATGATAGACTAAGGTATTCCTTTTTCGTAAATAGTCTATTTCAGTCTAGAAAAGGTTTAAACTTGTACTTAGTAGACGTCTTTTAATTTACTTTAACGAGTTCGAAAAGGCAAGTTCTCGATAATCTTTTCATATTTTGGGAGTCTGAAAAGAGCTAAAAGAGGATCCTAGGGGTTTCCTTTTTTGTGAGTTTATAGAGCCCGATAAAAGTGATAAAAGTGTACTCTTTGGTCAAAATGATCTAATTCCATTCATATCACGACGAAATCCGTTAAACAATTGTCGACTTGGTTAGAACACCGAAAAATATTAAAAATACTTGGTTCATGATAAAATTGAATCATAACTAGGTCAAAACATTAAATATTAATAGAATAGTGACGAGAATGACCATAAATAACCAAAATGACATTTCATTTTTACCATTTCACATTTACCCTTTGATGTTTGAGTTCTGAGTAGTTTTTCCCTCAATATTATGCATCTGATTGCAGTCAATCCGGTGGATCATTTTAGGTGCCATCACTTCCAGGTAGGAGCTAAAACCTTTCTCTTTCATTTCATGGTGGAATTTTGTGATTTCATGCACATTTTCTTGGTTTTTGAGGGTCATATGGATCTAATCCTTCACCCCAGGATTAAGACACCCCCATAAGGTCGAAAATAGTGTTGATTTGGGATCATTTGCACTGGGACAACATTGCAACGTAATGCCTCCCTTTGGGAGGGTGCATCCAACACAATTCCAACTTTTTTTTCACCAGTTCCTCTGAAAATTTGTCAAGTTTTTTGCATGAAATGGCCTCTAATGAATCTCCTTGTGATGTTTCAAGACTTAATTGGAATAAAATGGCTTTGACATGGAGAGAAAGAGAACATGAAAAATAATATTGAATGCAACAAATGACATTTCTACCATCCAGGCATTAAGAGATTATGTATTACTAAAATTCTTCTAGCTTCTTGGAATGAGGAAACAGATGGAGCTACTAGAATATCTTGTGCATGCATGGGATGTTAAGGCTCAAGCATTCAGACTAGGTTCTCATATGCTCAAAATACAGGTTGAGGACATATATTTCTTAACTAGATTATCTAGGAGAGGTGTCCTTGTCTCTTTTACATGCATGAGAAGGGGTGAAGAGACAATCAAAGATTATGTCGTTTCTCATTGCATAAATTGAGCCCAAACGACCGAGGATGGGAAGATCAACGTAAAAGATGTGGTATGATTGCCTTTAAGGAAGATTTTATTCATTATTTCCATAGCGGCTGGTAGCTCTACACTACATGTGGCCAATAGGTCATACATGCAGTACACTTTAGAATGTATAGAACCAAAAATTTTCAACTAGATTCAGGGAGTATTGGTCGACATGAAAGAGAAGCTAACTAAGGCAAAATATGGATGATTGAAGAATTTTTTCTATGGTTCAATTCTGATCTCCTTTTCTTCAGAACATATTCCATTGCTACAACCCCAACATATCTCATTCGAGCCCACTAATCCAAAAGTCCCACAAATGAGGTGGGTGGATCTTATGTCCAGACATGTAGGCTGATCAACGATAAGTTTCACACTAGGCTTCCTCAAATGGATACGTAGGCAACTCATTATGATAGAATATTATCCATATATAGGGGTGGATTTTCGTGGAGACTCTGAGCTCGTGCTTCCTAATGGAAAGCGACAGGGTGCTATAGGTAAGATATCTTGACCATTTTTTATTTTAAAGTTTTACAATTTTTTTGTGTGTTTTTGATGTATTTGAGACTAAACTATCGATTTGTAAATACATATATTGGACCCGTTCAACCTGTGGGTTCCTCATATCTCCATCATGCGAGAGACCCATAGCAAGTACTAGCGCCAACAAATTTTTTTGTAGCAGGATGAGATGTACTACCTAATATCAATGTGATTGAGACCCTAGCAAAGGTAGAGTGTCATATGGAGGGGTTGACACATGTCATAGTAGATATAACGATTGACCAACTTCATATGAGATTGCAACGACACACTATAAAAGTTCATGGTTGCATTAGTCGACTACTATGTAAGATAGCTCATGCTGTGGAATGTTACCATGAGAATTATGGTCTACTAGGAGGCTTATAGCGATATTTGCATGTATATTTTGGATATGATAGGCCGTGTGGCCATATGTGTCTCGGGCACAAATTTTGTAAAACCAAACTCTTATATATATACAAATATCTTCAATGTTTCTTTATGTTTTTATTATCCCTTTCAATGGATGTGATGTGTATTGAAATTTATTTACATATGTTGCAAATGTATATCTAAAACATGATTATCCAATGCATCTGTCAATGTGTTTAGATTTATAGAAATGTGTTGATATTGGATGAAATCAAAGTATCTTTCTAGAAGACGAACCCTTAAGAACATACGAAGTATAGTTGGACTTCTAAATGAATAGACATTAGTCAGCTATAGTACTACAACTTGTGAGTCAAGTATGATGACCATACAACGAATATCATGCTAAAAAACATAAAAAACCATCTCTATCAATGTGATATACTCAACGATGTTATTGGTGGAGCGTCTAATAGAAATCCCTTGTAGACTTACTAACTCGCCATTTAGAGAAAATGTATCCCGTACCGCGGAGGATAGATTCCGAGTACTACGACTAGAACCATCATCATAACCAACATATGGTTCAAGGGATGCCGACATATGCAAACCAAATGTAAATGCTATTAACAGAAAACGAAGGAAACTATGAAGGGACACACCACAAACATACTAACATGCCTATATACAACATGTACACAGTACACTATGAACAGAATCAAGCATATTATTTCTTAAGGTATAGCCCATTTCTAGGCTATGCTAGTGGAACTCCATCAAAATTGACTAGCTCATAGGCCCCTTTGGCAAGAACATGCTTGAAAATATATGGACCTATCCACATGGGATCGAGCTTTCATGATCCTAATTTATCAGAATCTTGGTTGTATAACAAGATAAAGTCTCCTTCCTAGAAGAAACGAGGCTTGAAACTCTTGTCATATTGCACCTTGATACATCTCTTATGGGATTCATTAGCCATGGTGGCATCATGTCGAGTCTCATCTAAGTGTGCCAGATGTAAGAGCCATTCCTCTTCCACGGAAGTGGAAGGAAGATGTTCTACAACAAGTTCCAGTAATGGAATTTCACATTCAATCATAAAGATAACTTCTAGACCATAGACCAATTGGAACGATGTAAATCCAGTAGCATTCCTAACAGAGGTTCGGTATGCCCACAAAGCAACATAAATAATCTAATGCCAGTCCAACTATGGACCCCTATCATGCACTGAAGCTTGGACAACTGCCAAAGCTAAATTTTTGACATGGGTATAATTGAACTCATTATCGTTAAGATTCCAACTCAAGTAATAGATAGGATACTCCGTCCCCACATCGTCCTCCTGGACCAGTACCACTGCAATGGTAGTAAATGCAACGAAAAGATACAAGAAATAATCAAGCTGGTAATATGGGGGATATAATAAGGATGCCTAAATCAGTACATCTTTCAAGGCATCAAACACTTCTTGAGCAACGTCTTCCCAATTAAAGGGAATCCATTTCTTTAACAGATGAGAAAATACTTTGGTCGATTCGGTGTAGTTAGTGATAGACCTCCATAGAAAGTTAGCCTTCCCTTAGAGTCATTGAAGTTGAAGGAGAGGAGTAGGAAAATCGATGATCGCCTAAACTTTCAAGGGATCGATACGAATTCCATGTTTCGAGACAACAAACCGAGAAGTCGACTAGAACTAACACAAAACACACATTTATGAGGATTGAGTCGAATATCATAATGCCTACATCGTAAAAAAATTACCCTAAGATGCATCAGGTGATTATTCCAATGTTTTGAGTGAGTAGGAAAATTGTCCAAATAAGGTTGCACGATATGTTCGATTTCTAGGAAGGCATAATACATTTCCCTCTAAAACATATCCCCAACATTCTTTAATCCAAAAGGGATTTTTTGGTAAGAAAATGTGCCCCAAAGAAAAATGAATTCATTTTTAGGTTGGTCCTTCGAGAGAATGTTGATTTGATTAGAGCTAGAGAAACCATCCATAAATGAAAATATCTCGTAGCCAGCACAGTCATAAACAATCTGGTCGATGAATGGGGTGGGGTTATTTTCCTTTGGAAAAGCATAATTTAATTCTTGATAATCAATACACACATGAATTATTCCATGTTTCTTCATGACATGAATAATATTTGACACCCAATCAGTTAAATGTACTAGGTAGATGAAACCAATGCGTAGAAGTTTTTCAACTTCAACTTTAATCACTGAAGCCTTCTTGGGATGAACGAGATGGAGGCGTCGTCGAACTGGTTTAGCATCAGGATATGTTTTTATTTCATGCATCACTATGTTTGGATCAATACTTGACATTTCCTCATAAGACCAGACAAAGACATCTTGAAACTTGGAATAGGGATTTATAGATCTTAATCTCATTTAGATATTAAGACGTACCGATGTGTAGATTATCGACAATGCAGGGTTTGGTCGAGATATTAAGAGGGATAGTCTCCTCAATATTCAAGATGTTCCTTTTAGAATCAACTTCATGAATGGATACAATTCGTAGATAACTCAACGATATTGGGATGATATAGGACATTTAGATTATCCTCAACGTAATTTGGTAAAGAGGAATGATGGTGACGATCGCCCCACGACACATCATCTGGCATCATGATCTCCATGATGGTCTCATCGGCAAGAAACATGCGAGAGAAAATATCAAAGGATGTGCCATAATCCAATGAACAATCGACCCAATTAATCGAAGAGGAGAGATTAGAACAAGCCGCACAAGCCAAAGAAATGAATTCGTAATCAAGATAGATGGGGCTAAGCAACATACAGTCACCAAAACAGTCGATATTAGACTCATCTAGTACTACCCAAGGGTCAGTTGGAATAGTAGAATAATATATCATATTGATATAGGCAATCGAAGGAGAGCTGTCGCGAAGGGAAGGAGGAGGAAGTGAAAAGGTTCCCATGAGAGAGGAGTCCTTAAGCAGTCCAACCCCGACATGCTGATACATGTGTCGAGTTTCCCCTACAAGAGGGAAACTTCTAGTAACCTAGGAACTAGAGGAAAATAAAGTGATTTTATCGATGAATACTATACCATCTTTATGAGGAAAAACAATCATTCGTAAATAGGTCGAAATGATAGCAGCCATGGCGTAAACCTACATGCGACCCACTAGAATATTATAGTCTAGTGGTCCATCAATAAATTCAAATTAAATGGATATGGATTTACCTCCTAATTCTACTTGTAGTAAATTCAAAATACCACAAGGATTATATGTTCTTCCATCAAAAGCCTTCAAGGCAGTCGATGACTGACTTAATTGGAGAGAACTAATGGCCTTCCAACAAGATAAGGAAATAATATCGGTCCCTTATGAATAATGTTGTCTTGGATTCCCTATCAAATCCTCAAAGAGTATTAGATGCCATATTCTTAACCTAATCCTCCATTCTATATTCCCAAGTGAGGACAAGAATGATGTGCCTATATCTCCCTCTTAACTAGGGAGGATATGCCCATTCCAATGAAGGAGTTTACCCATTCCTATAAAATGAATGTACCCAAGCTCCCTCTTAATCAAGGACTTTGTTAGGTCCCTATATTACTAGTGTAGTCCCTTATTATTGTTAGTGTAGCCCCCTTATTGTTATTGTTGTACCCCTGTAGTCCCAATATTGTTATTATTGTGCCCCATAAAATACCACTATTGTTATTGTTGTGCCCTTATATTATTATTGCTAAGTCGCCTAGCATTATATTGTGACCCCATGGACTCATATATATAAAAATAAGGCTTTGTCATTTGTATCATCCAAAAAATTTTCAATTATGTAATGTAAAGGAGGTTTCCCCCTCGAGGTGGTTGATTTCTATGTCGTTGATCTATCTTTTCTTCTATTTTGTGAGCTGGTTTCATAACATTGATATCAGAGCTTTGGATTCTAGGGTTTCGCTGCTACAAATAAGCCATCATGGCATTTTCACTATAAATTTTTTTCTACAAATTTTTAGATGCTGAAAACAAAACCCATTTGAGCCGAAATCCAAAGGAAATTCGTATAAAAATTTCATATCTTGGTTTGCTATAGTTTCAGAGATATGATACGAGGAAGTTAGGGTTTTTGCAGGCTCCTGAATTTCATCTCAAAGAGGTGACCTTGGGAAAATTGTCATAAATTTCTCCCTGAGCATCAGATTCAAATTCTATAAAAATTGTCGAAATTGCACAAAATTTAGTTTCTTGTGCGTCGATTTAAGAACCAAAAGACTAAATAGTGACATGTGGCACACCGTAAGAGTTTTCTCTACTAAACTAGTCCATAATTAGGTCATTGTGGGAGATTGGGAATAACTTTGACTTGAAGAATCCAAATTAGGTTTGAGCCATGGAATTGGAAAGAAGACTCAAAGGGATACTACGACTCCGAAGTTAAGATCTTGTGGATCCAAAATCAGAGAGATACAACAAGATCAATAAAACGTGTGTATCATTTTTTAAAATTGCACAACGTTTATTTGAAAAATCAGTTTGAAGTGATTCAAAGGGAATATTTAAAAATAGATATCAGTATTGGGTTCTAAAATGCCTCTAAAAAGAATTCCACACCCATTAAATCCTCTGAAAATTCTACTATGAAACATGAAGAGGAAGAAGTGCAACATGATGTATCAAAATTACAAGACAAGTGCAACAAATGTCTCTCTCGCAAAAAGTAAAAAAAAATGAAATGGAAGCTAAAATGGATGGTTTGAAGAAAATCATGGAAGCTAAGATGAATGTCATGGAAGCTAAGATGAATGGTATGGAAGATAAGATGGATGGTTTTAAGAATGACATGGAAGCTAAGATGGATGGTTTTAAGAATGACGTGGAAGCTAAGATGAATGGCATGGAAGCTGTTGTATCTCAAGAAACAATCCCTCGGATGTGGTAAGGAATCAATGCTTAAGACATTTTATAAATGTATGTCACAATTACAATATCAAATGGCCTCTATTTAACACCTTTGGAATCTAATTACTTAATACCCTCAATAATTTGATATAATTAAAGCCTTCACAATGCAATAAACTGTTGATACTTGAATGAAATGAAACAAAGAACTGTAAGAGAAACTCAAAATGATATGCTGAATACACATGATATACCACTTTTAAGTTTCAGAGGAAATCATGGGGAGAGAGGAAACTCGAAATAATATGCTGTAAACACAAAATCTATTACTTTAAAGTTCCATCAGGATTTTGCGAAAAGAGAAGAGATGAAGTGAAGGAACGCAAATTAAGGTGATTTAAATCTTACTCACAGATGTCATTAAGAGACTGGCTGCTACATTACTTCACTTCATTCAAATAGGAATGAACATAGAGCAAAACTGGAAAGACATATCAACATCAACGGGTGTAGGAAACTTGATCTTCTTTCATTAATTTCTCAGAAAATTTAGTATCAAATTCACATTAATCCAAAGGTCCAAAACTTGGAACCCTTTTCTTTATTTCTATCTACTTAAATACATCACAGTGGTTCGTAACTCCTGAACTTCTTGAAACTATTTGACTACCTAAATTGTTAAGATTACTTATGCAATCATACTTGAGAAAATAAATTAAAATTGGAAAAAATGTTCGTTTTGCTGAATCTAATGTTGCTGAAGCGTCCTCTCGAACTGCCAAGGTGTCCTTTTTGGTTATGGTGTAGTGGCTTCAAAACTCTGTAACGATGCCTCTGTGCCCGACTTGACCCATCTATCATGCTCCAAATAGGGCCTTTATATGCTCTTCTGCCCGACTCTGCCTATGCCCTTGTGCTTCAAACACGGTCAATCATATCACTTGTTGCCCGACTCTGCGTCTTCTCCTTTGATCTGCGTCAGGTCACTTACCCGAGTTATTCTTCCGCGTTCTGATTTCCTCCATTATCAAGGTGTTTCACCAGCTTTACGTTGTAATCCTCCTTATTTCCTCCGATGCGATTTAACACAGGAATGCTTTACCTCCGGATTTCAAGACCTCTGGAGTTCGCTTTTGAAACCACATCGCATCTTCCCGACATCGCACTTCACATTTCATTGTTTTCAACTTTTCCTTAACACTTATCTTCTAGGACTAACGATGTACGCTATGCGATCGGGTCCCACCTGGCGTCGCACATCGCACTTCGACAACTTTAACATGAACCCTTTGCATTATCTTTTAAAACTTGTGATTTGCGAATGCAATTGGGCCCCATCGCATTGCATTTCGCACTGCGACGATTATAACTCAAACCCTTTGCAATTGACTTTTAAAACTTGCGACATTCGGTATGTGAGCCAGGGCCACGTCATTTGCCACGTTACTGCCACATCATTGCCATGTCATCTTGCCACGTCAGCATGAATCAACTATGATCTGTGGGGTCGGGACCACATCATATTCCATGTCATCTTGCCATGTCAGCTTGCTATGTCATCTTGCCACACCATCGCATATCACACTTTGGCGAATTTAACATTTACCTCCGCACTTATTCTTTAAAACTTGCGATTGGTGTTTTGCGATTTAATATCCGTCATCTATCTCCCTGTTCCAATTATGCGCTTTGATCCTAACCGTCTGTTTTTCCCTTTGCGCCTCCTCCAAAACTCTTAAGTGTTTAAGGGAAATGTACCCATTCTTCGCCTTTGGGAAATTATTTTGTTTGATCCACGGTGTAACCCTCTTGAGCTTATCTGATGTCCTGCCGCGTTGGTCCCTTCTAAGCTTGCAAATGAGCCCGACTTGACTATGTTTGGTGTGCAATGCTCTGAACACGCCCATCAGTCCGAATCTTGAACTGTTTTGCACGTGAATGAGCCTGACTCAACCCACCTTCACATCTCATCATGTAATGTTAATGTACCAATATATAAATAAAAATTCTTCTATGACACACCAAATTTTACATTTTCTATCATATATTCTTTTTTAGTGTTTTGAAAAACATTTCAAAGGTAAATGCAAATGAGCCACAACATTTGGCTCCACCTAGGGATAATGCTTATTTACACAGAAGCGCTAAGAACCTCATATTATTGCCTTATCCATTAGGCATGGAGTGAAATATTTCTTGGTGACATATGAACAACGAGAAATCTAGTGTTTACAATGGTGGAATGATGAATTTTAATGCTGGAAATAATGCTTCAAATACTGCCCGTTCATAGGCAGTTGTGCTATCTCTCCATCTAGATCTTCCAAAATAAATGTGCTATTTGACCTTGCCTCAGAGATCTCGTATGGACCATACCAGAGAGGGTAAAATTTACCATGCTTCCCCTTTTCTTCTCGTCTGGTGTCCCATCTTAGTACCAAATCTCATGCTTGAAAGAGAACTTCTTTTTCTTTTCTGTCAAATATAGACTTTATATTTTCGTGATAAGTAATCAAGCTATCCCTGACTTTGTTTTTGTTTTCACTTGATTTAATTATTTTGTTCAATCTTCTCACCAGAGCATTCAATTATTCCCGATCTTCTTGAAGGAAAGGAATCATTGGTTTGGCCAGCTGAGTAGGAAACAGTGCTTGAGTTCCATAAACCAGTTCATAGGGAGACTTCCCAGTAGATCTCTTGGTAGTGACTCGAACTGCCTAGAGGGAAAACTTCAACTTCATATCCCAATCCTTCTGATTCTCAGTGATTGTCTTCTTTAAGATTCCGACCAATATCTTATTTGAGGACTCTGCCAATCCGTTCCCTTGGGGATGATATGTTGTGGAATGTGATAAAATTACATTATATGTTTGATATAAATTAATGAAATGAGTAGAGTTGAATACCTGAGAATTATCAGTCACAATTTTTACTGGACATTTGAATCTGCTGAAGATGTTTTCCTCCAGAAATTTCATCACTATTTCGTCATTTGCCTTCTTCATGGGTATTGCTTCAACCCATTTTGTAAAATAATCGGTGGCAGTCAGAATCCACTTGAACTGTCCACTTGAAGGCGGATTGACCTCTCCAATAAAATGCAAACCCCATTTCCTAAAA
This sequence comes from Pinus albicaulis, assembly GCA_034641835.2. NCBI lineage: Eukaryota > Viridiplantae > Streptophyta > Pinopsida > Pinales > Pinaceae > Pinus > Pinus albicaulis. Next base: position 1,410,612,070 of record CM076579.1, on the reverse strand, counting down.
GGTTCTTCAATAAATACTGGGATGATAGGCAATGGATCAAGTTTTTTCTTTTCAGCAAACAACTGACACTTTTGAAAACTTCCAAATAGTCTATAAAAATTGCAAACAGGGTTGGCCAATAAAATCCTAACTTGAGAATCTTATGGGCAGTGACCTTCTAGCTATAATGTCCTCCACACAGAATTTCATGATATTGTTTGCTGACTTCAATAGATTCTCCTTCGGTCAAACATAACAGCAAAATACCAGCAGGATATTTATAGTATAGATTTTCTTCTATGATAACATATGGCCGAGACTTGAGCTTCAGAGCTCTATATTTTGTTCTGTTTAGTGAAGTTGGACAAGAAAAGAAACATAAGTAGTGAAAAATATTCTTATATGTTAAGTCCCTATATTAATAGTGTAGTCCCTTATTATGTTAGTGTAGCCCCCCTTATTGTTATTGTTGTACCCCTGTAACCCACATATTGTTATTATTGTGCCCTTACATTTTTATTGTTAGGTCGGCTAGGATTACATTGTGGCCCCACTAGGATTACATTGTGGCCCCATGGACTCCTATATATAGAAATGAGGTTTTTTATTTTGTATCATCCAAGAATTTTTCATTTATGTAATGTATTGGAGGTTTCGCCCTCGAAGTGGCTATTTCTAAGGCATTGATCTCTCTTTTCTTCTATTTTTGGAGCTGGTTTCCTAACATTTGGTATCAGAGCTTTGGATTCTAGGGTTTCGTTGCTCTAAACAGGTCATCGTAGAATTTTTGCTATAAATTTTTTCTACGAAGGTTCAGAAGTTGAAATTTTTGGAGTGTGAAGCCAAAGTCCCGAGGAACATCATCAAAAAATTTCATAGCTTGGTTCACAATATTTTGGGAGAAATGAATTGTGGAAGTTAGGATTGTTTCAGGCTCCCAAGTTTCATATCAAAGAGGTGACCGTGGGAAAAACATCATAACTCTCTCTCTGAACATCGGATTGGGATTCTGTAAAAAGTGACCACAAGTAAAGATACTATATTTTCTTTTATATAAATTTTAGAGCCAAAGGAGGAAACAATGACACGTGGCAGGTTGTACAAGTTCGCTCTATTGAAACAATCCATTATTGGGTCATCGTAGGAGATTGGGAATAACTTTGTCTTCAAGAATCCAAATCAAGTTAGACCTATGGAATTCAAAAGAAGACTCAGAGGGCTACGTAAGGGCTGAAGTTCAGATATTGAAGATCCGAAATCACATAGATAATCCGGTTTCAATATCGAGCTCCTCAAAATCAAGAAAAAGGTGTGTATTTGATTTTTAAAATTGCATAACGTTTGTTTGAAAAAGCAGTTTGAAGTGATTCCAAGGGAATAGTTTAGAAATTTTATCAGTATTGGGTTCTATAATGCCTCCAAAAATAATTCCATACCCATTAAGCCCTCAAAAATTTATACTATTATGCATGAAGAGGAAGAATTACAGTATGAGATATAAAAATTACGATGCCAAGTGCAACAAATTTCGATCTTACGAAGAGCAACCAAAGATGTCATAGATGGTTTAAAAGCAGAAATGGAGGCTAAGTTGTATGGTTTGAAGGATCAAATAATAGCTAATATGGATGATAAATTAGTGGAATATCACATCGAGCATCAACAACAAGTTCTCCAACTCTCAAAGGATAACCTAACTTTGGTGCATAATCTAATGAAACAACAGGAAGATCAACATCACATTGAAAGAAGTTTTGAAGCAGTCACAGAAACAAGAACTCGACAAGTACAATCAATTTCAGAGTATCTCAGCAAGTGGAAGAACTTTCCTGTAGAAGATTTCACATGGGAGGATGAGAATTTTATACAAAAGCATCAAGAAATAATCAAGCATTGAGGACAACACTTGTTTGAAGGAGAGGGGCATGTTAAGTCCCTATATTAATAGTGTAGTCCCTTATTATGTTAGTGTAGCACCCCTTATTGTTATTGTTGTACCCCTGTAACCCCCAAATTGTTATTATTGTGCCCTTACATTATTATTGTTAGGTCGACTAGGATTACATTGTGGCCCCATAGACTCCTATATATAGAAAGGAGGTTTTTTCATTTGTATCATCCAAGAATTGTTCATTTATGTAATGTATTGGAGGTTTCCCCCTTGAAGTGGCTATTTCTAAGGCATTGATCTCTCTTTTCTTCTATTTTTGGAGCTAGTTTCATAACATTACACCAATCAGAGAATTTTTTTTTGTATTGAATATTTGTTTTGGACTTGCTTTGACCTTCTTCATTAACAAATCCATCCACTAGTGCCAACAGATTAATTCCCAAGGCTTGAGAATTTGTCTATGTCAACAAATTCGCTAAACCCTGTCCCTTGACCAGCTTGGTGGGTTTGATGTCCAAATCATACTCTTTGATTTTTGATATCCACTTCCCCCTTTTTCCTTCCACATCACTTTGGACTAGCACGTCTTTCACAAAAGAATTAGGAACATAAGCAGTTATTTAGGACGGAAACACATAAGTCCTGAAGGCTTTTAGTGCTTTGACCAAAGCATATACTTGTTTCTCCAGAATATTGTATTTGAGCTCAAAATATCTGAGAAATTTACTAAAAAATGCAATTGGCTGCTCCTTATTGTCTTCATTTTTCTGCAACAACACAACAACAATAGAAGTGGGGGATGCAAACGAGAATACCTGAAAGGCTTTTTGATAGTCTGGACTAATCAGAACTGGCCTGCAGTGCTTCCTTTATTTTATCAAATGAATCCTTTTCTTCCTTATCCCATTTCACTTCTACATTTTTCTTCAACATATATGTTATAATTCTCACGATCTCAGCATAATTGGGCACAAACCTCCTCAGAAAGTTTGTTTTTCCCAGGAATATTTGGATATCCTTCTTGCTTCTGGGTAAAGGAATAGTCTGAATGGCTTCCACCCTTGCTGGGTCAATCTTTACTCCTTGTTTAGAAACTATGTGACCCAATAATTTACCTTCTTCTAAGGCAAATAAAGATTCTTGGGATTTAATGACAGACCAAATTTTCTGCACTTTTGAATTTTTTTTTCAAACGCTCCAAGTGTTCATCATATGACCCTGAGAAAACAATTACATCATCCAGATATATAACTACAAACCTGCCACCAACGAAGGCTATGTCCATGGCCCTCTGAAATGTTGCACGTACATTCATAAGGCAAAATTTCATCCTTGCATACATGAAGGTGCCCTAAGGTGTAGTGAAAGCAGTCTTCTTCTGATATTCCTTTTCTACTGCTACCTGATTATATCCAGAAAATCCGTTAACCATAGACAACCTATGAGCTCCTGTCACCTTTTGTAAGACATCATCCATTTCCGGCAAAGGATAATTATCTTTTAGAGATGCTCAATTCAAGTTCCTGAAGTCTACACACAGTCTTATCTCTCCATTCTTCTTTCTTACAGGGACTAGATTGGAAACCCAGTCTAGATATATGAGAGGGACTATAATTTCACCTGCAACTGTTTCTTCACTTCTTTTTCGATTAGAGCTAACAACAATGGATTGATTTGTCTGAGCTTCTGTCTGTTTGGTTTTATTCCTACCTTCAATGGAATCTTATGCTGAATAATGATTTTGCCATATGTTTTCAGGTCTTCATACGACTAGACAAGCACATCCATATACTTCTTAAAAAGATCAATGTATCTTTCTTTGTAGTTTTGGGGAACACCTTTGAACAATTTCACTATTTTGGGTTCCTACTGAATTCCCAAATTACAGGCTTCCATCTCTTCTTCTTGATGTGTTTTATTTGAATCAACAAAAAAATCATTACCATTGAATAATCTTTCTAGGGGAACCAACCCTTTTAGGAGCACATTTTCTTTCAATCGGATAATCTTCTGTTCACCTATTGACTACTTAAGTTTTCTTATCTCCGCTTTCTGCTCTATTTGTTCTTCCTCTTGGTCTATCTCAACGTCTTCAAAGTTTCCAATCATGTCCAGGAACTGACTTATCTGTTCATCATCGTCAAATACCTGCCAATGTTTCACATTATCAGGGATAAAAGGTCTATCCCTAACTTAAATCTCATACCTTAACCTTGGATTTAATGGAGGTTTGAAGGTGCTGGTTGCAACTGCTAAAGAATCGGCCAATCTATTCTCCTCCCTCAGAATATACTGAAGATTGAATGCTTCAAAATAGTTTTCTACCAGATCCCACACTTCATTCCTATATGATACCAATCTCGGAAGTTTTGTTTGACAATGATTTATAATCTACCTTATAATCAATTCAGAGTCACCAAAAATTGGAATGCATTGGACTCCCGTCTGTTTAGAAACTTGAAGGATTGAGATTAAGGCCTCATACTCAGCCACATTGTTTGTTGAATCAAATTCTAGTTTAAAAGAGAAATACATGAGGTTATCTTCTGGTGATATCAATAAGAATCCATCACCTGTGCCCTCCTTGGATTAGGCACCATCAAAGTAGCGCTTCCAAATCTTCCTTGAGTGCAGCTCATTATTTACAATTGTTGAAGAGAGACACTTCCCTGTGTCTTCAGAAAATTCTGCATCTTCATGCAGCATGAAATAAGAAAGGTATTCTGTTTCTTGACTATAAATGGGGGAATTTCCTGTATCTTTCTTGGAGGTAGTCTTCACAAACCTTGTTTCCCTGTACAATCTCCTTTCTTCCCCATTAAAAATTGGAATGATAGCATAAGTGAAATATAATTTTAGTACACCTCCCAAATTTTCTCCCCAAGATCTTGACAGGAGCATTCCAAACCTGGTTGGGATGTTAGCAAACACTACATCCATGACTATACTCTTTGTTGGGATTTGTGCCAACGAAATTGCTACATATTTAATTAACCCAACACATTTCACCCTTTTGTAATCAAATGAATATAGATCCCTATAAGGTTTGGTAATTTGCAAGTTAAGTTCCTTCATAAAAAACAATGGCATGAGATTATGGGATGCTCTTGAGTCCAACATGCAATTATGTAGAGTATAATCATGAAGCAACAAAGAAATATAGAAGCGTGGTGTTAGCATCCCATGATTTAGCAAATTGGTAGACCAAATGCACAGGGTAACATGAAACCAGTCTTTGGAGTCCTAGGACCTAGCCTTCCTAGACTCAGAGAGGGCTCTCTCTATTGTATGCAAAGGATTTGAAATTTTTGCTATTTAGGGTTTGATTTTAGGCTAGTTGTTAAGTGTAGGGTTTGTTGTTTGTTTTGGTTGGGTAAGATGAACAACTATAATAGGTGGAGCGGGAGGTCTTTAAATCATTGGGCTATGGAGTCAATGAAAGTCATGGGTATCTCAATAATGAATCAAAGTGCATTACATGGCCAATATAGCAAGGTTAGTGGATCCTTATGTTAATCAAGGTTGTCATTGATGTCAATGTGGAATTGACTGAGATGTCAATATTATTGAGATGGCTGGTTCCGGATGATGATGCCATGACCCTTGGTTGACTAAGATACTATCAATAAAGATGTCAAGTCACGAAGAAGTCAAACCACTAATGAAGGAAGCCCTAAGTACTTGATCTAATATTGCATGTACTTGATGATCTAAATCTTAACCAATGATGTCATACACTTGGATGATACTTGATGATGACATATGATGATGTCATGCACTTATGATACTTGATGAAGTCATACACTTGATGAAGGTTGGAAGACTAGATAATGATGTGGAAGATCTCATTTGATGGCTAGAAGACTACCTCGAAACTTTCCTAATGATGCTGCACTATGACATATTACTGCACTATTATTGAATACATAATGCTATACCTTCATGATGATATGGATGCTGGATAATCTCATGATGACATGGATGTCCTACATGATGAAACTATGATCCTATAACTCATAAGCCAAATAATGTAGAAGTCAAACAAAGGAGAAGCCATGCTGTCCTATTCACTTTCTGCACAGAAAAATAAAGGACAGTCACAAAGAAAAATTGTTTTTACCACCTTAGAGGCATCCTTCTGAATTGGATCCTACACCATCTTGTAGAGTATATTTTCCCCTTTCTAACGAGCCCTTACTTGCCCCTAAACTCCTGGTGGTTGATGAGATAATGAATTTTTAAGTTTAGAAAAATATATTTTTTATCAAGCCGACCTTTGCTAGCCTGTTCATGTCGGCCCTTCTCCCAAAAGTCACGTCTTTTTCGGATGGAAAACCACTATAAATATGTGGGCAGAATCTTCATTTCAGAATTAAAAATTTTGGATTTTTATCTCTGAAATTTCGGTGATTAATTACAGTGATATACCACAGAGAAGTAATTGGAGGCCAAGGAGGACTTGAAGACTTTTTGTTTTGGGCTAAAAAAAATTTCTATACGGTTAAAACAGTTTGGTTATCCTAAAAACGCAGAACTAAAGTAATATATGTCTGGAATCTCACCCTAATTTCCTTTGGAACAAATCAGGTGAACTGATGCTTATTAAACCACCTTTGGAAGATTTCTTGGAGCAGATTTGGAATTGTTTCGAGGAATCTCTCTTGTGGACTTCGAGCAATTTTTGAATAATTCTAGAGAAGACTTCAAGGAGGTTTTTGAGAAGATATTCTCACCTTTATTAGAAGCCTTTTTTGAAGTATACCTCAAGCATCCTTGGAACAGATTTGAATGAGAACTTGAAGATCTTTTGAAGCAGCGTTCTTTGTATCTTTGAGCAGATTTGAAGCTATTCTTGTGTAGACTTGTAGACATTTCTGAAGTCTAGGATGATTATTGAAGTGTGATCTTGGAGAAGCCTTTTGGAGTGATCTATTGAATCAAATATTGAAAAACTTAATGAGTTGTCTTTGAAGAAGTCTTGGAGCAAACTTAAGGCATCTCAAGCTAAGTGTTTTGAAGAATTTTGAAGCAGATCTTGAGCAAACCATGGAGAGAATTTTGAGCAGATCCTGAAGACTTTGTAAGAACACCATGCGAAGGATGTCTTAGAGCATATTTGAAGAGTCTTGGAGTGGATATTGTAGTCAATAAAGAAACCCTTGAAAGGATTTTGAAGCAGCATTTTGGGTTGGCATTTAGGGCAAATTAAAGGATTATCTTTGGAACTTGTGAAGACTTCCTATGAATACTTTTGGAGAGATATCTTACTTGGGCAAGGGTTATTGAAGACACCCTTGAAGAATTCTTGGTACAAAATATTGAATACTTGAAGATTATACTTGGATCAATTAAATACAATGCGCATTTATTGATTGGGCTTTGGGTTTGAAGCACTCTTGAAGGAACATTGTTTTGAAGATTTGTTTGGAGCACTTTGACGACATTTTGGAGCATCTTGTGAAGACACTTTGAAATTGAACTTGGAGATATTTTTATCATGATGCATCACTGATGACATCATGAGGTAACTTGGAGAATTTTTTTGGGTATGATGAAGAGCAATGGAGACACCTTCATACGAAGAAAAGGTTGTCATTGATGACGTGATGTGTAGATTACAGTGAAGAGTAAGCAGAAAATTGTCAGGGCTCGTTGAAGAAGACATTGGGAGCCGTAAGTATAACCAAATATATCTTAACGAAATGAAGCAAGAGGTTGGAGCCTCATAAAGACAAGGTCGGTGCCTTGGAAGATAGGGTTGGTGCCTTAGAGGATTGGAGTCCTCAAGAAACCAGGTCGGAGCCTGTACCAGAGATAGGGTTGGAGCCCTTGAGGTTGGTGCCTCAGAATTGACAAGGTTGGAGCCTTGGAAAGACCAAGTCGGTGCTTGGCACAATACAGGTTTGAGCCTTGAAGATTGGAGTCTTCATCTAGGGTTGGAGCCCTATATCATTATTGTACTTTAACTATTGTAAAGAAGAAATTAATAAAAGTATCTATTCCATCATTGTTCATTTTGTGTTCTAAATATAAGTGATCTAACTGGTAAAATTAAAAATTGAAAAGAAATACTGATTCACCCCCCTCTCAGTATTTGCAACAATTGGTATCAGAGCCAGTACCTTCACTCAAAGCCTAACAGCTTGAAGGTTGATCATTAGAACAAAAATGGCAAAGCCAAGGAAGAATGTCTCCAATCCTCCTAAAGATGTGTCTTCCTCAACCATTTAAATTGAAGTAAATCAATTTGTGAAGGCCCCATTGTTCAATGGAAATTTTGATATATGGGTGGCAAGAATGAGGAATTTCTTAAAGACTCAAGGAATTGAAGTTTGGAAATCAGTGATTACTAATGATATGATGGATGAAGAATCCAAGGAGTACAATACAAGAGCAATGAAGGCAATTTTGAATGGGTTACCAAGTTCTGTGAAGGCCAATTTTGAAAAAATTTCATCAGAAAAAGTCATATGGGACAAACTTCATGATATTCACTCAAAAGGAGCGTTGACAATGATCTCTAGTTAAGAAGATGATGGAAATCAAGAAAGAAGTCCAAAATCCATCAAGGAAACTGAAGATAAGAGAGATGACAACAAGGCTAAAGAAGACCTAAAAGATGAAGAGAACAAAGAAGACTTTGAAGAAGATATTCTGAATAAACTAGATAGACGGGAAGATGGGAGGCAGCTGGACAGGAGCTCTGACAAGGTTTCCCATTAGTATTCAGTTGTCCGCACTTGGTCGTTATTGATTATTTACTCGGATTAAAAGAAATTAGAGCGTACCAAGGTTTTTTATCTAAATATATTTTGAATATTTTTTAAACTAATTATTAGTAGTTATTTAGATTATTAGAGAAAATAGGATTTTAATTACATATTATAGTTGAATTTTTATATGTAATAATATAAAATTTGATTGTATTATTATTATTTTTTAAAATTAAAAAAATATTTTTATATATATAAAAGAATTTTGAAATACCTCTTGTTAATATATATAAAAGATTAGAAGTAAATAGTTTTTTTTTTATAGTCCAAGATTCCAGTATTCTAGAATAGTGGCGATCTTAACTCTCAATGAAATAATTGTGTTTATAGTGTTCAAATGCATGTTTTCATAGTGAAATACATTGTGTTTATAGTGTTCAACTGCATGTTTTCATAGTGAAAGACATTGTGCAATCATTTGTATTAAATTTTTTCAGTGATTTATTTTTCTAGGGCTACTTTATTGGTCCCAGAGTTTATCGGTCTTATAGATTATTCTTAATTTGATGTATGTTAAAATATTTATCATGTATTCATTCTTAAAAAGAATTACATCACTTTAACATTTTTACCCACCAAAATAAAAATTAAGTTTAGAAAATCATCACGTCAAAGTATAAAAGACTAGAAAGCAATGTCTTTCATTAATGCTAGAAAGCTCTATTTTTTTCAGCATGTTAACTATTTGATTCAAAGCAACTAATTACGTTTCATGTTTTTTTCTAAAAGAAAAGTTGGAGTTATGTTCAAAAACAAATGGAATGGTTACATGTTAGTGATTCATTCTAGGCAACCCATTAGATTTTATTCATAAACATTAATTCATGTTAAGACATGTAAAAATAATAATAATAATAACAAGGCTTAATATTAATCTCACCAATTCTAGTTTTATATTATGGAGATAAAAAAACCATCATGTTATCTAGCGCCATAGTTTTTTTGGTTTCATGACTAGATTATGTGTCGACAAAAGCGAAGTAGCCTAATTATTTTTTAGAACCTCTCCCTATCTCAATTTAAGTAGGAAAGAATGAAACAGTAGTAACACTAGAACCAAACCTAGCACTTCTTGACCACCATTCCATCATGGAATCTTGGACAATTCTAAAACCTATAATGAATCCCTTAAGCCTAGATCCTATAGATTGATATCCAGAGTTATAAAGTAAGTTGTGAATCCTAGGCTCTATAGAATGACATTGAGAGGTTGTAGTAAAAGAGGAAATAGCTAAGGTAAAGAGAGTTGTTGAGGCAGAAATGACAAAGACCTCTATCAAAAAAAAATTTCCAAGTCTTTCAAAAACCTCAATAAATATATATGAATATATGAATTTGATCATAATTTTGTAAACTAAACCAAAAACTCCTTCACCAACCTTGCTACATAGTTGAGTTGTTAGTATTCATTTGTAAATCCTGGAATTTGTAAATTTATAATTTCCAATTGGATATTTTAGAATCTCAAAATGTAATTTTTACAAAACTACAAATAAATAACGAGCTTCTATTTATTAGTATAAATAGTGTTGTGATGAGAAGCATATTGCAAAAAAACACCATTTAAGAGTTTTTATTACTTACTTATTCCAAGTTTGTCTTTTTTAAGAAAGAAAAGGTTAAATAAGAAAAGTATATTCCACTTACTAAAATTGTCCCAAACTCATATAAAATTTGAAATGAATTAAAAACTTTTCTAATAATTTACCCCACACTACAAAAACAAAATACATTAAATTCACTTTTGTAATAGTGAATATATAATTCAAACAAACCACTAAAACTTTCAAAGGAATAATATGAAATTAAGAAATGAGAAAGACTAAATAAAAAATATATATTCTAATTATTAAAATTATCGTTAACCTATATAAATTTTAAAATCAATAAAAAATTATCTAATAAATAATTTACCCACACTACAAAAACAAAAATTAATTAAATTAACTATACCCCATACTATAACATTAAAAAAAATAAAACATTAAATTCACTTTTCTTATAATAGTAAATACAAGACTCAAACATACCACTAAAGCTTGAAAAGGAGTGGGATGAAAACATAAAGGACCATGTTGTGAAATGTGGATCCAATTCATCAAACAAATAACCAATAAACAATTTTGATGGTCTTTGTCTTTGTGATCTTCGGTGTTTGCGTGATGCTGTCGCTCTATCCAAGATTAGATTCCGAACGCAGACAGGCATGGAATAGAAAAAAGGAAATGGCTTGTAACATATATATCCATTCTACTAAATTGTAAACACAACATAGTAACTTAATAGTAAAAAAAAAATTTACCTTATCACAATATATGATTTGTTAAACTATATGACATAACATTTATCAACCATTACCTATTATAAACTGCATTGCTATGTGTTATATTTATTCTTCACTACTGTGAAATAATTTTAACAATGTGATATTCATTAATGTTCCATGGTTTACGGTGAAACCATGACTCCACCTTAAGCTTCATTAACTCAGATAATTAATTTTATCTGTACACTATCTCATATCATTTATGATATCAGACTTCTATTCTCTGAACGAGGCGTTATTCCTCTCGTCGATCTTTGTGATCTGCCACCACGTCAATGGTTTGGTACTTGGCATTAATTCATTTTTTTTTGAAATTCTCGGCAAGTAAGCCATAGTTGCAATTTCTCGGTCTATCGGATTTCTACTAGATCAATGGCTGATATGAAAGTTTATCTTCATACTAAACCCAGAAACCCTAACTACTTGTTTCATTTGCACCAATTTGGTTGGGTGGAATGGCTCTGCCGCGACACTCCACAGCCTCTATCCAGACGAGGTATTTTCCCTCACGATGCTTACATGAGAACTGCTCTGCCGATGCTATGGTGCTACTCACTGCTCCTCAACCTGTTACGTTCGTGGAGATATTTCTCGAGATGCCATGGGTTTTTGCACCTACTCTGTCAACCCTTCTGGATTCCTTTCCACACGCAGAAGTTCTCCTTCAGGATGCAGACAGATTTTTCTCTTCGAGGTAAAGGCTTAACGAGTGTTCAAGCTCTTCTTGTGCGATTTGCTTTGCAATTTAACATGTCAGTAAAGGGTCTAGGCTCGGGGTTTTAACTCCCTCCTATATATAATATCTTACAGGGTGATGGTATCTCGGCCTTAACAAGCTACATACAGGTAATAAATTGTTTTTTGGGTAATTTTATCTCATTCATCTTCATTATAATTTCTAGCGTACTCTCTAACCCTGGGCGTACACTTTTTTTGCAGGTACACTTCACATTGCTCATTTTTCCCTGCTATATCTACCACTAATATGTTTTCTTGGCTCCAATTCTACCCTTCAGTGACTACAGCGAAATTCTCTGTCACAGGTACCAAATAGTTTCCATTTCCCCTTTTTGTCGCTGGCCTGCCTATTGTTGTCCAGAGCTCCATCATTCTGCTAGCATGCATATTATTAGACATTTTTGGAAAAAGGGTTACATTCCAATCTACCTTTTGTTAAAAGCTCATATTCTGTCCTCCGAGAGGTTTTAGGAATTTGTTCCAAAGGAAGCTCTGGAAGCTATAAATCCTGTAATATATATATATATATATATATATATATATATATATATATATATATTCTGTGAAATCGTTATAAGAATCTATTTAGAAGTATCTAGACTGTACCAAGTTTTCTGAACTATATGCGTATATAAATGCTATTAGTCTTTTTGCAACAGTTCTTTCTTTCTCGACTTCTTCCAACATTTGTAATAGAAATGTACAGGTTAATTTATAATTTATGAAAGAGGAACGATTATTCTTCTTTTCGTCGAACATTTGCATTCTTAGTCAATATCTATGTAAAGTTCACAGTTTTTCTGTGAAGCTTATTGATGTTCTATTTTCTTTATAGTGTCATCATCTTTTAATCGTTCTGTATAATTTCGTCAATGACATAACTTTATTCATGAAGTTTGTCTATATTGTACTTATTTCTAAGCATGGATTTGTATAATTTTCAGCCACAGCTCTGTGTATTCTTCTCTAGATAGAACACGACCACGCGTATAATTCTAGAACAGAGAAAGATTTTCTTGCATGTTTATTAATGTATTTCTTGCTGTATTATCCTGATATGTTATTATAGTTTTTCCTCATAACTGTTATCTATATTCTATTTTTCATTAGCTTTGGGTTAGCTTATTTACAACGGTGCCTATGAAGAAAATCTCACTTTACATTGGTTATAATAAATCCTTACTTTATATTCAGTTTTCTCTCGTATTATTTCTTGTTCGTGTGACCGGACCACCTTTGTCTGTGGTTTATCATAGAAACAATGAGCAACCTTCACAGAGTTTTCTTCCAAGAATTTTGTGATGACAACTCTTTGCTTAGTTAAAATCCAATAGTACTTGTTTCCTTACAGCTATATCTTTCTAACCAGAAAAGTAAAATCCCTTTTAAACCAGTCAAACATAAATCACTCAGAAAAATTATAAAGCTCTCTTGACCAGAAGACAATACAAACCCTTCATTAACAGAAAATATAATTTGTTAAAATAAAATATTGACATAAACACATATTTTTCCTTCCTTCAATATATGAAAATATTCACTTGGTATTTTTCCATCATTTTAGAAATCAGAGAAGTAAATATACTTATCTATCACTCAAAAATTGGACTGATGTGGTTTCCTCCCTACCACGAGTGAGGAAATGATGTCCTCACTCTCCCCCGTGCTCCAAGTCTGAGTTATTCAGTTGACAAAATCCTCTAGAAGAGACTTCGTGACAATACGGTCTAGGCTCCAATTCCAGCAGTGTCAGAAGTTTGAAATATTCCACTGGTTATCCAAAATCAGGAACTTTCTCCTCTACCGAACAGAACCCCTCTACCTCACTGGGATCACCCTTTATCCCTAGAGGTGAGGTAACTATTTGAACTGATTCTGTTCAACTAAATCATAATATTGAATTATTTCAACATCAGTCTTTCAACTTATGGAACCAACTCCATAATCATTTTTTAATTCAAAATCAAATTTCTATTCATAATATTTTGAAAAAAATAAATATTAACAATAAATGTTTAAAAGTCTTGACAATTCACTTAACGAATGGTTAATGTTTAAACCCGTAGTTACAACTTCCCCTCTTGTAAGTGAACACTATCCTCGGTGTTATCATCCTGCTCCAACAAAAATTTCAGGATAAGCTTCCCGAACAAAACCTTCATCCTCCTAGGTAGCTTCCTCCGGGCCAAAGTGCTTCCATTGCACTTTAACCTGGGCGATGGCTTGTTTCCGGAGCATGATTTCCCTCCGATCGATTATACTGTGAAGTTCGACCAAAAATTCTCCATTCGGTTCGACTTGCAAACAATGAGTTTGTAAAATTAGTTTTACTCATAAATCTTATCATCATTAATAAATATGATGTTTATATTCTACCTGAATATTCTGCCATTGGATGATATGCTTTGGATCATGAATGTATCGTTTCAATAACGATACATGAAAGACATTGTGTAGCCATATATGACTGGGAAAAGCCAATCGGTAAGCCACCGGTCCTACCCTTTCCAATATTTGGAAAGGGCCACAAAACCAAGGAGCTAACTTGGCACAAGATGCCCATCTCAAGGTACTTTTCTTAGGCTTGATTCTTATGTACACATAATCCCCCACTTCAAATTCATGATAAGTTCATTTCCTATGTGCATAAACCCTTTGTCTATCTTGAATCACACTCAGATCTTGCCGGATCTTCTTTACCTCTAACTCCATTTCAGCTAGCATATCTGGTCGAAGCATTAGTTTGTTTTATGGACTGCTCCAATTAATAGGAGTTCTGCACGGTCGCCCGTTTAAGGCTTCGAATGGACTCATTCTAAGAGATTCTTGATAACCATTGTTATATGCAAACTCCACTAGGTGCAGATATTCTTCCCACCTAGTTGGTTTTTGCATGACATACATACATAGCATATCTTGAAGAATCTGATTTACTCGCTCCGTTTGTTCATCTGTATGCACGAAATTTTTAGATTGCATGGTATTCCAAAGACTGTCATATTTGACAGGGATGTGAAGTTTACATCATCATTTTGGAAAACGTTGTTCACAGGATTGGGGACTCAAATTAATTTCAGCACCGCTTACCATCGTTATTTGCACTGTCTTGTAAGTAGACTGCACAGGTATAAAATGTGTTGAGTTGCTTAACCGATCCACAACTACCATAATTGAGTCATTATGCCTTTTTTATCTTGGTAGTCCAGTGATAAAATCTAACAATATCACCTCCCACTTCCATTCAGGTACTGGTATAGGCTGCATTAGCCCAGCTGGGTGCCAGTGCTCTACTTTTACTTTCTGGCACTCTATACACTTGTTTAGATATTCTCCAATATCTCTTCTCATACCTGGCCATAAATAATTCTTCCTTATTTCTGTTAGCATATTTTGATATCCAGGATGTCCAGAGTAATTACTTCGATGAAATTCATTCAGAATTAGCTCCTTCAACTCTATTATGTTTGGAATTAAGATTCTCTTTTTGAAAATCAACAACCCAACCTTATCAATTTCATAATCTACAGATTTTCCTTCGTCTTTGAATTCTTTTGCTTTTTGCCACATAAACTTATATTCAGGATCTTTATCTGCTTCTGCTTTTATTTGCTCTAGAAATCTGCACTCAATCTCATTAGAATACAGTTCATAGACACCATGCAATTTTATGCTTAAAGCATCAGCTAATCTGTTCTCTTTACCTTTTACATGTTGCATATCAATATCAAATTCACTCAAGAAGGCATTCCACCGTGCCTGGCGAGAATTAAGATCAGCTTGTTTAAAATAGCTGGTTAAGCCGCTGTGGTCAGTTTTAAGCACAAATCTTTTCCCAAGTAAGTAATGCCTCCATACCCGGAGCGCATGTACTACTGCGGTCAGCTCAAAATCATAAGCTGAGTATCGCTGCTCATGTTTCTTTAATTTCTAAGACTCATAAGCAACCACTTTACCTTCTTGTGACAAAATCACTCCAACACCTTATTTGCATGCATCTGTGCAGACTTCAAATTATTTATTAGGATCATCTACTCTTAACACCGGAGCTGTAGTCATTAACTGTTTTAGTTTTTCAAAGTTGTCCTGACATTCCCTTGTCCATTTGAATATTTTTCCTTTCTTTTGTATGGAAGTAATTGGAAAAGGAATTTATGAAAAACCCTCAATAAACTGCCGATAATAACCAGCCAGCCCCATAAACGATCGAATGTCTGCCACATTCTGAGGTACCTTCTATTCCATAATCATTCTGATTTTCTCAGGGTCCATTGCAATACCTTTAGCGGAAATAACATGTCCAAGGTATTGTATTTCTTCCCTGAAGAAATCACACTTGCTGAACTTTACGTAGAGCTGATGTTTTCTTAACATTTCCAACATTAACTGCAATTTTTCTTTGTGTTCCTCTGCATTCTTAGAATAAACTAAAATTTCATCAATAAATATTAACACAAAGTTATCCAGATAGGGGTGGAATATACCATGCATCAACCTCATAAATTTTTCTGGTGCATTGGTCAACCCAAAAGATAACACCACAAATTTGTAGTGCCCATACCTTGTACGAAAGGAAGTTTTATGAATGTCTTCGTCCTTTACCCGGATCTGATGGTATCTCAATCTTAGATATATCTTTGAAAATATTGTTGCTCCCTTCACTTGTTCAAATAGATCATCAATTCGCGATAGAGGATATCTGTTCTCAACAATTAGTTTATTTAGTTGACGGTGATCCATGCACAACTGCATGGTTCCATCCTTCTTCTTTACAAACAGTACAGGTGCTCCCCAAAGAGATACACTTGGTATTATATATCCCTTATCTAATAATTCCTGTAACTTCATTTTTAACTCAATTAATTCAGGTACACTCATCCGATAGGGTGCCCTTGAAATTGGCGATGTTCCCGGTACCAATTCAATTGTAAAATCTATGTCCCTTCTAGGTGGCAAGCCTGGTATTTCCTCTGGAAGTACATCCTTGAACTCCTATACTATTGGTATATTTTCCAACATAGGAGATTTATCTTTAGAATTAGTAAGGCCTACTTGAATGGCATACAACTGGCATCCTTTTGTCATGCACTTGCCCATTTGGGATGCTATTATTGGACGCAACTGTAAAGGTTTCTTTATTCCTTGAATTTCCTGGCGAGGGCCATCTTACTTTCTGTCGTAGATAACCTTTTCTTTGCAATCTACCAGTGTCTAATGCATTTCCAACCAGTCCATACCAAGTAGCACATAATAAGAACCCAGAGGTAATATATTCAAATCCACATTTAGCTACTGTTCACTAATTTTTAGTGCACAAGTCGATATTTTGGCACTAACTTTCCTCTTAGCTCCAGTAGCTAACTGTACTAGCCATGATTTTCTAAATTTTTGACTTTGTAATTTACAGTTTTCTAATATTTTGGGACTTATATAGCTTAAAATTGCACGTGGGTCTACCAAAATAGAAACATGTTGAGATAGCAGTTTACCTTCCAGTTCAATCATTGACGGCTGATAGTCTGCTTGTCGGTCCTCCAACGCTGCATTAATTCTGGTATGTTCCTGGTGACATCACCCAATGTTGAGGCCTCCTGTAAATTGGTCACTACCTCACTCCTACGTCGCTTTGGACAGTTTCAGTAATAGTGTGCCTCACCACACCCCCAATATTGTAAAGGTGGCTTCTGGTTCTGAGTTTGTTTCTGTTTGCTGGAAGCTTCTGTGGGTTTATCTTCTATAGACCACCTTATTCTTTGATGATTCTTACCAAAATGTTTTCTAACTGAGCTTCTGGCAGTACCTTTAAAATTTTTGGTTATTTTTATTTTAAATCTAGGGTTTCCCTTATGCTCCTTTGCCTGTCAGCTTTTACCTTGCTGAACTTTGGTTTTAGATTGCTGGTAACACATTTTGGCTTTTTTGATGGCCTCATCCATAGTCTTAGGATTCAAGAACTCGATACGTTCCGTCATATGAGTCGGCAAACTGCTTAGAAACATCTGCGCTTTAGCTTTTTTATCTCTTAAATAGGGAACATAACGTCGTAAGGAAGTAAATTTAGTGATGTACTCATCCATTGTCATTTGTCCCAGCTTCAAATCATGGAACTCTCGAGATTTTTCATCATAGAAGCACTCTGTTAGGTACTTATCTTTAAAATATTGTTTAAATGCATCCCACGTTACATCTTGGTCATCTATATTGCAGACATTCTTCACTTCCTCCCACCATAAGGTGGCTCTCTTCGTTAGTTGATAAATAGCCAATCTAGCTTTAAGATTAATGCTGTATTCATATACTTGGAAGTATTTATTCATATTTATCAACCATGCTTCATCTACTTCCTCCTCTACTCCATCAAACGTAGGAGGCTTTATTTTCCGAAATTCACCTTGTAGCTCTACTTTTTGTCTCTTCGCTTCTTTTTGATCTGATACATTATCTGATTCAACTTCATTATAGTTCTTATTTCTGTTACTACGCTGAGACCGACTTATTTCCATTCTGTCTGTATCACGATCTCTTGTTTTTTGTTCATTTCTTTCTTGAAACTCTCTATTAGTTCTTGGTTTCTCATTTCCTTGATTTTGTTTGTCAGAGAGGCTTTTCAAAATCCTCTCCTGCTCTTGCATCAAACGTGCATTGTCATCTCGCACCCTCTCTATTTCCTCTTGTATCTTTTGCATAGTGTTTAAGAGAATACTAGTTCGGTGTTGTTCTTCCTCCAACAACCGACTGGTTTGTTGGTGCTGCTCCACACCCAGCTGTATCCACATTTCTGGGTTTATTTCAGGTCGGGGTTGTGTTTCTCCAACATTCAGAGGTGGTTTCTGTGTCGGCACCCTTTTCATAATATCCTTTTTAACTTATTTCTCTCTCCTTCACTGTGCATCAGTAATACACAACTAAAACGTTAGTTGACCCATAGGGTCCTAGCGTTACAATGCTGCTCTGATACCACTTGTAACATATATATCCATTCTACTAAATTGTACACACAACATAGTAACTCAATAGTAAAAAGAAAAATTACTTTATCACAACATATGATTTGTTAAACTATATGACATAACATCTATCAACCATTACCTATTATAAAATACATCTGCTATGTGCTATACTTATTCTTCACTACCGTGAAATAATTTTAACAATGTGATATTGATTAATGTTCCATGGTTTACGGTGAAACCATGACTCCAACTTAAGCTTCATTAACTAAGATATTTAATACTATTTGTACACTATCTCATATCATTTATGACATCAGACATCTATTCATTGAACGAGGCGTTATTCCTCTCGTCGATCTTTGTGATCTGCCACCACGTCAATGGTTTGGTACTGGCATTAATTCATTTTTTTTTTGAAATTCTTGACAAGTAATCCGCAGTTGCAATTTGCATCTGCCTTTGTGCCTAAAACACTTAGGTGATCTCGGTCCATTGGATTTCTACTAGATCAATGGCTGATATGACAGTTGATCTTCATACTGAACCCATAAACCCAAACTACTTGTTTCATTTCTACCAATTCGGCTGGGTGAAATGGCTTTTCCGCGTCGCTCCATAACCTCTGTCCAGACGAGGTATTTTCCCTCATGGTGCTTACATGAGAACTGCTCTGCCGATGTTATGGTGCTACTCACTGCTCCTCAACCTGTTACGTTCGTGGAGAGATTTCTCAAGATGCCATGGGTTTTTGCACCTACTCTGTCAACCCTTCTGGATTCCTTTCCACACGCAGAAGTTCTCCTTCAGGATGCAGACAGATTTTTCTCTTCGAGGTAAAGGCTTAATGAGTGTTCAAGCTCTTCCTGTGCGATTTGCTTTGCAATTTAACATGTCAGTAAAGGGTCTAGGCTCGGGGTTTTAACTCCCTCCTATATATAATATCTTACAGGGTGATGGTATCTCGGCCTTAACAAGCTACATATAGGTAATAAATTGTTTTTTGGGTAATTTTATCTCATTCATCTTCATTATAATTTCTAGCATACTCTCTAACCGTGGGCGTACACTTGTTTTGCAGGTACACTTCACATTGCTCGTTTTCCCTGCTATATTTACCACTGACATGTTTTCTTGGCTCCAATTCTACCCTTCAGTGACTACAGTGAAATTCTCTGTCACAGGTACCAAATAGTTTCCATTTCCCCTTTTTTTTCGCTGGCCTACCTATGGTTGTCCAGAGCTCCATCATTCTACTAGCATGCGTATTATTAGACATTTTGGGATAAATGGTTACATTCCAATCTACCTTTTGTTAAAAGCTCATATTCTGTCCTCCAAGAGGTTTTAGGAATTTGTTCCAAAGGGAGCTTTGGAAGCTATAAATCCTGTATATATATATCTGTGAAATCGTTATAAGCATCTGTTTATAAGTATCTGGACTGTACCAAATTTTCTGAACTATATGTGTATATAAATATTGTTAGTCTTTTTGCGACAGTTCTTTCTTTCTTGACTTCTTCCAGCATTTGTAATAGAAATGTACAGGTTACTTTATAATTTATGAAAGAGGAACAATTATTCTTCTTTTTGTCGAACATTTGCATTCTTAGTCAATATCTATGCAAAGTTCACAGTTTGTTTGTGAAGCTTATCGATGTTCTATTTTCTTTACAGTGTCATCATCTTTTAATTGTTCTATATAATTTCGTCAACGACATAACTTTACTTGTGAAGTTTGTTTGTATTGTACTTATTTCTAAGCATGGATTTGTATAATTCTCAGCCACAACTCTGTGTATTCTTCTCTAGATAGAACGCGGCCACGCGTATAATTCTAGAACAAAGAAAGATTGTCTTGCATGTTTATTAATGTATTTCTTGATGTGTTATCCTGATATGTTATTATAGTTTTTCCTCAGAACTGTTATCTATATTCTATTTTTCATTAGCTTTGGGTTAACTTATTTACAACAGTGCCTATGAAGCAAATCTCACTTTACATTGGTTATAATAAATCCTTACTTTATATTAATTTTTCTCTCGTATTATTTCTTGTTTGTGTGATCGGACCATCTCTGTCCATGGTTTATCATAGAAACAGTGAGCAACCTTCACAAAGTTTCTTCCAAGAATTCTATGATGACAGCTCCCTGCTTAGTTAAAATCCAATAGTACTCGTTTCCTTATAGCTATATCTTTCTAACCAGGGAAGTAAAATCCCTTTTATATCGGTCAAACATAAATCACTTAGAAAAAATATAAAGTTGTCTTGACCAGAAGACAATACAAACCCTTCCTTAACAGAAAATATAATTTGTTCTTAAAATAAAATATTGACATAAACACAGATTTTTCCTTCCTTCACTATATGAAAATATTCACTTGGTCTTTTTCCATCATTTTAGAAATCAGAGAAGTAAATATACTTATCTGTCACTCGAAAATCAGATTGATGTGGTTTCCTCCCTACCACGAGTGAGACAATGACGTCCTCACTCTCCCCCGTGCTCCAACTCCGAGTTATTCAGTTGACAGAATCCTCCGGAAGAGACTTCGGGACAATCCAGTCCAGTCTCCAATTCCAGCAATGTCGGAAGTTTGAAATATTCCACTGGTTATTCTAGATCAGGAACTTTCTCCAAAATTCTTCCCCTCAGTTACCGAACAAAACCCCTCTACCTCACTGGGATCACCTTTTATCCCTAGAGGTGAGGTAACTGTTTGAACTGATTCTGTTCAACTAACTCATAATCTTGAATTATTTTAACATCAGTCTTTCACCTTATGGAACCAACTCCATAATCATTTTTTAATTCAAAATCAAATTTATGTTCATAATATTCTGAAAAAAAAAACAAATATTAACACTAAATGTTTAAAAGTCTTAACAATTCACTTAACCAATGATTAATATTTAAACCCATAGTTACATGGATAAGAGAAGATATTAAAAAAGAGTAAGAAGATCATTAACACATGGCATGTTCAGCCTGCTTATACCTATAACCATATGCCATTGAGTGTAATGTTCAACATGCCTATAACCATATAATATTGAATGTACCCCCACACTTGTATGTGAACTTCAATTTTTTTTGAAAATCGAATAAAAAACATTAAAATAAAATATTAATTAATAATAAAATATTAAAATAAAACATTAATTAATAAAATAACAAAATAATGTTATCATTACATCATTTGAAAAAAAACACAAATTAAATATATATATTTTTAATCTAAAATATTAACTCATAATGTGAAGCAATGGCTTTAAAAAAACCAAATAAAATGATAAAAATAAAATTCCAATAAAATATAATTAAAAATAAAACTTTCATCTAAAACAATAATAACTGCAACGTGAATAACAAAAGTCCAAAGGATTACTGTAATCCCTGCAGTCCTTTGGGGCAACCACCGATAAAGGAATTCATTTCTGCCAAGGTCTTACAAGCATACATTTTTCGCTATTTGAAAAGGTAATGTAATCCTCCCTCGACATATTTTCTCAATAAACGATTTAAGGATTTCTTGTTTTTCTTGGTTTGATATTAGAGTTAGTTTTGAACTCCTAGTTGACTAAACCGTCCACTAAAAGACGTAGGTTCAAGAATCGATATGGGGAATCAAGTTTTCTCATCAGGTAAGTCATCAATTTGTGAGGTTCATCATCTCCTAAGTCATCAATTTGTGATGACTTCATCATCATATTAGGAAATAGTGGAAGATGAAAATTGTGGTTTTAATTGAAAATAATTAATATTATTTTGTATTAATGGAGAAATAGTTACGTTGTTGTAGTTTAGTTTTTTAAGTTAAGTTTAGTTCTTAGGTTATAGTAGTTTGTTTATAACTTCATATTTCTTTGTATGTATTTATTGTTGTATCATTTGATTATGGAATGTAGCAGTGTACTCTCCATTTGTGTGTAGTCTCTAGGTACAATACTTACCTGAGAGCTGCATTTCAATTCAATTCAGTTTTTTAACACAATGTCAGAGCTTAGACCGGGTGAACTTGATTTACTTTTAGAGCCTTAGTGGCTACGGTGCACACATGAGCCTCAATGCTCACAGAGGAGTAGGTGGTTTACATAAACACCTCACTCACAGGAGGAACACAGTTCCTCACAAGTCTCAAGATTTTTTAATTTTTTTTAATTTTTTTCTTTTTTTCTTTTTATTATTATTATTATTAATTTTTTTTTTCTTTGAGCACAAAGTAGATCAGCGCGGGTTTTTGAGTAATAGTTGCACTGATCGACACAAACCTTTGAGAAATCAACGCGTATTTTGGGGTTATACCAATGTTGATTTGGAGTGACTTAAACATAATCTTTTTCGTCATGGATTTTTTGCTCATAAGGGCGCTGACCTCTTTTTTCTTGGTTTTGCACATGGTATTTGCCCATTTGTGTTGGATATGAGTAGCAGACACAAAAATTCTTCAGATCAGTGGTGGATCTGAGTTGCACTCACAGAGATCGTGTCGGATCGGTGGCATATCTGTGATCAGGATCTGGTATGTATTGAGTTTTTTGTTAGCGCAGCTTGTAATTATTCAATTGGTCAAAATCATCGGAGGGTCTGGAATCCGATTAGTCCAGTATGAATAACTTTACAAAAACATATCTCAACAAGACTAGCAAACTCAACGGGACCAATTATCCCAATTGGAAATTCAAGCTACAGACACTGCTTGAGGGAGCGAAAGCATGGTCGATTGTCAGCGATGATGAGCAGAAACTGAACATTATAACAGAGACAACCGTGCTCATACAAGACTGGGATAAAAGGGAGAATAGGGAAAAATTCTAACTGAAGATGTCTGTTAAAGACAATATTATCTCACACATCAGAGATGGAAAATCGTCCATTGCGATCTGGATGACGCTCAAGAACTTATACCAAACAAAAAATATAAATCGCATCTTGTCACTCAAAGGCAAGTTGTTTTCAATGAGAATGAAGGAGAATGAATTCGCTACTGGATTCATTGCAAGGGTTAAAGACCTGAAGGACAGATTGGGTGACATCAGGGAGAAGGTGACCGATTCCGATCTAGTCACAATTACATTAACGGAATGAATACCAGATTTTCATCACAGGCTTGGCCACACGGGATAAAACCCATGCCACACGGGATAAAACCCATGCATTCGAAGAGCTGACATGAATTTTGTTACAAGAAGAAGAGCGATGGTATAATTTGAGACCTCAGAGTGCCGATCTTTCTCTCATGGCAAGGAAGAATCCGTACAAAGGGAAACAACCACAACAACAACAACAGAAAGGCGATAGCACTTTTCAAAAGAGACCATTTAGAGGTATGTTTGCAAATGATTTTTCTGGTATTAAATGCTTTTACTGTGGAAAAAATGGCCATCAAGCTAATTTATGTTTTAAGAGGCAGCCAGATGAGGCTAGGAATAAGCAGAGAAAGCACACAGGACATTTTGCTAATGGAGGTCACAATCATGATCTTCGACAGTTTGTAGCTGATTGTGCTCTTTCAACTTCTAAGGAGGAAGAGGATGACATATGGTATGTTGATTCTGGCGCATCCTCACATATGACAGGTAAGAGAATTTGGTTTGATTCTTTTGAAGAAACTTCTTGCGGATCTAAAATTTGTCTAGGAGATGACAAAGGTTATGAAATCAAAGGGTACGGTGATATTCCGGTGATGTTGCCTAGCGGTGACACCAGACATATTAAGAATGTGATGTATATGCTTGGGATTAAGAAAAACTTAATCTATGTATCAATGACAACAGATCAGGACTTGCAAGTTGAATTCTTCAAGACATATTCTGTCATAAAGGACAACAAGATGGAACCAACTGCATTAGAAGTGCGTGTGGGAGCTAATTTTGGTCAATTTAGTGTGTCCTAAATTGTTGCATTTAATTGTCAATCCGGGAATCGTAAGCTGATGAAGTGCGGCGCACTATATGTGCAAGATAACCTCTTTCTTAACTTTTTGTCGTTTATGGTTTTTCTAAGGTGAAATGGAAATTCTAAAGTGAAAAACAAGCTTGGTTATAATTGTTCAAGGAAGTGATATCCCCTATAATGATTTACCAATCTCGAAACTTTAAAAGCAAATTGAAATTAAAATGACAAAAGAAAGTAAACTGCTGAAATGGAAAGTGCTGTTAATCTAATGAATCAAAACAAGAAACTAGTGAATATGAAAACTAAACTATTCTTGCTGCCAACTGAACACAAAAGAAACTACACTTATGGAAATTCAAAATTGCAATGAAAGAAATCTAAATCAGATTACATCAATTCATTTTCTGACCCTTCATCATTAGACCAGCTATGATTTGCGGAAGTAATCATAAACAACTTGTGTAACTGATATTTAATTTGCAGAAAGTAAACTAATACTAAACCATACATACATGATTCAATCCCTCGCCATCAGTGCAGCTGTGGCTTTCGGAGGCAATTGAAGATGTCATACATGATTCAATATATCTAAGTTTGCGGAAAAGAAACTAATACTAAACTACACACTTCATCATGCGGCCCCTCACCATCAGTCCAGCTGTGGCTTTCGGAGGAAACTGAAGACGCTATGAGCAGCTTAATATATCTAATTTTGCAGAAAGGAAACTAATACTAAACTACACATCTCATCATGCAGCCCCTCACCATCAGTCCAGCTGTGGCTTTCGGAGGTAGCTGAAGACACTATGAGTAGCTTAATATGTCTAATTTTAACTGCTGAATCAGATAAACAAAACTGAAGTGCACAAGACAAAACTGAAGTTAAACAAAGACTGTGAAAGAAAACTAGCAGCAGAATAATATCAGTTTCATATCATTAGCAAAAATACTATGAAAATGCCCCGGGCTGTCTACCTAAAACCTGCACAAGAAAACTGATCAGTGATTTAACAATCATAAAAACATAAAAGACAGGAATGCAATGGAAATTACGGAAATGTATGAACAGAAATAAAACAACTATGAAATATGAACATGTAATGAGTTATGATACAATGACTGCTTAAAGAAATGAAATGAAAAATATATACATTAATACACAGAACCTCGGCTGAGCAGGGGCCCTCTACGCAGCTCTGGTATGATCTTCAAACACGAATTAAGTTATGGAACAGAGTTTTTCACATTAAAAAGAAAGTCATTACAGGCTGGTGGTATTACGGCTCAAGGCAGCGTAATCACCACATAACAGAGTACGCACATCAACTTAACAGATATATCAACTAACAACTATCAACTCACATTCACTAACTCTACGTGCGTATGCAAACGCTCTTTATAAAGCAATAAAATGTAACTATCTCCTGAAGTTTATGATAGCAGCCAGCACGTAGACCACTAAGGCCACGGATTTAGGAGTATGGCCATGTTGGAAAACGGATCTATGGAAGGTGGGCGCTTAAATTCAACTCCAGAACTTTGCACAGATGTCAATTAACCTCCGTAAGCTTGGAAACGGCCGTATGGATGTTTCTATGCCACGAAACAGAGTCCAGCCGACATAGAACTCCACGGTTGACTTCCACGTGGATGGATTTGACCGCGGCTTTCCTTGACGAATTTTCTTGAACCAATAGGACACGAACCATGTCCTTGTCATTCCTAGCCTGCCCATGTGGCTCGTTTCCTTCGTTGACACCTGTAACATTGATTTCCACAAAATAGCTGCGGAAAGTTGCAGCGGCTGCGGAAAGTGACAAGTTTACGCAGCTGTATGAACAAAATCTAAATCAAATAGAAAACACACAAACATAATTAAAAACCATGTTAGATACCCTTTTGCACATGATATTTGACAATTTTGGAGGTTTAGGTGAGTGAAAGAGATATGGAAAAGTGTATGGAAGAGAGACAAATTCGGGACTCAACATACCCCCACTGTGAAGGTGTTGCATGTCCTCATGCAACCAAAATTTTGACACTCTTTGTTCAATTCATGTGCCTTGATACTTCAACCAACACATCTAACCCCCTTCTCTTCTTCTTTGGTACTGCCATCATTCTGGGTTTCTTCATGAGGCACCTGAATTTGATATTTACAAGTGCTCTGCTCAATTTTTGGCATTTCCTTTTTAGCTTCTTATTTTTCTTTTGCCAAATACCCAAATGTAACATAGTATTGTCATGGATAATCTTGTCCAGTTTGCCTTGCTCTTTGAGTGTTTCATTTTCATTTTTGATATGCCGATTCAAAAGCTTAAGCTCAAAAATCTCCTGTTTTAATGACTGAACCAAGTTATCCTGCAATGTAGGAGGCTGAATAGAAGAGGTGCTTGGACCTGTGGCTGCCTTCTCCAGGGATTCTATATAGTCATAGACCTCCTGCTGTTTGGGGTCTACTTCCGGTGTCTTTTTCATTGGACTGTCCTCAATATGCTGCAAGGGAGAATTATGTTCAAAATTTGGCTGAGGAGAACTTTCATCAATATTTTGCTGAGAATAAGATGGAGTACGCTCATTGTCTGATTGGGAGTGAAAGGAGTCGGGTTCACTAACTGACTGAAATGGACTATGGTCAGTTGGAGACTGTTCAGATGTCTCTTCACCCAAATCAATGAAATGAGGACCTTTAATTTGTGTTTTTCTCAGTTTTCCCTTAAGCCTGTTGCTTCTCCTCACTTGCTGTGGTACATTACCCTTTTGTTCTTGTTTTCCTGTTTTTGCCTTTTTAGATAGAGATGACTGTTTTTGAAGAAAAATTAATCTCTCAGATAGAATTTGGTGATCTTCTTCTTCTTCAGAAGAATTTTTATGGACAGCCTCAACAATTTCTTTCCCTTTTGATATTATTGGCTTCTTAATTTTGATTTCCTTCTTCTTCCTTTTTACCAATCTCTCTTCTCTATCATTTTTCTTCATAGTAATAGTAGAAGTATCTTGGATTTCATCTACTGTTCTTTTCCTTCTACTTCTTTTTGCTGTGCTAGCTGCGGGAACTTTCTGTGTAGGAGCAACTTGGGTTTCAACATCCATTTTCTTTCTTCTACTCCTCCTAATTGGATTACCTTCAGGAATTTCCTGAGGTTCTTCAAAGAAGTTTCTTACTAAGAATTGTTCCCATGTATCTTTTCTTTCTTTTAGTTCCTTTTCAATCAAAATTTTTATAAGCCCATGATGATATAAATGAGGCTCTACATCTCCTAGGTGTTTTTGCACAGTCACAGCCATTTTCTTCAAGCTATTGAATAGGAAATAAGGAAGATTGAGAGTTTGGTTTTCAAGGAAATTCATCAATATCTTAGTATGATACATGTACATAGAGCCAAAGCAGCCTTCACATGTGATAAATTTCTGAACAATGAGTAATAAAGTGGCCCATTCATCTTTTATTGTATGCACTGGAATTCCTCTTTTGAAAACAGTGATATCCATACCTTGATTTCGGAGGATTGTTCTCCATGCCTCATCACTGATACTTTTGTTTTTGAACCACCGTTCTCCTTCCTGAAGAAGCTCTGTTGCTGCTGCTATTGATGCTTCATTAACCAAAAACTTGAGGTCTCCCACTTCTGCTTCCGAGCCATCAAATGATCTTGCAAACGCTTTGGTAATTTCTCTGTGGTAACCCCGGAATTTCTGGATAAAACGCAGCCATTTAGCTTTTCTCAACATCTCTTTTGCTTGTGGAAATCCCTCTATGAACTTCGGTCCTTCCGGCTTTGCCCTTAATAATTTTCCCATTTTACTTCTCTGTGCTTCACAGCTTGCCTCTGTGAGGGTTTTAAACGGAAGTGGAACGATGGAATACACGGAGTCGAGCACAATGCTGTGGGGATGTTATCACAAAACGGAAATGAGCACCATTCACAGAATGGAATAAGACTGTGGGTGAATATACGAGAATGAGAGTGAGTAAAAGGAACGGAATGGAGTGAAACAGGGAATGAGAATGAGTAGAGTGAGGTTTTGTAACACGACAGAGAAACGACAAAGAAGTTAACAAAGTGTAATGCATTCGGCCGCATTTTGAATTTTTGGTGGGTGTGTCATAAATATGAACACGTTTCAATCAATGATTATGGAGTTATGCGGCTTGTAAGAGTCCTTTGTCAACTCAAATACGTATCATTATCTTCGGTGGGCTATTTGAACATGAGTAAGAGTCGGAATTTCAATAATGAAGCCGTTTGTGAATAAATGCAAGAGGATAACATAGAGATCATGGAGGGTTACGGACTGTCAATAGAATCATTGCGCGTTATGGGTAGAGCTCATAGTTTAAAATTACATAAAAATGTGTCTTTTATACTATTTGAAATAAACTTTATTCATACCTTTGGAATCCTTGCTTTTTCCCTTGGTCTTCAACTGATTGATCTTCATTAGTGTCTTGAATGTCCCATTGATCCTCTCCTGCATTTTATTTCATGATTTTATGAAAACAACAACTAACTGTACATTCTTTTTGAAAACGGAGTAGTAGCAGCTGCGGAATCTGCTTCTGGCTGCGGAAACTGGAGTCAGCTGCGGAAACAGCTGTCAGCTGCGGAAACTGACACAGCTATTACTTGGCTGAAATAGAAATGAACAAATGACAAATGACCAGATGGAAATGGTCATAAAAAGATTTTTATTGATGGAATGGATGAGATGAAGTGGAATGAAGTGAAATGAAATGAAATGAAATGAAATGAAGTGAAATGAAATGGAGTGGGTGGTGAGATAAAATGAAATAAAAGACATAAATTTTTTTTGGAAAATATAGAGTGTCAGGTGTCCCTGATTTTCACCCCATATTTTCTGTATAAGACTGCCAATCAATGATTGGTTTTCAGGCTTATACCATTTTTTTTTCTTCTCTTTTTTTTTTTATTTTTTTTTATTTTTCTCTTTTTTTATTTATTTATTTATTTTTTTTAAACTTGAAAAACAAAAACTAGCTTGGTAGAGAAGAAGGATTCTTCTGTACCAGCCTGATTGCAGAACTTTCTTGAAACAACTTGACAAAATCCTCTTTAGAGAGTGGCTTATGATAAACTTTCAATCTATGGCCATTCACTAAAAGAGGAGTTTGAAACTCATCAATGGTCTTGATTCTTACAGCTCCATTGTTAAAGACCTTGTCAATCTCATATGGCCCAAGCCAATGAGTCTGAAATTTTCCTTGAAAGTCTTTAAACTTGGAGTCAAATAACAATGCCCAATCTCCTTCTTGAAACTTCTTCTCTTTGATATATTTGTCATGCCACTTAGTTCTTTGATATTGAACTAGATCAGTTCTTAGAATTGCCTCTTGTCTGATCTCATCTAGCTCATTCAATTGCTCCATTCTATGCTTTTGAGCTTCTGATAAATCCATCCCCAACTGAACTGCTATCTTGAAGGTCTTGACTTGGAACTCAATGGGGAGCAGGACTTCTTTCCCATAAACAAGTTCATAGGGAGAATGTCTTGTTGTATTTCTCCATGTAGTTCTGTAGGCCCATAAGGCTTCAGGAAGCCTTTCTGCCCAATCTCTTCTATGTAGATGAACAGTTTTGGTGATGATACTTTCAAGAACTTTGTTTGTGGACTCCACTTGACCATTTGCTTGTGGATGGTAAGGAGTAAATTTTCTGTGCTTGATTTTGTATTCTTCCATCAACTTCTCCACCAAATTTGATGTGAATTGGCTCCCCTGATCTGTTACAATTTCTCTTGGAACACCAAAGCGAGTAAAAATATCCTCATAAAGAAAATGAACAACTGAATTTTCAGTAGCAGATGCTAATGCTTTAGCTTCTACCCATTTAGTAACATAATCAGTGCAAACCAATATATACTTCTTTTGCTTCGATGGTGGATTAATCGGTCCAATGAAATCTAAAGCCCATTTTTCAAAGGGTTCAATGAGTACCTGTGTTTGCAATGGCATTTCATTTGAAAGGGTA
Organism: Pinus albicaulis; assembly: GCA_034641835.2. Classification (NCBI taxonomy): domain Eukaryota; kingdom Viridiplantae; phylum Streptophyta; class Pinopsida; order Pinales; family Pinaceae; genus Pinus; species Pinus albicaulis. The sequence continues at coordinate 1,410,581,523 of CM076579.1, read as the reverse complement.
GGTTTCCCTACTCTTTGGCGGCTATCACACCTTTTGAAATATTGTTTTGCATCTTTGAAGAGAGAAGGCCAATAATATCCCAAGGAAAGGATTTTATAGGCCGTCCTTTTGTCCGCAAAGTGTCCGCCGCATGGTTCATCATGACATGCCTTAAGAATATCGGGCATTTCATCTTCCCTGACACATCTTCTGATCACAAGATCTGGCCCTGTTTTAAACAATTCGTTAGAAATCCATGAATATTTTGAACTCTCCTGAATAATTTTTCGTTTTTCACTTGGAAATAAATGTGAAGGCAGTTTCCCTATAACCAAATAGTTAGCAATATATGCATACCAAGGAGTCTTAATAGTTACTGCAAACAAGTATTCATCAGGAAACTTATCCTCTACAGGAGAATCTTCTTTAGTATTCTGAATCCTAGACAAGAAATCAGCTACTGTATTCTGTTTTCCTGGTCTATCCAACACGGTAATATTGAATTCTTGCAAAAGTAAAAGCCATCTTGTCACTCTGCCATTAGTAACAGGTTTGTTCATTAAATATCTAATTGCAGAATGGTCGGTATGAATAAAAGTTTCATAGCCTGTTATGTAATGTCTAAACTTATTAATTGCATGAACAACAGCTAAAAACTCTTTTTCAGTCACAGTATAGTTCAACTCTGTGGGAGTCAAATTTTTATTGGTGTAATAAATGGCATAAGGAACTAAATCTTTTTGACCCAACACAGCTCCTAGAACTGTATCTGAAGCATCCGTAGAAATATGGAAAGGGAGTTTCCAATTTGGTCCTCTTAAGATAGGTGCTTCAGATATTCTTGTTTCAAAGTTTCAAAAGCTGATTGACAATCAGGATCCCATTTAAATTCACAGTCTTTTGTAAGCAATTTGAAGAGTGGAGATGCAATTTTAGTGAAGTTTTCTATAAATCTTCTATAGTAACCAGTAAATCCTAGAAAACTTCTAACATCTCTTTGACAATTTGGAATAGGAAATTTGGAGATGACTTCAACTTTTGATCTATCAACCTTAATCCCATCTCCTGAAATATGATGTCCTAAAACAATCCCTTCAGTAAACATCATAAAGCATTTTTCATGGCTTAATGAAAGGTTTGTTTCTTTACATCTTATAAGAACTTTTCCCAAATTTTCTAATGCCTCTTCAAATGAATTACCATAAACTGTAAAATCATCCATATAAACCTCTACACAATCATGGATTAGATCAGAAAAAATTCCTAGTACTGCTCTTTGGAATGTTGCTGGTGCATTACATAACCAAAAAGGAAGCACTCGGTAGGCAAAAGTTCCCCATGGACAAGTAAATGTGGTCTTATCTTGATCTTCAGGTGCTACCTGAATTTGATTATAGCCACTAAAACCATCCAAAAATAAAAAGTACTTTTTACCTGCTAATGTATCTAATACCTGATCAATAAAAGGCAAAGGAAAGTGATCCTTCAAAGTTGCTTTGTTCAATTCCATGTAATCAATGCATACCCTCCATTTACCATTCTTTTTAGGTACTATAACCAAAGGAGAAACCCATTGGCTATCTGAAATTGGATAAATGAAGTTTACATTGAGTAGTTTTTGGAGCTCTTCTTTCACTATCTCCCTAAGATTTGGATTCATCCTTTTTTGAGGTTGTCTGATTGGTCTACTGTTTTCCTCAATATAGATATGATGGATGCAAGTCTTAGGATCAATACCCTTCATGTCAGTATACTCCCATGCAAATGCAGTAGAATGTTTTTGCAAGATTCTGGTTAGTTCTTCTTGTTGTGACTTCTCCGGATGTTTGTTGATATTCAATGTCTTTTCTGGAAAAATCTCAATAGCAGAATTACCAAACTCTTCCATAGAGTAAAGAGACATTTGTCTTGATGATAAATATTATATGTCAGATTCCAACTGAAATTGTGTGGGGTCATATTCTGAAGTTATCTCAAAATTTTCTAATGTGTTCAGAATTTGACTATCCTCACTAATCTCAGAAATGGTAAAGACAGGTTGTATAATGTTCTCATCATCGACCCATTCATTGTCTCCTATTTCTGTAATTGCTCTTGCGGGAGGATACAAATTGAATTTTTTTGTCGAATTACCATTAGAAATGTACATGTCTCCGGATCTACAACTAATAAAAGCATCAGCTGTGGCCAGCCAAGGTCTTCCTAAGATAATTGGATGTCCTCCTAGATTACTTTTGGGAGTCAAAATCATAAAGTCTACTGGATATTCCCAAGAATCTAAGGAGATTGAAATATCTTCTAATACACCATCTGGTTTAATAACCGATCGATCTGCAAGTTGCAATAAGGTAGGTGTAAAAAGAAGGTTAGGAAGTTTTAACTGTTCCATAGTTTGTCTACTCATAATGTTGATAGCAACCCCTAAGTCAATCAATGTGTTTGGAATTTCTATCCCATTTATATGTGTCTTGACAATTGGACTTCCTGGATCTACATATTTCTGCATGGCAATTTTTCCCATCATAATGTATGCAATCTTTCCTACCAGGTGGATTCTTCTTGTGTCCTTTAGCTTTCTTCCTGGTCTTTTGAAACTCAACTCCTTTATGGTTTTTGCTAGAATAGGAATTTCTCGAATGGCTTGTAGCAATGGAATCTTGATACAAACATTCTTCAATTCATCTAGAAAGTCATAGTTAGGCAACAAAAATTTTTTTTCCACCCCCTTATCAATTTGTAGTCTTTCCGGAAAAGGAGGTGTAGATGAAGATACAGGTTGCTCAACTATAGGAGTTGTGGATGCTAGCTTTTCTTTTTCTTTTTGAATTTTTGAATTTTGAAGAGATTCTTCCTCAGAACCCTTATTGACTTGAAGAGAGTCCTCCTCAAAGGTATCTTGCTCTTGAATATCTATAGAAGGTTTTTCTAAAACTCTACCAGATCTGAGTTGTACATCGTTGAGAGGAACAATCATATAGGTAAGAAATTGTTGTCCTTCTACCATATAAGTAGTTTGAGGATTCTTATTGTTAGGATTTGGCAATGGCTGAGTTGGAAGTTGATTTGTCTTCTGTTGGTATGGGAGCATGAGTTGAGGATTTGTATTTTGTTGAGAAGGTTGATGTTGTGGAAATGGCAATGAAAGTTGTTGTGGATTTTGGCTTGGAAATTGTGGAGCTTGTTGGTTTTGAAAAGATGGAGGATATTGATAAAATTGAGCAAATCTCCCATAAAGATTTTGCATCCCTTGTACCCATGGCTGATATGAGTTTTGATGTTGGGACCAAGGTTGTTGCCAAGGAGTCCAATTTGGTGGGGTTTGAAGATTCATAGGGTTATTAAACCCTTGAGATTGTTGTCCCTGCCAAGGTCTCCTTGCGACAAAACAGAGAGATTCTATTGAATTTGGATCTTCTTGAAAAACGGCTTTGAGTCCAGGGATTGAAGGACAATCCTTGATTTCATGATTTTCTGAGCAAATCATACATGTTTCTACAACTTTTGCATCCAAGGGACATTCCCTTAAAGCATGTTTCTTTCTACATTTCGGACAAAAGATGGCTAAAGCATATGTTTCTGCTTTCTGCTTGTTTTGGATTTTAAGGGTGTCTAGTTGTTCACTAAGACCCCCTAAGATATCAGTTTTAAACTCATCAAGCATATTACCAATCTCTGCCCTACTTACTGATCCAGTTGCGGATTTGTTAGCCCTAATAAGAGAAGAATCCCTAGGCCCTTTTCCAGTTTTAGATCTTCCCCTTGAGAATTGGATACATAGTTCTGTTATATCATGAAATGGGAGTTGAGAAATGTCTCCTTTACCCATCATGTTTAAAATGTGTATCCATTCATCTCTAATGGCTTTTAATAGGAGGGCTTTCAAGGTTTCATTATCTAAGTTGCTCATCTTTGCTCTTTTCAAGTTGTATTGAAATCTTTCAATTAAGTCTTCCAAATGTTCATCTTCTTTTTGCATCATTTTGAATACCTCATCCTTATGATTGGTGGGCATACAATAGTCCAAGTATCTATCCAAAAATGTTTGTTTCATATCATTCCAAGTCTTGATAGATTGAGTGGCTAATCCCATGAACCATTTCAAAGCAGATCCCTTCAAAGTTGAAGGAAACAGTTTGAGTTTTTGAGAATCTTCCATATAGTCATAAGTTCGGCACACTACTTCAAACTCAAACAGAAATGTTTCAGGATCTTCACTTCGTAATCCATAAAAGTTAGGGAGAACAGATGGTGAAATATTTTCATTGTTTCATGAGTTTCCTCATCAACTATAGGGAATCCAAGAAAATCGTCCCTATTTCTACCATTATTTCCTTCACCATTGTTATCTTCATTATCTCCTCCTCCTCTACCTCCACCTCTATTTATTACTTCCTCTGCCATGATAGTTTCTTTAGATTCCTTATAGTCCTCTAGTTCTTCTATCAAGGAAGGATGAGAGAAAGTTTCTTTGTTTTCTAAGTAGGCTTTAGTAGGTGGTGTAGGAGAATCCTCTAATTCAGTTGTTCTTTGACTTCCAAAAATCTTAAGGCTAGGGGTAGATGATGGTGAATCTGGTCTATGCCTTGAAGAAGATGGAGTTGTGAAAATCGAACTCTTGGCTTTAGCTATAAACCTTCCCCTAGAATCTCTTGCTCTATGCATGTCATTTTTTATATTTTTTTAATAAAAGTTGGGCTAATAATTCTCTTTCTGATCTTCCAGATCACACTAGGTGCAAGAAGAGAGCATACTTAAGAAATTACTAAACCAATAACTCTCTTTTCTGATCCTCCAGATCACACTAGGTGCAAGAGGAGAGCATACTTCAAGAAGTTATCAAGTTTTCCCTTCTTTTATGATTTTATGTTTTTTTTTTTTTTAAGAAATTGGCTACCTAGTTACACTTCCCCGGCAACGGCGCCAAAATGTTTGGTCAATTTAGTGTATCCTAAATTGCTGCATTTAATTGTCAATCCGGGAATCGTAAGCTGATGAAGTGCGGCGCACTATATGTGCAAGATAACCTCTTTCTTAACTTTTTGTCGTTTTATGGTCTTTCTAAGGTGAAATGGAAATTCTAAAGTGAAAAACAAGCTTGGTTATAATTGTTCAAGGAAGTGATATCCCCTATAATGATTTACCAATCTCGAAACTTTAAAAGCAAATTGAAATTACAAATGACAAAAGAAAGTAAACTGCTGAAATGAAAAGTGTTGTTAATCTAATGAATCAAAACAAGAAACTAGTGAATATGAAAACTAAACTATTCTTACTGCCAACTGAACACAAAAGAAACTACGCTTATGGAAATTCAAAATTGCAATGAAATAAATCTAAATCAGATTACATCAATTCATTTTCTGACCCTTCATCATTAGACCAGCTATGACTTGCGGAAGTAATCATAAGCAACTTGTGTAACTGATTATTTAATTTGCAGAAAATAAACTAATACTAAACCATACACACATAATTCAATCCCTCGCCATCAGTCCAGCTGTGGCTTTCGGAGGCAACTGAAGATGTCATACATGATTTAATATATCTAAATTTGCAGAAATACTAATATAGCTACACTTCATCCATCGGCCCTCCACCATCCAGGTCCGAAATTTTGGCAACTTTCGGAGGAAGCGCGACGCTGAGCGACTTAATATCATCTAGGCTGCAGAAAAGAAACTAATACTAAACACACATCTCATCATGCGGCCCTCCACCATCGATCCCGAACGTGGCTTTCGGAGGTAGTAGAAAACTGTGAGTAGCTGTCTAATTTTAACTCTTTGAATCAAATACAAAGCTGAAGTGCACAAGACAAAGCTGCAGTTCAACAAAAGCCCACGTGAAAGAAAACTGGCAATAGAATATCTCAGTTTCATATCAAACAGCAAAATACATGAAAATGCAGGCTATCCTAAAACACTACTGAAAAAGCCGTCTAGGTATTTAACAATCATACAAAAACAGAAAGACGAGAATGCAATGGAAAGTACAATGTATGAACAGAAATAAAACAACTATGAAATATGAACATGTAATGGGTTATGATACAACGATTACTTAAAGAAATGAAATGAAAAATATATACATTAATACACAGAACCTCGGCTGAGCAGGGGCCCTCTACGCAGCTCTGGTATGATCTTCAAGCACGAATTAAGTTATGAAACAGAGTTCTTCACATTAAAAAGAAAGTCATTACAGGCTGGTGGTATTACGGCTCAAGGCAGCGTAATCACCATAACGATGCTTTATCAAATTAACGGATATATCAACTAAAAATAACTCATTCACTGCTCTACGTGCGTATGCAACGCATCTTTATAAAGCAATAAAATGTAACTGTCTCCTGAAGTTTAGGATAGCAGCCAGCACGTAGACCACTAAGGCCACGGATTTAGGAGTATGGCCATGTTGGAAAACGGATCTATGGAAGGTGGGCGCTTAAATTCAACTCCCGAACTTTGCACAGATGTCAATTAACCTCCGTAAGCTTGGAAACGGCCGTATGGATGTTTCTATGCCACGAAACAGAGTCCAGCCGACATAGAACTCCACATTTGACTTCCACGTGGATGGCTTTGACCGCGGCTTTCCTTGACGAATTTCATTGAACCAATAGGACACGAACCATGTCCTTGTCATTCCTAGCCTGCCCATGTGGCTCGTTTCCTTCGTTGACACCTGCAACATTGATTTCCACAAAATAGCTGCGGAAAGTTGCAGCGGCTGCGGAAAGTGACAAGTTTCCGCAGCTGTATGAACAAAATCTAAATCAAATAGAAAACACACAAACATAATTAAAAACCATGTTAGATACACTTTTGCACATGATATTTGACAATTTTGGAGGTTTAGGTGAGTGAAAGAGATATGGAAAAGTGTATGGAAGAGGTCGGGAAGACTTTATACTCCTTGCGGATTGAATGTCAAGAGCATGCCCACCAAGCTCTAGTTTCAACAGAATTGACGGCCGAGAATCTCTGGCACCAGAGATTCAGTGATCTTAACTTACAAGACCTCATGCTACTTCAAAGAAAAGGTATGGTCGATGGACTCCCTGCTTTTCATAGTGTTCAGTTAGATTGTGATGGATGTGCATTAGGGAAAATGCATAGAGAAGAATTTCCTTTGCATGCTGATAAGAAGGAAAGAGATGTCCTAGAGTTGGTGCATACAAACATATGCAGACCTATGTAGACTAGGTCGCTAGGTGGTGCATATTATTTTCTATTGTTTATTGATGATTGTACTAGATTCTCTTGGGTATATTTTTTAAGCAAAAAGAGTCAGACTTTTCAATGCTTTAAATAATTTAAGGCTATGGTGGAGAAGCAGACAGGAAAATTCATAAAAGTTTTCGCTCCGATCAAGGGGGAGAATACAGGTTGGGTGAGTTCATGAAATTTTGCAGATATCATGGGATTGTTCAATAGTTCACGGTGCCTCACACTCTGCACCAAAATGGATTTACAAAACGAAAGAACAAAACCCTAGTGGAGTGCGCACGAAATATGCTTCAAGGTAAGGGTCTATCAAATGGGTTTTGGGTTGAAGATATCAATACTGTTGTTTATTTAAAGAATAGGAGTCCTACTAAATTTCTTAACTTTAAAACTCATTTTGAAGCACTTTATGGATATAAAACAACAGTGAGTCATTTAAGAGTTTTTGGGTCAAAAGCCTTTTACCATATACCCAAGGAGGATAGAAAGAAATTAGATCCTAAGGCCATGAAATGCATCTTTGTAGGATATTGCACTGAGTTTAAAGCTTAAAAGCTATTTAATCCCGTGACTCATAAATTCTTTGCAAGTCGAGATGCCATATTTCATGAGAAGGTTGAGGAAGGAAATGAAGACGGTCATGGAGAATGGAACATTCCATTATTGATGGAAGAAAGCAATGAGGATAATCAACAACAATAATAGAAAGAGGAAGAAATAGGGGATGTAGTCAACAAGGCAAGCCCGCACAGGTCTGAAGCAGACAGATTTGAGGTGAGTCCTCTACCGAGAAGATTAGGTATGTAGAATAAATACCATTAGAATGTTAATTTCTCTAGTTACAAAATATCAATGGAAACTACACTAGTTAGATGTTAAGTCTACATTTCTGAATGGTGATTTAAAGGAATAGATTTATTTAGTCCAGCCTGAAGGGTTTATTAAAGAAGGATAGGAACATTTAGTGTGTAGGTTGAAAAAGACACTATATGGTTTAAAACAAGCACCCAGGTCTTGGTACGAGAAGATTGATTCATTCTTCTTACATCATGGTTTTCATAGGAGCATGAATGATACAAATTTGAATACCATGTATAATAAATAGAGGAAGATTATTTTGATTTCTTTGTATGTGGATGACATGATTATAATAGGTAATGCAGATGCTTTGATCAAAGAAATCAAATTGCAGATGTTGAAAGTTTTTGAAATGAAAGATCTCGGAAGTCTACATTATTGCTTGGGTCTGGAAGTATGGAGAGACTGTGGACATACTTTTCTTACTCAAGGGAAGTATGTTAGAGGTCTACTCAAAAATTTCAGGATGGAGCAGTGTAAGACAACATCAACACCTTTGCAGAAAAATCTGAAGCTGTGCAATGACGATGGCTCTAAGGAGGTGGATGACACTTTGTATAAACAACTAGTTGGTAGTCTGATTTATCTAAATACAACTAGACTAGAATTAGCATACTCTGTTAGTGTGATGAGCAAGTTTATGTCTAAACCTCTTGAAATTCATTGGGTGGTAGCAAAAAGTGTGTTGAGGTATCTTCGTGGTAATAGTGATTATGGTATTTTATACAATGACACATCTAATGTTATTTTAGCATGTTTTTCATACTCGGATTGGGCAGGTAACCTGGATGAACGAAGGTCCATCACAGGTTATGCATTTAGTGTTGGATCTGGGGTCATATCACAGAGCAGTAAAAATCAGAGTACTGTGGCTCTATCTTTAGCTGAAGGCGAGTACCAAGCATTGTGTGCAGCTACATGTGAAGCTATCTGGTTGAGAAGGCTTCTCCATGATGCAGGAGAAAAGCATAAATAAGAAACTATCATCAAATGTGACCACCAGAGCTCCATTAAGCTAGCAAACAATCTAGTGTTTCACAAGAACACGAAACACATCGATACTCAGTTTCACTTTGTTCGAGAAAAAGTCCAGTCAAAAGAAATATTTGTTGAATATTGTAAAACTTGTGACAATATGGCATATAGTTTTAATAAGCCTCTTGGGAAAGTAAAGTTTGAATTGTTTAGAGGGATGTTAGGAATTCAGGACAATCCTTTCTCCATTAAGGGGGAGAGTTGAAAATAATTAATATTATTTTGTATTAGTGGAGAAATGGTTACATTGTTGTAAAGTAGTTCCTTAAGTTAGGATTAGTTCCTAGGTTATAGGAGTTTGTTTACAACTTCCGATTCCTTTGCATGCATATATTGTTGTATCATTTGATTATGTAAGCTATAATGTACTCTCCAATTGTGTGTAGTCTCCAAGTGCAGTACTCACCTGAGAACTGCCTTTCTATTCAATTTAGTTTTTCTAACAATTTTTTTTCTTATCTATGCATAAGATATTTAAGGATATAAGTACTGAGTCGTATGGACTCAATAAAGTGCCCTGTACCAAATCTCTGCACTTTGGCTCTAAAGCACATGGCGTTACGAAGGGTCAATGTAAAAAAATAGAGGTAATAGTTTTTCAAAGTGCTAAAATTTGAGAACAATAAATAATTGTGTTTATATTGTTCAATATTATTCAACCACAAGTTTTCATATTCAAATGCATTGTACACTCTTAGGACTTGGCCTTCCTAGTTGTCCGAGTAGTTGGAAGACAATTACATCAACTGACACTAGTTTTACCCACCAAAATAGAAAGTGTAGAGTCCCAAAGAATATAGAAGGATAGAAATGCAACCTCTTTTACTAATGCTAAAGATATTTTAATAGCTTCAACACGTCCTGAAATTTTACTAAGAATATTAAGGTGTGGTATTACAGAATAATGTGAGATATTGGATTCAAAGCAACCAATTATCTTTTATGGTTTCCCGTAATTCCTCAACTTAAGTTAATGTTGGGGCCCTTGTTTTGAATTTTGAATAAAGAAAATATTTTTGGGTTGCGGATTGACACATGGCAGCCACAACCAAGCCGCAACTACGGTGAGTAGCGGAGCTATCGAGGTTGCGAGGGAACAAGAGATAGCTGATGAAGCTGATGTAGATAAGTGCAAACGAAGAGAAGATATGGCAGAGGACGGATAGCAGAACTCATAGACAACAGAGAGAAGTCGAAAGCAGCTGAAGATGAACGCAAGAGGAACTAGCAGTTGCGATGGCGGGTGAATAAATAGCTGTCACCCAGCCGAAAGAAGACACACAGATGTAGAGGGATTGAAGAGGATCGAGCGGATGCTGCAGAAGAGATCTATCCTGAGCATGACATCCTTGTAGTTCCTAGGCTTCTATTATCTATCTTTCTGTCCTATGGGACGTCTGTAACAGAATTGTAAGCTCTTCCTATTGAAGCAATGTAACTATGGATCCAGCTGAGATTTATCAATATACTTGCAGGTTGTTGTCTTATTATATGAGTTACATGCATGCATGATGTCTGTGATGTCTTAAAATTTTATTTGCTTAGTATCTTCTCAATATTCTGAAATGATCTTGCGTATATGATGTTATTCATGCAACCAATTCTATATTAATTTCGAATTGCAGATCCATCCGCCATTATCGATCTATTACCCTTCTACATGTGGTCGCGGCATGCCTCGGGTGAGACTCTCTGCTCTCCGGAGTAGGGTGAAAATGTCGGTGTGGTTCTAGACTACAACAGACTCCCTTCTTGGCCCCAGTCTTTGAACCTAGGTCTTGCCTGCGAGATGTGTTTCTTCGCCAACAAATGGTTCCGTTGCCGAGACCCTACACGTTATGAGGGGAACTAGATCATGGTATCAAGGGTCTTTGAAGGAGAAATACGAGGATGGTGGGATAACCATCTGGACCAGTTTATCGCTCAGTAAGCAGAGCTGACGAATCAAAAGGAGAAGGTGCTCAAGGATCTCATCCTTTTCTCGGATTCCACCAGTGATACTTACGATATCCTTTGGGGAAAATTCCCTAGCGACCTCTATAATCGGTTGCGGAGGTTGCAGACCAAGGTGACTAGGGACAACTCTCGGAAGATCCAACGTAAATGGGTGCACAGAGATCTAGTGGCCCTGCATCGGCTAGATACTAAGTTGACCCGCGCGGTGGATTTCTGGGTAGAGACCACTTTGGATGGGTATATTGTGGAGTTTGCCACAGAGTGCTACCAATTCTTCTCTAAGGCTGAGGCTATCTTCCGATCCGGGCTAAGAGGGAAGTTGCTTAAGGAAATTCCATTGTGGATTAAGGCCCTGATGGTGGACGAAGGGTTGATGGAATTCCAGAAATCAAGCATGGAAGCGTAAACCTCCAGTGCTGGGGGAAGGGCCGAAGGGACAGATGCTAAGTGAAGTATGAAGCGAGGAGTGGGGGAATGGATGCTGACACCACAAGGAGGTTGAGGGAGCGACGTGCACATCGGAGGGCACAGATCGCCGACAGGTGGCAAGAAAGGGTGATGCGAGAGCTGAAACGACGAGGTAACAATAGGAAGGATCAAGAGGAGGCACCTCGGAGGATAGAAAATATGGACAACTAGGCGGATACCCTGGAGAGGGAAGGGACCGTTGTGAGAGTGCGGCGAGTGCATGGGAGCCCAGCTAGGAGAAAGAGGGAGATGACATCTGATGAAGAAGATGCAGGTGTGCAGCCCGAAGAAGGTTCCGATGGAGAATGGTACATCGTGATGCATCGGTTATTCCAAGAATGGACGACATTCATATCTCCAGGTATTCCTACTTCCCAAAGTTTGAACGAAAAGGATCCCTACCTTCCCCTGGTAATCTATAAACCTTTAACTAACATTTTCGTTAAGTTACAAGCATTGAGTCGATTGCACAACAGTTCATTGTCAGCTGCGACACACGTCAATAACAATGTTACTAGTAGTATTGCAGTTCCTAGTGGTATAGTGACGCAACCAGGACCCAGAGGGTTTATTCTAGTCACACCTTCGCAAGTAAATATGGTTGGGTCATTCACCCGGTATCCAGAATTTTCTGGCCAAGGTAATGATGATGTGGAGCAACACTGGTATCTTTGTGAAGCTATATGGAGGGCTCGGCAGACGCCAGACGCAGGGAAGTTAATAGAATTCCAAACCACGCTGAGAGAAAGGGCATCACGATGGTTCATAAAGTGGTCAGAGGCCCACCCGAATCCAGCAATCGCGGACGTCAAGCGGGATTTTGTTCGAGAATTTAAGCTCCCCCAAATAGACCAGTAGGGTCTGTCCGAACTATGGGAGATTAAGCAGAAAGAAGGAGAGACTGCATGGGAGCTGATGCGCAAGTTCAAGGATGCGATCGAGAAACTCAACTACCCGATCGACCCAAACCATCAGAGGGACTGGTTCATCAAGGCTCTGCTTCCCTTGACACGAACCCCCCTCACCCAACAAAAGATCGACAACTTGCAGGACGCTCTGGACCAGGCTATGAAGATAGAGGCAATGGTGGGCTACCCTCAGGAATATCGGGGAGGGTCGGCCTCGCAGGATCCTTCCTTATTGGGATTGCAACATAAAATTTCCAATATGACTGAAAAACTTAAGGAGATGCAGCCTATAAGACCAGCCAGGTCTAAAATTTGGTGCACACACTGTCTGGTCGAAGGGCACATGGCAACTGAGTGTCCTTAGTTGCATAGCCTGGGTGTGGGGCCCTCAGTCGCGGCAATACAGGGGTGTCCACCTAGTGGGGGCGGCGCGCCGATGAATCCGCATGGGGTCTATCAGCCGCAACAACCTTACGCGAGGTTCCCACCTCAACCAAACCAAACTACCACAGAGTATTGCGAAATTTTCCGGACGATGGGTCATCAACCACGAATGTGTCCAATATTGTAGAAGTTCTCCAATGTCCCAAAAAATATATATTGTGAGTTTTGTGCTTCCACGACTCACAACACCGAACAGTGCAGAGTTCTTGACACACTAGCAGACCAATTGGACCAACCCTCCTATAGGGTGAACGAGGCTTCCAGGGGCAGAGGAGGCGGTATGCGTGGAGGCCGCACAAGGAGGCGGGGTCCGCTGAAATGCTACAACTGTGACCAGGAGGGTCACGTGGCCCGGGAATGCCCCCTTCCCAGACGACCATGGTGTTCCCAGTGCCGCGTGAACACCCATGCGACAGAGGACTGCCCTGAACTTATCAAGAAGTGGGAGGAACGAGCACAGCAGAGGGGCACGAATCTGGTAAACTCCAAACCTTGGGGAACTACAACTCCGACCATGCAGAACGTAGCTATCGTGACGCAGGGAGGAAAGAAGACGGGGGAGGATGCTTGCGAGGAGGAGCCGGTACGAGGGATCCGGCCCGCCTCCCCGAAACAAATTATCAGACCGGACACACAGAAGAAGTACTTCCAGGAGGCGGTGGAGACATTTTCTCAGCTGGGGGGAGACAAATGCCTTGAAGTACCCATGACGATCGATACCAAGGAACAGAGCGCTAGGGGGTCCCTGAATGAGGAATGGCTCCATTTATTCCTCAAGATTGTTCACAATGCTTCGATGCGGGAAAAACTCAAGCATACCTTGGAGGATGTACTACAGGGGAACACAGGGCCAAGGGAACCTTTGAACATAGCACCCCAGTACGTACAGCGGGTCAAGCTGAACAAACGAAGAATGGGAAAAGAGTTTCGGCTCAACACGCTGGTTGCGGGATTTCAAATCAGCGACACCATGATCGACTTAGGATCTGACATCAATATCCTGCCGCGGAAGATGTGGGAGGCTCTTGGGTGGCCACAACTGACCTACTCGCCTATCGAGCTTAGGATGGCGAACTAGTACTGCATTGTGCTGATCGGCCGACTCGAAGATGTCGAGGTCGACATTGTAGGGGTGAAGACTTACACAGACGTTGAGGTTATTGATATCATGGGAGACAAGGATCCTTACCCTGCGTTGCTAGGAATCAACTGGGATTTTGAGAATTATGCCATCATCGACCTCAAAAAGGAGTTGATGATTTTTGAAGACGGAGAAGTCCGAGTCACTCGGCCTCTCAACTCGTATCAAGGCCCGAGGTATACAGAAACTGTGGATAACCAAGAGGATGCTCATATGTTGGACAACCTTTATTAGATGACGGCGGGGAAGCGGGAGAATTATATTAACCTGACAGCGACCGGATCTGTGAGTTGGCGCAGTGTCCAGAGCTCGGAGCTGGGATTAGAACTAGCCTGGGAAGACTGGAAGCATGGGGGGTATGAGACCAGCACGCGGAGATGTGCCAACATTGCCAGGGTCCGTTGGATTGGAGAAGAGATAAGGGAGTACCCCACCCTGTCCAACATGCACGCAGTCAACACATTCATTGCCAAGATGGAAGACAAGGTACCGGAGGAGAAAAAAATACCCCTTCTGGACGTAGCACTCTAGTCCACATCGACAAGGTGGTGGAAAAATCACCACAACTCGATGACCCAGTGGAATTGTATAATGCGGCTCTGAGAGCGTGGTTCAAGGAAGACGAAGGACCTCGGAGCTAGTACAGATACCAGGGAACTTCTGACCCGGGAGACCACCTGAAAACCTGTCACGAGCAGTGGCGAGGCATAGGGTACTCGGAGGAACTGTGGGTACATCGGTTTTTCCACTCCTTGGATACCATCCCACATGCCTAGTACTTAGAAGAAGAGAGGAAAAGAGGGATCAGCTCCTAGCAAGAAGTCGCGAACAAGTTTGTTCGGTGCTTCTCGTTCAAGGGGAAGACAAAGCTGGTGTCCCAAGAATTATAGGCCATAAAGGGGGTACTGTTTCTCCGTGATCCGAGGACTGATGGGAGAACATTAGCGCTAAATCCTGAGGGCAAGCGTGAGTTGGCTTGCCAACGGATCGACGGCGAGCCAGATGATTACAGCCTGGAGGATCTAAGGCACCTATATTTTGAAGAGACGGAAGGTGAGCGGAACATCAAAGAAGAGCCGACCACTGAAGGAGTCCATCTACTCCCGCTGAAGACAAAGAAGCTAAACATCGGCACGGAGGTAAAGCCCAAACTAGCTACAGTTGGGGACTACTGGGACGAGGAGATGACAAAGGAAATTTTCAGCCTCCTCTAGGAATACGAAGATCTATTCCCTTCATCGCTTGCAGACTTAAAGGGCATCAAAGGGGACCTCGGAGAAATGCGCATAGTGCTGAAACCAGACGTCAGGCCCGTGAAGCATCGACCTTATCAGTTGAACCCACGGATGAAGGAAAAGGTCAAGTTAGAGATCGATAAGATGCTAATAGCAGGTCTAATCTTCCTTATGGAAGAAGCAGAGTGGGTGAGTCCCATCGTCATTCAAAATAAGAAGGAAAAGTCAGAAATCCGTGTCTATGTGGATTACCAAAGCTTAAACAACGCCTGCATTCATGACCCATTTCCCACACCCTTCAGCGATGAATTATTGGACAATGTTGCGGGAAAAGAGGCCTACTCCTTCGCTGATGGATTTTCGGGCTACCATCAGGTGCGCATTGCGGAAGAGGACAAAATGAAGACGACGTTCACCACCGAGTGGGGGTCTTTTGCATACCACGTAATGCCATTTGGGTTGAAGAACGCCCCCGCTGTGTTTTCCCGGATCATCATCGCTGCTTTCCGAGAGTACATTCATAAGTTCCTGGAAGTATACATGGACGATTGGACCATGTACAATTTGCTGAAGGACCACGCCACCCTGCTACGTATCATGTTTGATCGGTTCGACAATTGCAGATCTCCTTGAACTTGAAGAAATGCATCTTTGTGGTTCCCTTCGGAATGCTACTAGGACATGTGGTGTGCAAGCAAGGGGTCTGCATCGACCCCGCTAAGGTAGCCATGATCGTCCACATGGAAGCCCCAGAAATGATGAAGCGGTTGCGGTCAGTGCTAGGGCACACGGGTTACTACAAACGGTTCATCTGGAATTACGCGAAGATCACTGCGCCTCTGGAAAATTTACTCCAGAAATTAGAAGTGTTCAAGTGGACGGATGACTTCAGGATAGCCCTTGACACCCTAAAGGAGAAGCTGGTAACGACACCCATTCTGGTCTATCCAGATTGGATAAGCAGTTCCACGTGCATATCGATGCTTCCGGTATTGCACTAGGGGCTGTTTTGGCGCAACCAGGAGAGACGACAGTTGACCACCCAGTCTACTTTGCCAGCCGAAAATTGTCCAATGCGAAGCAGAATTACACCACCACGGAGAGGGAAGCCCTCGCAATGGTGTACTCACTCCAAAAGTTCTGCCACTACCTCCTAGGAGGTAAGTTTAAGTTCTTCACTAATCACTCCACATTGAAGTACTTAGTCAATAAACCTGTGTTAGAAGGACGGATATGAAAATGGCTTCTACTCTTCCAAGAATTCACCTTCGAGGTGATTGTCAAGGTCGGGAGGCTGAACGTCGGGCTCGACCACTTATCCAGGTTAGAGACGGGGGAGAACGGGGGCTCTCTCGATGATCAGCTCCCTGATGCTGATCTTTTCTGGGTAGAAGCCATCCCAGATTACTTGGCTAACATCGCAACTTACTTAACCACAGGGCAGTGCCCTTAGCACTACACTCCGATCCAGAAATGACACTTGGTCGTCCGTGCCTCCGAATATCAACTGATTGCAGGACAATTGTATAAATTGGGCCTGGATGAGATTCTATGAAGATGTGTCCTCTACGATGAACGTGAGGCCGTGCTGTGGGAGTGCCATAGCGGCATTATGGGAGGACATGTGGGGGCGAAACCCACCACCAGGAAAGTGCAACAGGCTGGACTCTGGTGGCCGACGGTCCATGCAGACAGTAAATCATTTGTAAATAAATGCGATGTCTGTCAGCGAACGGGGAGGCCCTCTCATAGAGATGTGTTACCGCTCCACCCGGTGAACATGTTGCAGCCATTTGAGAAATGGGTGGTTGACTTTGTCGGCCCCATCGCCCCGGTAGCTAGGCATTCCAAAGCCCAGTACATCATTACCGCCACTGACTACCTCACCCGCTGGGCTGAGGCAACGACGATACGAGATTGTACGACCAATACAACAGCTCGGTTCATCTTTGAATATATCATTAGCAGGTTTGGCTGCCCATGGAGCTTAACCAGTGATCAAGGTACGCATTTCATTAATGAAACAATCAAATCGCTGCTGGACACCTTCATGATCCAACACAACAAAAGCAGCCCATACCACCCGCAAGTCAATGGCACTATTGAAGCGTTCAACAAAATCCTCGAAAAGGGTTTGACTAAGATCTGCAATGCCAAGTTGGATGATTGGGACGAGCGATTGCCAGCTGCACTATGGGCCTACCGAACTACGGTGAAGCGTTTGACCAATCAAACACCGTTCCAGCTAGTGTATGGCCATGAAGCTGTGATTCCCGCTGAGTTCACCATACCGAGTCTTCTAATTTCCACATCCCTAAAGTTCTCGAAAGAGGAATCACTACAGGAGCACCTCCATGAATTACAAGAACTGGACGAGGCCCGGTTTCTGGCCGAGTTTCACCAAAAGGTTCAAAAGGATAGGCAGAAGGCATGGCATGATCGCCACATCAAGAGTAAAACGTTCCAGGTTGGAGGTAAGGTTCTCCTATACGATAGCAGGTTTCAGAAGTTTCCGGGAAAACTGCAGATGCACTAGTTGGGACCCTACTTCGTCGCCGAGAATAGGGATTTCGGAGCCGTTCGGTTGGCTCAACTGGACAGTATTGTTTTACCTGGGTGGGTGAATGGTGCACACCTGAATCCCTACCATGACTAAGGTTCTTTCGCTTTTCATTAATAACTCTCGCACCCGAGAGAAGTCGTAGAGTAGCGTAGTTGAATAGCTCTCCCACAACCGAGATGAGCATAGGTAGGGTTCGTTGTCCATGCATAGGTCGTCAATAACTACTATGTTGCGGGGACTGCACCTCAACCGATTGTGTTCGGGGAGGGGCATGTCTAGCATGTCATCCCTGTAGGATACACAAACGTGTCAAGTGTCAGTCCATATCATTTCACTTAGTACTTGTGTCAGTCCATAGGATCGCCTAGATTTGCAACATAAATTGCCATAATTAGAAGTAACCTTGCAGTAATCATTTTGCCATAATTCTAAGTAACATCAGTTGTTGCGTCCGCCCATTTTCCCATACCACCGTCAGCAGATGTATGAACACACCTCAGCAGGCGACTGATCTCACGATTATCACCATGGAGGATGCCAGCAGGAATTAATTCATTATGGGGTCTCATCAACCTCACTCGTGCTAGTTAATTACATAACCTGCATGAAGAAAAGCGCGAGAATGTTGGAGAAGTTAGAATTAGAAATTGGAGTAGAACCAGAGCAGTAGAAGTATCCAAAATCACAGAGCCCAGAGAAGGCACCGAAACCGATTCTGCAAGTGTATCAACGCCGAGCAAAGATGACAAGAGCCAACCCAGCAGTCGTAGAAGCGTAGCTCAATAGTCAAATTCATAAAACAGAGTCCCTTGTCGGGAAATACGATAGTGCTGCCCTCATAGATGCAGACCTCACGGACTATTTCGAGTTCCCAGCACTTAAGTGCCCAGTGTATATGGAATATTATACCACAGAAGCAAGGCATGTAGCAAACATAATTTTTCCAGAGTTCCGAGGCCTACAGCAATCCTCCATTCCAAATTTAAGAAATCTGCCAGTATTCGGGACAACAGGACTAGCCATGCAATGTACCAAGTTCTTGCTCAGTCGCATCCAGAATAGGTCATTGTGGTTGGGCAAAGAAATTCCAATCCACGCTGAGGATATCCACTGGCTCATAGGGCTCTCACAGAACGGCCCAGATGTATCCTCTGCATGTCAGACCACTTCCAAAAGAGCAAAGAAGTCGAGAGATGCGGACTATTATGCAAAATATGGCACACAACGGGGAGGAAAGGGAGCAAATATGGAGCTTATCAACAAGCCCAAAGTCAAGTTCGCATGCTACCTCATTTCCAGTAAGACAATGAGGCACTACACGAAGGGAGAATGTACCCTGGATATTATTTCCATTGCAGAGCACTGCGTCTAGGGGGCTAAGTTGAACTGGTGCTCCTTCCTGCTGAAGGAGCTGTTCGACGCATGCAAAGACAATTACAAGAGGGCCACAAGATTTATTTATGGGTATTTGATAGTTTCATTTTCCATGTGGAAGTTGCATACTCCCCTCGTCAGGACACCAGCGGAAATAGTGGAGGGTCAGCCTCAGGCAATGAATTTCGTCCCGTGGAAGGTGTCGGGTGATCCCAACACTAAAGAGGTCAATGCAGAGGCATTTCGAAGTTGGTATGGCTTAATGACAGATGTGGTAGCAGGCCAACAGAGGGTGCCCCAGAATCTTCTGGACGAATACAACGAGCAAGTATGGTTCGGGGTCAGCCACAGGCACACCTTCCTTCGACCTAGTTGGGTGTCGGAGGAGACATTTCACATGCGGCCACTGAAGTTCTAGCTCGATGACGCAACCTTCCACAATGAAGTTTGTTCGTGGCTGGGGGTCTCGATGGAAGTCTGAAGTGGGGTACCCACATACAACTTTGATAAGATGCTACTGCGGCCACTTCCTGGCGAATCAGAAGCATAGGCGGCACAACGGGTCTCCAACGTGCAGCTCGCCCCACTAATTTGCCAACTAAACACTCAGGTAAGCATCCTCAACGAAGTGGCCCGGGTTGTCTCAAGCGGTGCCATTCCTTTCCCTGTTTTCTCTGAGTTTCAACATTCTTAGCCCAACCTGCTTCTCCATACGACTTCCATCATCTTCCCCATCCCTAATGTTTTATTTACTTCACCAAGTCTGATGACTACCCCGATGGGGGGAAAGAGCAAGCCCACAAACCCCTTAGAAGCTCCTCAGGCCAAGAGGGTATGAACCATAGAGTCGAGTCCGGTGGTGGACCTCACTGAGGAGGATTCACCCCGGCCACCGAGTCCAGGGGTGCCTATACAGGAAGAACCATTCGTCGACACAGGGGTAATAGGAGGGATTCCACCTCCACCTCCCATTAACCCCTCCGAATTCATCAAAATTTGACTTTCACCACCACGTACCATTCCACCTCCACCTACCACTCCATCCGCACCATCTAACTCATCCGCCACCGTGTCAGACCCAGTAAACTGATATCTAATCAATGGGGACCACAGGGCTGAGATTGACTCAATTACTGTAGCGGTACCACCGATCAACCTCGCTGGGGACCCCCAAGTCACTTTTTCTGATATAATCACACAGATGGTGCAAATCATTGCAGACACGGTTGAGGCACAACCTGGGCTTACTCTATTTCCACAGGCCATTCACATCGATCAGCAGGAGTGGCCAGACCTTAATATGGCGGACTTCGCCCCCCATCCGACTCCGCCGCCGTCCCCTCAAGAACACTCCACCAGATCAGTTTCCAGTGGGCAACCACTGCAGGAACGACGACTGGATCAAAGTACTTCGGGGCCCGACAATTTGGAGACGTGGGGTATGGCTCAGCTGTACCACTTCATTCAGAAGGCAGCCCAGCAGGCGGAACGACTTCATTCTGAACTGCAATAGAGGTGCAAACAACATCAGCAACAGATCACCGTGCTTACTGAACAGCGTGAGCAGCTCACAGCAGCACACAGGCAGCTCTAGGGCCAGATGAATGAAGTGGCTAGGGTGTTTACGGGGCTATGGCCGGCTGTCGAGGCTCACTACACTCGGATGCCTACAGATGTGCCAGAAATAGACATATTACAGCGAGCCATCCACCACAGAGTAGTGTTCACTGACCTCCACAAGGAAAATGCAGATCTCCAAGTAGCGTTAGTAGCACAGTCAGCGCTACCCGATCCAGAGGCAGTCTACACAACACAAATTACAGAGAAACAGGTCCAGGTCACCCAGATGCAGGAAGCTCTCACTTATGCAGCGCGTGATGCTTATGAACTCCTAAAAGGTCTCCAAGAATGCTTGACATCCCTTATGGTAAAGAATCAGTCCATTTCAGTGCTGCTGCAACAACTTTCGAAAGAGATTCAAGATGCCACAGACCCCTCGTAGTTGGACCAGCTATACGCTCAGGTGGATGCTCTGGAGGTCCAGATCTAGCAGACAGAGGCCAGCTCGACAATGGCCAAACAAGCAATTTGAGAGCTTCGTCAGCCCCTCCAACTCAGTGCCAGGAAAATGCAGCAGTTAGTCACTGAAGCCGAAACCCAAATTAGCACGGTATTCAGAACTGTACCGGCGCTCGTCGGGGAGGCATCTGTCACCAAGATCGCCGCAGAGACAGATGCATTGTTACAGGGGTGGTAGCAAGCTATGACAACCTTCAACGAGCTTAAGGCTTCAATGTTAAGCAAGGTCCCAGACTTGGGGCCCTTGTTTGGGCAGCAATCTGAAGGTGCACAGCAAGAATAGGGCACGGGGTCCAGTGGAGAGATGGAAGTGGAGACAATGATTTGTGATTGACTCGGGACGAGTCAAGAAACTGTGGTCGGGGCCTGTTGGGGCCCTTGTTTTGAATTTTGGATAAAGAACAGATTTTTGGGTTGTGGATCGACACATGGAAGCCGCAACTAAGCCGCAACTACGGTGAGTAGCGGAGCTACCGAGGTTGTGGGGGAACAGGAGATAGCTGATGAAGCTAATGCAGATAAGTGCAGAAGAAGAGAAGATACGGTAGAGGACGGATAGCGAAACTCATAGAAAACAGAGAGAAGCCGAAAGCAGCTGAAGAAGAACGCGAGAGGAACTAGTAGTTGCGATGGCGAGTGAATAAATAGCCGTCACCCATCCGAAAGAAGACACACGGATGCAGAGGGATTGAAGAGGATCGAGCGGATGCTGCAGAAGAGATCTATCCCGATAATGACATCCTTTTAGTTCCTAGGCTTCTATTGTCTATCTTTCTGTCCTATGGGATGTCTGTAACAGAATTGTAAGCTCTTCCTGTTGAAGCGATGTAACTATGGATCTAGCTGAGAGTTATCAATATACTTGCAGGTTGCTGTCTTATTATATGAGTTACATGCATGCATGATGTATCTGATGTCTTAAAATTTTATTTGCTTAGTATCTGCTCAATCTTCTGAAATGCTCTTGCGTATATGATGTTATTCATGCAACCAATTCTATATTAATCTCGAATTGCGGATCCATCCGCCACTATCGATCTATTCCCCTTCTGCATGTGGTCATGGCATGCGTTGGGTGAGACTCTCTGCTCCCCGGAGTAGGGTGAAAATGCCGGCGTGGTTCTAGACTACAACGGAATCCCTTGTTGGCCCCAATCTCTGAACCTGGGTCTTGCCTGCGAGACCTGTTTCTTCGCCAATAGTTAAAAAAACCAAGCTATGTGGTTAACATGTTTGAAAGTGTCAATGATTGGATTCCAGTATACTACCTTACTGTAAACTTATGTACAATATTACCTCAAACATGGTAAAATTTTGTACTTTGCTTACTTTGTGTTTTTTTCCTTTTTAATTCATTAGAGTTTGTAATGATTTGTTTGTATTTTTTAAATTGAATTTTGGAATGCATGGTATAATAAATTGGTTTTTAAATATTTCCTTATAGTTAAATTTGGTTTGATTGATTGGTTTTAAATTAAATCTGGCTTTGAAAGGCTTAGGGGTGATTTATATTTTAAAAATTTGTAGTATATAAAAGGAAGACATTTCAAAATCACGGATTTTAAGTAGTAAGTAAGATATCATCAAAATAATTTAAATTTTCTTAAGTTTTGGTTTCTTGAACAACATACTAATTCCACACATTATGTATATTTTTTTGGGTAAGGTGAGTAGTACCTGTTTTTCTATTCATTTTCAAAAAGGCAGATTACATAGTAAAATAAACTTCTGTGACCTCAATCTACCCTGTTGCAAAACTAGATCTATTAGCCAACAAAAGGCATTGTAAGACATAAAAAAAGAAGACTTCCAAGCTATCATACTCAGCTTTTACAGCCGCAATGTTTGTGACTTTGACATAGTTCGACAAAATGGACACACTACTACTACTAACATAATTCAACAACATAAACATAAACATAAACATATATACTTAAACCGTAAGAGTAGCAAGATTTTTGTCATCTCAACCCTCAGAAAATTCAATCGACACTGGGTGTTTAGCACTGGATTGGGCATCTTCTTTTGCTGTGGGTTTTTCAAAAATTTCTCAATTTTGTTCAGCTAGGTATTTAGTCTCTAGACTTGGAATTGCAACAGCTGAAAGTCCTTCTAAATTTCATGCATTGCAAGATCAACTTGCATGAACTCAGTAGTGTACATGATGGCTTTATCTATCAGATGCTTCATTCACTAGTATAAGTGCATAGTTTTCTGATATTGTGCAACTCTACCTCTAGTATTAGCTGGGTACAACACTATCTTTTCTTCTTCTAGATCAATTCCTTCCTCCTCAGCTTGCAGGGTGAGCGCTTCCTCTCATTTGGTCAGGATTTTCCTCACTTGAGGAGGAATTTACTAAATATGAGTCAAGGCTGAATCAACAATGTGATCGGCTTGAGGCTTACGCCCCATCCACCTTGGAGCACGAGTGAATACCTCAGCCTTCTATTTTTGTTGGCCTTGCTTCCACCCCTGCCTTCAGGTTTCCCTGTCCCCCTATTCCTTCACAGCTCAAGTCCGTGCCATTGTATAATTCCCAGTTGTAATTGGATGCTTTGTTCTCCTACACTTCCTTCTAGTGGTTGTTCCACATGTATATCACAATTTCATAAGACACAAATATGCTATTTCAATGCTACTGTAATGAATTAAACAAGCCCAACTTGTCGCGCTTACTTCCCCCATGCAAACCAATTCCCTGACCACGAAAACTGAGCATAGGACTCTCAGGATGTTCCTGGCCTATCCTATAACAAGTAAACCCACCCATCTGAGACTCAGGTCTCTCCATTGCAACAAAATACCCATTAGTAGCTAAATTGCCTCCTTCAGAGGTATGCCCTTCTCCCCTGCTGGTGGTATGATCACAACAAACCCCCCCGTTACCCTTGGCACCATGCCTCCCTTTAAAAAACATGGCTTCAATTTGTTTCCCCAGATTTCTGATGGACAATTTGTGTTTTTCCAGGGCTACCCCGCCCTCTAGACTTCTACCAAGTCCCCATCCCTCATTTTACCCATAATAATCCGGAAAACAAGGGAAATCAACTGAAAATTAACGAAACTTCCCCCTCTGTTCCTTCCAGACTCCGTCCCATGCAACTAGACATATCCTCACACATCGAGCATCATACTAACAGAAGAAATCTTAGAATCCGCAGAAAGAGCCATGTTCAAGGGAATTGAAGAAGAAGTAAGGATGGTCACATACTCTTGATCCTCTGGGCACTGACGCAGGTTATAGAATCATAGCTCAATCGTCCCCGCAGACGATGCACACAACTTCGCTATCTCTCTCACAGTGCAGGCCAAAATCAAAACTAGTCGAATGTAATCCATGCTGCTCATTCCCTGACATTTATTCATTTCCCTCGTGTGACTCCGGCTTCGAAAGGAGTGCCATCCCCCTAGCATGTGGCCGCGCCGACTAGCTAAACCATGCCACCTGCCCATGTCCAAGCTGGTCTGTCCTTCAGACATGCTTGCCTTAACTACCATATTCATTTCGCCGTTGGGATTGCGGCTACCCCACACCCCGATCAGGGGCACACATTATGTATATTAATAAACAAACAAAAATAAAATAATAATTTAAATAATTATTATTTAAATATAATAACTAAAAGAAATAAAGCCTTTATGGTTAGTTCAATCGATTAAGTGCCCATCATATAAGCATTTCGCTATGAGAGGTCATGGGGTCAATTCTCCCAGACATCCTGGGAATTGGGCTCTAAAATGAGCTTGCAAGAATGATAAAAAAATAAAAAACTAAAAAAATTAATAAAAATATGTTTAAAAATATAATAAACTTGTTTTTAAATATAATAATTTTTTTAACATTATAATATTTATTATATATATATATTTTTAATTATTATTATTATTATTATTATTATAATTTCAGTCAAATTCTATTTTAAATTATCGTAGAGAAATTTACATCAAATAACAACATTGATGTGATACATCCAGGCAACCTAGTCGGCAAAAAAGGCCAGAAGTGTCTCGGGTGCATGCCAAGGCATACGGTGCCATTGGTTATTATCAGAACAAAATGAACAAAGAGCCAATGGATACATAGCTTCATGGAGGTGGATTGAGAGGGCCTGCTGGTGGCCCAGCAAAGAAACTGATATGATTATGTAGCCAATATGCTCAACCTGAATCTCTAGTGCTCGGAGGTGGTCATGAGAGTGCCTTAGCTGACGACACAGACTCTCCAATGCATTTAGAGTCTCTTTTTTTCAGGTGTTGAATGGAATTTATATAGGAAATGAGTTCGTTAAGATCATCATACCTTTGTTCCCTCATGGTATCCAGGTTGATATGGATTTGTTAAAGTTGAACTGAGATGCCGTCAAGGGTGGTCGAAGCTTCCACATACTCAAGTGACTGCATTGGAGAAACAACCATGGCAGTCATCGATTGCTAGCTCTTGGTGGATTATGAGTTCAAGATTGGGTCCCCGTTCGGCCCGCATGCTTCCATCCCTCGACCAAATCTTCCTCTATGTGCATGACCTCGATCACGTGGCATGAGCTTTGCAACCCCGCTCTGGCTTGCCTCCATGTTAAAACTCCAACTGTCGGTGGGCCAAGTAGCCTATAGTCTAGCATTGCTCTCCCCAAAGCCACCACTACCCATCCAACCACCCGCTCCAAAACCAATGCATGAGACTGCCACCAAACCACTGGAGAATTCCTTTCTACTCTCGGAGGCGGAGATCAACCACCGCCCTTTGAAAGATGAAACCACTAGCAAGTCAGGAGGGCCTCTGATCTCAAATCAACACCGCACAAAGGTCAACTCCTCTGTCTCTGCAACCCCGTCCTCCACTACAGACTGGAAGGAACACAGAATCCACGCACCTAAAAACACCTTTCCCATAGGTAAGCCAAACACAATTGTCTTCTCATCACCCTGCTGCTCCTCTAGCTCCTCGCTTCCAAGATCCTGCATATATCAAAATCACCATCCCCAGTTCCCCGTCTCCCGCGTCTTCCACGATGCCTCCTGCCATTGAAGCTCAAGCCAAAGCTTGAGAACCAATGCAGGTGCACAGAGAGTAGATTCCTCACGAGCATCCACCATCGCCTAAACCTTCATATTTCTCGCCCGCTCGTCCAAACACCTTATAAGTGCATGTCGTCTGTTGCGAGACCTCACATCTGGAGGGCTCATAACGTTCAAGCGTGGGAGTTAATGACTCTCGGTGGCATGTGGTGTTAGGCCTGCCCGTCCTGTGCTTCCAGCTCCCATATGTCCATCGGACATGACACCCCATCAGAGATTTTATTTTTTATTTTTTATTTTTATCTTTCTTATTTGCAATAAAATATTTTAAATTTTTAAATATATTTATATAATGAAAATTAGTTTAAGATATTTTAAATTTGGTTGTAATGCATGGCTTCCCTCGGCTTTTTACACAAAGCCTTATTGTACCTGTATTTAAAAATGGGGATAAGAGTGTTCGATCTAACTACAGGACCATTATTGTTAGCCATATCCTGGCCAAGTTTTATGGGCTCATTTTGGAGAAGAAGCTTAGCCTTTGGCTTGAAAGCTAGGGAAAAAGAGCTGAAGGACAAGCTGGTTTTAGGAGACATCACTCGACTATTGACCATCTGGTCACTCTTAGAATCATTGTAGAGTAATGTCGCAATAGTAAAGCCGATCTCTTCTGTTTCTTTGTGGACTTTAGAAAATATTTTGACACTGTTCCTCGAGATAAACTTTGGGAGAGACTTGAAGAGATCATGGTCCCTCCTTAATCGAGGATTGTTGTGATCTGTCTCTACGAGATCGTCACTGCCAAGCTTAAGACCAATGAGGGGTGGTCTAAAGACATTAAATGCAATATTGGAGTAAATAAGGGTGTCCCTTATCCCCTACCCTTTTTGGCATATACATCGATAAGCTAGAGTAGTGTCTAGAATCTGCGAGGTGCAAGGGCACCGAGCTTGTTGGTGTTCTCATTACTCTTCTCCTCTATGCCGATGATATCATTCTTCTTGAAAAAAGACATGATGACCTTGACAAGCAGCTTCAGATTCTTCATGACTACTGCTCCAAGATGGGTATAGCAGTTAATACCGACAAGACTAAAGTCATGATCATTAAATCCAAAAATATCGCCCATGGTAGTTTCATATATAATAACCAATGCTTAGAACATGTTTCTTCTTATAATTATTTGGGCATTGACTTCCCTCATCATCTCAACTGGAATTATAGCATTGAGAAAAGGATTATTGGGGGCTGGAAAGCTTATTATGAGCTTGAAAATAGTAGTAAGTGAGTTGATCTTTACATTTGGAGTAAAAAGAGGTTCCTCTTTGAGACCCTTGTCACCCTTGTTGTCTTATACAAATGTGAAGTTTGGGGTTGCAGTATATCCAGAGAGTCATGGAGGAAGATTGAGATGATTCAAAAGCAATTCATAACCTACAACCTTAAGATCAAGGGAAATACTCCCTATCCTATCCTCTTGATCGAATCTAGTTTGTCCCCCATTGAAAGTATAGCTATGTTTAGATATCTGATGTTTAAGAAGAATCTTGAAAACATGCAATAAAAAAGGCTCCCTAAAATTGCTTCTAACTATAGCCAAAACCCTCACCTTCGGCTCAAGCGTGGGTGGCATAAGGATGCGTAGTTCTGGCTCAACCATTGGAGAATTAAGGATGAGCTCAGTATGGGAAGCAAAGATAATATAAAAAATACTATTACCTCCAAGTTTAAAGACAAGTTGTGGGAGGATGAGGAGCTGGAGGGTAAAAGAAAGCTAAGATACTATAAGGAAGTGATCAACCCCACCTTTGATAATAAGAATTATCTATTTGTGTTGTCCAACAATAAGAAAAAAAATAAACATCGCTAAGATAAGAACTATTCCCATGAGCTTCAGAGTGAGACCGAGCGGTGGTCTATTTCCAAGACCCCCTAGAATGATAGAATCTGTCAGATTTGCGATTCTAAGCAGGTGGAAGATGAAAAAGACTTCCTTTTAGACTGCCCTACTCTTATTCACATTCGCTCTCAATTCCCTACCATCTACCACACTTCCAGTCTTCTTGACCTATTAAGCCAGCCCACCTATAGTGATCTTGGAGCACTTTATTTCCCTTCTCTTTGACCATAGAAACAAGATTTTGAAGAATCAAACTTAGGTTCTTTCTCCTTTCTTAAGGTCCAATAGACCAAATTGGTCTTATTGGACGGTAAACACCATCATCATCATATAATAATAATAATAATAATAATAATAACTTATAAACAATAATTTTAGATTTATTTTTTATTTTATTTAATAAAAAATTATTGAATTTTTTAAAATATTAAAATTGAAATAAAGGTAAATTTTTTTAAAAATTATGAAATATTTTATTTTTATATAAATACATTTATTAAAAATTACTTTTAAAAATTTATAATTTAATAAATTATTTTAAGAAAGTTATAAATTTTATAAAAAAACTTAAATATACATTATAATAATTTACATTCAAATACCCTATATATTAAAAAAATTAAAAAAAATATTTTTTATAATAAAATAATTTGAATATATATATCATTTTCACAAATACATAATACCATCATCGCAATTAAAAATAGACTGTACCGTCCTAAGATTTGAATCAATTATAATGGCAGGAATTATAATATTCATGTAAAAGTTTTAATGATTGTTTCTTCCTTCACCGTTTAAAAAATATATTTTTAATATTTTATTTATAATTATTATTTAAAATAATATTATGATAATTATGTTTACTTTTTATTTTGGAATAGGGTTAGAAGTAGTAACAATTTAAAAGTTACGATTTAGTTACGATTTATTTTTAAGGTGGTTATGTTTTTATTTTTTATTTTTTTAATTACATTAATTAATTAAAAAATATATGTGAATAAGTGTTATGTAAAAAAAATTATAATTTTTAACATATGATATTGATAAATTATAGTATTGTAACTAATTTTATTTACAAAATGTAAATTTTATTTTTAAAATTTTTTATTTAGAAGTGATGATTGAAGTTATGTGATTCATTTCACTAGTTTCAATCCTATTTCTTCACCCCTGTGAACATCATCCGATGCGATGAGTGCTAAGTGGACTATTTAAAAATCATGAAAAGTTAGTCCATTACAAATACATCTCATGGAAATGGTCATAGATTAATGTCTTATTTAACGCACTTGAATCCCAAAAATGATATCTAATAAATGCATTGAGGAAACCCCTCATATTTAAAATACAAAGAGTAAATGGATCTCTACTGGAAGGTTCATGAGGCACAATACTTGCTAAGGTTTTGCAAATGGGGTAGCAAGCAAAGTGGGTTTGATTGTGGGGAAAACTCCACAGTTAAGCGCGCGCTTGAGCTAGAGGAGTTTTGGGATGGGTGACCTCTTGAGAAGTCCTGGTTACCGGGTGCAAGCCCCAGAAGTGATGATTGACGCTATGTGATTCATTTCACTAGTTTCAATCCCACTTCTTCACCCGTGTGAGCATCACCCGATGCAATGCGTGCTAAGTGGACTATTCAAAAATCATGAAAAGTTAGTTAGTTACGACTACATCTCATGGAAATGGTCATAGATTAATGACTTACTTAACACACTTGAATCCCAAAAATAATATCTAATATTATTACATGTTTTTATAATATATAATAATAAAATCATAATTTAATTAATTTTTATAATAAAAATAACAATAATAAAATCATAACTTCATTAGTTTTTATAATTATTTTATAAATTTGACAATATAAAATATAATATAAAACAAATGTTTTCATATTCATCAAATACAATATAAAACAAGTGTTTTCATATTTATCTTAAATTGATGTTTATTAACTTTTAAACCATAATTTAGTTAATATAATATAAAACAAGTGTTTTTATATTTATCTTAAATTAATGTTTATTAATTTTTAATCAATTATTTAGTTTATGATGATGATGATGGTGGTGGTGGTTAACGTTCACTAAGACCAATTTTTGGTCTATCGGACCTAATGAAAAGAGTTATTTAGTTCGATTTAAGATTTTATTCCTATGCTCGAAAATCTTAGAGAGAAGCCTCCTGAGCACACTATAATTTTGACATCTTAAAAGGCTAGGAAGGTCAGTATTGCAACAAATATTATGAAATTGAGCTCTAATGTGGTTGTATGCGGGGCACTATAAGAGGAAGTGATTTTCATCCTTAATGTTCATATTCTCACAGAAATGGCAGATCCTTTCCATCCATGGTGTTTTAGGAATTGCCCAACGACCTGTTTCACTATGGAGCTCATGAGAGTTCGTTCTAATCTTGGATATATTAATTTTCTTCTTTGAGCTAGTTAAAAAAGAGAGATCTTTTGATCTTTTAGGGTGGGGTTGATGACCTCCTTATAATATCTTAATTTTCCTTTAGCTGCTAGATCTTTTTCACACCACATTTTTTCTTTGAACTTAGAAGTAACAATTTTTTTAATGTTATTAATGTTTTGCAATGCACCATTCTCGTCGATCTCCCAATGGTTTAACCATGCCCTGGTGTCTTTATACCAACCTCTTTTAAGCCTTAGGTGGTTTTGGCTGGAATTTAAAGCTAGCTTAGGAAGTCTATGGTCTCCTATGCTATTGATAGGGGAAAGACCCACTTCTATAAGGAGGATAGGATAGGGTGTATTGCTTTTAATTTTAAGGTTATATGTGTTGGTGTCCCGTGTTTTGATAGTTTGGAAAATCAAAAGACAAGGCAACATCAGAACCAATCTTTAGAGTTACAGGATCTAGTCCTATTGCTCTCAGAGAGGGATCTCTCAAAGTTTGTTTGCAAAGGTTTATCTTGTGTGCTTAGAGTATTGGTTTTAGACTAGTTATTAAGTGTAGGTATTTGTTTGCTTGGTTGGATTGAATTGATACATCAGAACATAAAAGGTCTGGGAAAGATATATAGGACAGTAAAATATCTGTTTCATTGGGCAATGGAGTCAAAAAGAGGTCATAACACACTTCTCAAAGGATATAGGATATCAAAGGGAAAATCTAACTTGGCCACGGGATCCTTTTGTTTTTGGAATGGAGTGAACATTAATGATTTGGAAAGAGAGTTTTAATTCTCAATGAAGGGAATTTGAAAGCATAATTTGAAACAATAAAGAGTTCTTTGATAGACAGGGCTAACCATAAATTCTACAAATCACACCTTTAAGTAAACAATGATTTCGAAACAACTTTCAAAGTAAAATCTAAGATTCGGGGAACACCCTATTTCCTCAAAGATTTTATTCTAAAGGACTTTAGAAAACATATAAGATTTACTGATAATCACAATCATAGAAGAGGGAACACCTAAAAACATCTATGATAATAATTATAATGACCTTTAAGCCAACTGTTTAAGTGAAGACAAAGGGAAAGATCAGAACAGACCTCTCTGATTCACTATAAGCAAAGAACTTCAAAGGGAGACTTCAATAACAGTTTTTAAGTGGCAACAGACAAGCAGGGAAAACCATCAATCATGCTGAAACCAATTGTTCAAACTATTAAGGAAATAAACGAGCATGAAGACTAAAGAGAAAGATTAAAGCCTCTAAAATACTTCAGCAGAAGAAAACATAAAACAGTGAAGGATGAACAGGTCTAAGGTGCTTCCAGGAGCCATTTCTTAGCCTAATACTTTCTATCCTATTGTAGTAAGAAATTATGGAACATAATGAAAACAGGGGAAAAACATGAAACAGTTCAGAATACTTCACCAACAGCCAAGCTCATGAATCCAATGGTAGAGCCTTCTTAGGAACAAAAATGCAACAACATCATCAAGATCTCCGAGACTTCAATTTGTTCTTCAACTTCAAAGGACTATGTATTGATTTCAGAGAGCTTCAATATTACAGCTTGTGATCAACAACAACCAACCCCTCACTCATCTTCTGAAGAATTATATATAGAAGGACGAGGAGGTGAGATCTGATAAAAGATCTCATTTACAATTAATACAGACTTAAATGGTTTCTGGGCCTTTGAAGGGCTCAATGAAGAAAATTACATACATATCCTCTGTATTAAATGTTTTTACATAAAGATTAAGCTCTATGGGAGGTTTTGTTGACCTTTGAGGCTCTGTGCGATGTCGGGGTTACTTTGCAGATATTTCTGCATTTACTTCCTTGCAGAAGTAACTCCCTGGCTATGCTGAAGGAAAATATCTGATTTCATGCAATAACTTCGGCCTGTATTTGATTTCTTTGAGGCACAAGTGTCTTTGTGGTAGCTGAGAAGAATTGATTCACTTTTAACTAAAGCGATGGGGCTTTCTGTCTGATAAAACACTTCTGATTTTTCCTTAAAACTGTGTTTAAATCCAGGGATTAGGCTTTTGATAGACATCTTAGATATAATCCCCACAAATCTATCTCTTAATCCTCTGTTTTGGTGCATTCTGGTCTTCTATACTGATACTCTTGATTTGTGATTGACTTGCTGTGTATTTCAAATGTGCAAGACTGAAACAGGAATCGAACGGCATCGATGCGTTATGAAACACCGATGAAACGTGCATTTAACAACTGTGAATGATTTCCCTTGAAGGCGAGAGGGTCGCCA
Source organism: Pinus albicaulis (assembly GCA_034641835.2). NCBI lineage: Eukaryota > Viridiplantae > Streptophyta > Pinopsida > Pinales > Pinaceae > Pinus > Pinus albicaulis. Next base: position 1,410,548,632 of record CM076579.1, on the reverse strand, counting down.
CCCTCAGCCCGCGAATCTTCTTCAGAATGGCGGAAAACCATTTAAACCCTGCAAAAATACAAACGACTATTACAAAATCCTGCATATATAGGTTGACTGCTGCAGAGGCATGTGGAGGAAGCGTGGCCGTTGGATGGCATCATCCAACAGTCAGGATCAATCGGGAGAGATCGTGAACTGGGCGACAGAAGATTGAATCTGAGCCGTCGATCGCGCAAAGATCGACGGTCGGGAGCAGAGGTTGAAAGTCAAATGGAGGAATCAGGCGATGGAATATGGACCATTGATCTGCAGATCAGATTGACGACAGAGATTGATTTTCCGTCGCACAATAGCCCGGTTATCGCGTGGGCATCTTCGTTAATTGTCGGGCATCTTCGGCGAGCGATCACCGTTGGATGGCCCGCCCCAGATCAGACGGTGGACAGCGATATCGCTGGGCATCCCGGTCCGAATGTTAATGCGCGATGGATGGCAGATGGACGACGGTTTTGCAAATAGTACAGGGGACGCGTGGCGGCAAGTGTATGGAATCGTTGGCGATCAGGGGAAAACAACTTTTCGCCCAAGGGCGGTGCGATGGATACTGCCAGTTTTTAAGAGCGGTGAATAGTTGGCGGGGACCACCGGAAGACGCAATCCGCACCGTCCGATCCGCAGATCAGATCGACGGTGCAGAACGATTCAAAAAATGGTACCGGCGGAAATATAAAATAATTTAAAACCCAAGTTTTTTAAATTAAAACAAAGGTTTAAAGTTTTCGGGGCGAAATATTTGTTTTAAAATGGATAAGCACCTGACTGACTCAATGCCTGGTTCTGGCGCCAGGGCGCATGGATAAAAGGGTTAGGGACTTGGCTGAAGGGGGCTTAAGTCCAATACATAGAAAATATGTATTTTAATGGTTTTTCAAGGATTTTCGAAGGAATTTGAGGATTCCGATAAGGCTAAGAAGGGGTCTTAGAACCTTATTACGGATTTTCATGAAGTAGAAAGGGGAGAAATATGAAAATGAGGGACTTTCACGGGAAATGGGGGAATAGAAAATGAGGTTAGTTTTTGGGAGAAGAGGCATGGGAAAATGGGGTTTGCAGCAGCATTTGGGCTTTGGATTTTAGCAGGATTTCAGAGGTTTTTAAGATGTAAACAACAATATAGGATCTAGACAGAGGCAGGAGGCCTTTAAGAGTCTTCAAGAGCCAACAATTTTTAGTAATAAAATTTGTTCCTTGAAGGCTCAAACAGTCTTAGCCACCTTTTTCTATAACAAATATTATAGGTGGCTAACAATATGTAATAAAACGCTTCTGGATTTGCTTAATCTTTCTCCAGGATTCTCTAGAGATGCTGCAACCCCAAACCTCACATCCATATAAGATAACAAGAGTGACTAAAGTTTCAAAGAGGAACTTCTTTCTATCCCATATTACGAGGTTTATCATTTTACAATTATTTTCAAGACCAAAATAAGCTTTCCACCCCCCATTAATCCTTTTCTGAATTCTATAGTTCCAGTTGAGCTTGTGATGAATATCAATTCCTAGGTACTTGTAAGAAGACACTTCCTCCAAGTTACTATTGTCATACATAAAATTAGCGTAAGTGTCCTTCTTGGATTTTATAATCATAACTTTTTTGTTTGTCAGTGTTAACAAACATACCCATTGTAAAGCAGAAATCCTTGAGAAGTCTAAGTTGCTTATCAAGATCAAATGGGCACCTTGCAAGAAGAACAATATCGTCAGCATAGAGAAGAAGGATGATGACTATCCCAGCTAAGATTGTGCCAACACATCCTGCTTCCTCTAAACAATCTTCTAGCTTGTCGATGTAAATGCCAAATAAGGTAGGGGAGAGGGGGTAACCTTGTTTAACTCCGATACTACACTTAATATCTTTCGACTACCCCTCATTGCTCTTTAACTTGGCAATTACATTCTTGTATAACCTTATAGTGGCCTCTCTTAGCTCGAAAGAAACATTTAACTCTTCTAATCTATTATATAATTACTTGAAGTTATAATTTATTTTTAAAACTCACCTTTTAAGATTCGTATTACGTCGCAAAGTGGGGTGGTGGTGTACACTCCATAGGGGAAAATAGATATATAATATGAAGCCATTGCATTAGTTTTTATTTGAATTATTGGTGAATCATTTTATTTTAGGATGTATATTTTTTATTTATTTAGTTTTAATATTTATTTAAAATATAAATATATTTTAATTTAATTATATAAAATATTAATAAATAAATACATTTTACAATTAAATAGAAATTTTGTTTTTAAAATTTTTGAAAGTAGAAATTACAAAGTTAGTGATGTTAATGAATATTAATACATATGATTATTGTTCTTTTCTCAATAACTTAAGCATGGAAATATTCAGGGGAGACACCTAGATGAGTTCAAAAAGTTTGCTTTCAACATCTTAATAGGAAGGTAAAATTTTGTAAAGGAAATGTTATATAGGGTTATAAGAATACAATATTATTTAATGGTATGGGTGGATTTAAAAAATTTTGATAGTTTATTTTGAATGAAAATTGCATTTTCATTTGAGGTATGTTATAATTTTACATTGTTAAATAGAGTATGATAAAAAATAATTTATTTTAATAATAATTGATTTATATATAATAATATTTTTTTATTTTTGATAAGTTAGATTTCATTTTTATTCAAGGTTGATGAATGTTGAGTATTGAGATATTTTGTTTTAATTATATAAAATAATATGCAATTAAATTATATAGTGATAAATTTAATAATAATTTTTTTTGAGATGAATATTTTTATATGATTTTTTAATTTATTATATTATATTTATTAGTAGATTAGATTATAAGAGTGATTTATTTATTTTTTTCTTGAAAAAATTATAGTTTTTTATTAATAATAAAGAAAAATTACAAAAAGTGTATTCAAGAAATGTCTCTAGAAACAAGTGAATGGGCATTAAGCATTCTAAATAGCAAAACTACTAAAAATAAAATATAAAATTACAATTGAGAAGATAAAATGGTTTTTATTTTTTATTTTTTTTCTTTTGAATCTTTTACCAAAACCTTAGCTATTAAACTTATCTACTCATTATTGTGAGAATAATCTAGAATAATGTAGAAATAGGAGTGGTTATGGTTTGTTGAACGAGAGTTTTAAATTAGAGTTTAGTTCCACCAGTTTAGGTTTGTTGCCTCCAATTTAGGAAGATTAGGTGAGTGCTTATGCTATAACTTTGTAATGTTGACTTTGAGCTAATGTGAAGTTTTGTGTGTGCTCTGTCTCACGATTGTGTGTGTTGCATTCCTTTACTGTATTTAATTTGGTATCAGAGAAAAGACAATATGATATACTTGAATTAATTCACACTGATGTATGTGGACCTATGAAAAATAGGTCGCTTGGTGGTGCTTCCTATTTTCTTATTTTTGTTGATGATAGATCTAGATATACATGGGTCTACTTCATACGAAGAAAAAGTGATGTCTTTGAGTATTTTAAAGAATTCAGAACTATGATTGAAAAACAAACAGGAAAATACATTAAAATTCTCCGATCAGATCAGGGTGGTGAATATAAATTAGGAGCATTTAACAGGTATTGTAAATTTCATGGGATCCAACAACAGTTCACGATACCTCATACTCAGACAATGGTGTTGCTGAGAGATGGAATAGAACACTGGTGGAGTGTGCTCGCAGTATGCTTCAAGGTAAAAACATTTCTAATTGTTTATGGGCAGAAGCCATTAATATTGCTGTTTATTTGAAGAATCGAAGTCCCACTAAGAAATTAGTTTTTCAAACTTCTTTTGAGATTCTTTATGGTCATAAACCTGATGTCAATCATTTAAGAGTATTTAGATGTATTTCCTTTAACACTGTTACCGATGAAATAGGTAACCTGACCTCAAAACGGGAACTCTAGCCCAAAAAGACTCAAAAAACATGAAAAAACACCCCAAAAACAAAAAAAGTGTACTCCAGTACGCACCTGGTTTTTTTTGAAGATCAAATTTCAACATTTTATAAAATTATGCTAAAAACAAAATTGTTTCTTGAAAAAAGGATTGAAAAAACACCCTCAAAACAAAACCAATTGATGCTGGAATAAAAAAAAAAAAATTTGTGTCATATTTTTGACATTTTTAAAAATAGAAATAACATTATTTTAATTTTAAAATTCAAACATTAAAAAAACTTAAAATTTAAGAAAAAAATAAATTTAAAAAATAAAAACATTTTAAAGCTTAAAATTTAAAAATATATAGGAATAAAAAAATAAAAATAAAAACAAAATAAAATTTTAATTCAAACATTAAAAAAAACCTAAAATTTAAGAAAAATAAAATTAAAATTAAAATTAAAAAATTAAAATATTAAAATAATTTAAGAAAAATAAAATTAAAATTAAAATTAAAAAATTAAAATATTAAAATTTCAAAATATATAGAAATAAAAAAATAAAAATAAAAACAAAATAAAAATATTATATTAAAAAAAAGTTAAAAAGGAAAGAAATTATAAAATATAAAATATAGAAATTAATTTAAATTTAAAAAAATAAAAAAATAAATTTAAAGAAATATATTAAATTTAATAAATTTAAAACTTAAAAAAATAAATAAATAAATAAATACATTATTTAAATTAAAATTAAAAAAATTAAAAATTAATTAAAAATAAAAAATAAAAATAAAATACAATAAAAATATTAAATTTAAAAAAATATATATTAAAAAAAAAATTAAAAAAAAAAAAATTTAAATTATAAAAAATTATATATATATATATATATATATATATATATTAGATTTTATTAAATTAAAAATAAAATAAAATGTTAATATTAAAATAACAAATTAAAAGGTCTGTGGAGGCGGCGTAGTGGTAAGGTCGCTCTCGTAAAGACGGGCAGGTCCTGTGCTCAATCCTGAGCGAGGGCGTGGCTCGCCGCGAGAGATTAACCGTTCCGGGCCAAGCCCACGACCTTTTGATGACGTTGTTGTAAAAAAACTAACATATGGAAATTCCTCCAACAACAATAAATCCAAAAACGATCTGCTGCGACCTGCTCTGTGCAACCTGAGTCTGGGCTCTGCCCTCTGGGCCGTCTTCGCCCCTGACCCTGGTCCTCCTGACCTCTGGGTCTCTCGGATCTGTTCGGATCCTTCTTTTCCCTTCAGATCCTGCTTCAGGGTCTCGCAGCGCCGCTTCCTCCCTTGTCAGATCTGCTTGGAGCTGCTCCTCGGCCTTGGAGATTCTTCTTCATCTCGGGCCTGTGATGCCTCGCCTCCAGTTCTTGTTCGGCGCGGATCGGGTGTGTTATTGCTGATTTATCCTTCTCTGCCATGGAGGCCCAAGGCTCGCCCCTCGGGCCCTCGCATGCCCCTCCCCCGGATGCTGAATTTGCCTTCTCCTCTCTGCTAGCTTCGCTTCCCAAAAAGAAGAAGTCTGAAGCCTCTAAGTTCGTCAAAAATCTCGATGATGTTCCTGAGGTAATCCTCCCTCCTGAGGGTCCGATCCAGGTCACTTTGTCCCTGGCAGATCGGGCCCTGGTGGGTCAATTCACGGGCCTTTGGCCCTCGCCAAAATCGACAGAAAATTGGGTCGTTAAGAATTGGATTCCGCTGATCAAGAACAAAGTCACCTCATATTTTCTGGGTAGAGGCTACTTCATGTTCGAGTTCAACACAAAGGAGGACAAAGATTTGATCTTCAGGAATGGGCCCTATTTCATGGGACCTCAGGGCCTCTACCTCAACAAATGGACCCCTGACTTTGATCCGGCCGTGGATGTCCCAACGACAGTTCCTGTCTGGGTTCGGCTCCCTAATCTTCCTGTGCACTGCTGGAACTGGGATTCCCTCAAGCACATTGGAGATGCTTTGGGAAAGTTCATTGATAGAGCAAACAACAATGATCAGTATGATTGCACCCGAATCTGTGTCGAGGTGGACTTAGAGGTGGGACTTTCGGAGGCCATCAAAATAAAGGTTGGCAGTTGGACGCATGTGCAAGTGCTGGACTACGAGCAGCTCCCTTTCAAATGTTGTAAATGCCACGTCTATGGCCATTTTGCAAGAGGGTGCCCGAACAAAGGGGAAGCAGAGAAATGAAAGGAAGATGGTTGGAACCAAGTCAAGAGGTCAAAGACAACTCACAAGAAGACTGGGGCTCAAGGCTCCCAGCCTGCCTCCATCCAGAATGATCCTCCACCAAAAAGCCAAGGAAATAGGTATGAGTTCTTAAGCTCTACAGAAGAGACTCCTCGGGAAGAAGCTAGGCAGGATAAACCCTCAGAGAAAATGACTTCAGCAGGAACAAGTCTTGAAGAAAGTGCCACGGCAAGAAATAAGGATAAGCAAACAGAACCCTCCGAGGAGGGGCATGACTCGGAGGAGTCTGAGGAGGATGGAGAAATAGGAGAGACGCAGACATCGGTCAGAAGATCTGCAAGGGGCCGCAAATCTGCTAGAGAAAAGAGAGACCAAGAAACTTATAAAGATAAGCTTCAGGGTACTCAGCCCACTCTGGAGAAACTCCTTGGCAAAAATACGAAGATGATTAAAAATTAAGTGCAAGGCTCCAAGGGAGCCCCTCACCATAAGAATAAATGATGAAGATTGTCTCTTGGAATTGCAGAGGAATGGGGAGAAAAGTGAAAGAAGAAGCAACGAGAAGCCTTATAAGAAGAGAAGCCCCATACATTCTTTTGATTCAGGAGACCAAAATGGAGGACAATGAATTTCTCCAAATCAGTAAAAAATTCTGGAAAGGAAGTAGCGGTCAAGCAGTTTCAGCACGGGGAGCCTCTGGGGGACTGGGCTCTCTTTGTAATCCTCTCAAGTATAGGCTGGTCACCGAGCTTCACAACACCCATTGGCTGTTTTTGAAGCTCCAACCTTTGGACTCGAGGAGGCACTTAGTATTTTCAATGTCTATGTTCCCACAAATATAGGGGAGAAAAGGGAGTGTTGGGACTCCATTAGGCATCTGTCGGAGTCAGAAAACTTGGAAAACATCATTGTTGCAGGTGATCTAAATCTTACCTTGCGCATGGAGGAAAAGCGAGGAGGCACAATCATAAGGGACCCTGCAAGGGAGTGGGTGGAAGACCTCATGCAGGACTGGGACCTGCTAGATATCCCCCCAGAAAATGGTAAGTACACTTGGTCCAATAAAAGAATAGGTCCTGGTCACATTGCTGCTAGACTTGACAGATGTTTGATGCAGAGTTCCTTCCTTTTGCTGGGCTTAGAATTTGGACTGCATATACTCCCATGCAGTGTTTCTGATCATAATCCCATTATGCTTGAGATGTTGGGCCACAATGATCTTGGCCCCATTCCCTTCAGGTTCAATCCTCTTTGGGTCAAGGAACCTGAGTTTCTGAATCTGGTTCTGGACAGTTGGAAAACGCCAGTGAAAGGTTCACCTTTCTTCATTTGGGAGGAAAAACTTAGAAGACTGAAAGTTGTTCTTAAATCTTGGGCCATTTCTCTTCCCTCCCCTTCAAAAGAGAGAAGGTAGGCCCAAGACTTTCTTGCCCAGCATCATGCCCAAAGCGAAGATGTTGAAATCACTAAAGAAGTATTGGATAAGGAAGCTGAGCTTCAGCAAAGCTTTCATAAAGCTTGCCTCTCGGAGGAAGAGAATTGGAGACAAAAGTCTAGGAGTTTATGGCTTAAAGCGGGAGACAAAAATACTTCCTTCTTCCACAAACAAGCTCAAGCCAGAAAGAGCTTCAACTCTATTGCAAAAATCAAGGATGGTAACTCGAGACACAAAGAATTTGAGAGCATAAAGAGAGCAGCTTTCAATCACTTTCAAAACCTGTATAGAGAAGAGGGTGTGACCGACCCAAACTCTAAATTTTTGGAGGCGGTTCCCCCTAGTATCACTCCTTTAATGAATCAACAGCTGGAAGCGAAGATCTCTATACAAGAAATAAAAGATGCTCTCTCCGACATGGAGCCGGACAAAGCCCCAGGCCCGGATGGCTTCACTGCAAGATTCTTTCAAACCTGCTGGCAGATTGTGGAGAAAGACCTCTACAAAATGATTTTGAAATCCCAAAATTGCCAGAAAATAGGGGGCAGCACCAATTCCGCTTTTCTTGCCCTCATTCCCAAGGAAAAGGGTGCTAAAGAATTTAATCGGTTCCGGCCCATCTCTCTTTGTAATATTGGATATAAATTAATCACAAAGGTAATTGCCAACAGGCTGAAAGGTATCCTCCCAGTCATCATCCCGGAAAACCAAGGCGGATTTGTTCAGGGGAGACAACTTGCTAACAATTTCATTCTTGTGCAAGAGGCGATTCACTCAAGCCATCTTCGCAATGAGAAAGGTATGGTAATTAAACTTGATTTAGCAAATGCCTTTGATCGGGTCAGACTTAGCTTTCTTTGGGAAGTTTTGAAAATTTTTGGCTTTGGAATGGGCTTTTTAAATTGGATCCATGCTTGTATTGTCGATCCTTGGATCGCCCCCTTGGTGAATGGGAGAGCAGCTAGCTTTTTTAAAGCTTCTAGAGGGCTTAGGCAGGGTTTCCCCCTCTCTCCGCTTCTCTTCGTCCTTCATGTTTCTGTCCTGAGTTTCTACCTTGATCAGAAATTGGTTGACCAAGAGATCTTGGGGCTCAATATAGCCAGAGGGGTTAAAAATGTAAATCACACCCTGTTTGCGAATGATACCCTCTTGTTAGGGGCTGCCTCTGCCAGATCTGCCTTAAGATTTAAGGAGGTCTTGGATGACTACAGTGAAGCTACAGGCAGCTGTTTAAACAAAGGTAAGTGTAAAGCTTTTTGCTGGAATATCTCTGCTTCCACCCTCTCTGCCATCTCTAGAATCCTTGGATTTTCTGCCTCCCTTTCTTGGTCCTCTTTTACTTATTTGGGCCTTCCCATCTTCCGTAAACTGGCTTACAGCAGAGACTGGATTCCTCTGTTGGAAAAATTTAAGGCCAAAATTCAAGCTTGGGGATTCTCTTGGCTAAACCTTGCCGGCAAAACTGTCCTCATCAAATCCATTCTCAGCAGCCTCCCCATTTTTCAATTCTCTGTTTTTCTTGCACCTTCAGGCATCATCAAAAAAATGGAAGCCTTCATTCGTAAGTTCTTCTGGAAAGGGGGCAATCAAAATGACAGGAAAATCCCTTTGGTAAGTTGGGAGAAAATTTGCAAGCCTCAGTTTGAAGGAGGCCTCAACTTCAAAGACCTCAGCCTCCAAAACATAGCCATGGGAGCCAAGATCTTCTGGAGGATCATTGGACCACACCTAGGTTGGGCACAAAGAGCTCTATGGAGGAAATATTTCAAGGGGAAGAGGAAGAGATGCCTGGACACCTCTCTACCCACTACAGGCTCGCATCTGATCAAACTCTGCCACAAAGCAGCCCCTTTAATCAGAGACAAAGCGTATTGGATTCCAGGAAACGACAAAGAAATTAGGATATGGGATGACTGCATCATGATGCATCCTCCTTTATCGTCTCATTGCTCTTTGCATGCGCTTTGTTTGTGGCTGAACAACGCAGGTTACGTAACTCTTTGGGACATCTCCCAGTGGGCAGGCAGCAATTGGCTGCGTTGGAGACTTCCTCCCATTCCTCTAGAGTTGACTCCCGCTCGTGATCTCCTCCTGTCTCTGCTAAATGGTAAGGCGCCTCTGCGCGTGGGAAAGAAGGATGCCCGCGGTTGGGGAGCCGCCCCAGGGCTGTACACAGTTGCGCATGGATATAAAAGCCTTCAATATCGTCCTAACGTCCCTCCTGATCTTGCTGTTTGGAAAGGGCTATGGAATTTCAAATCCATGCCAAAGGTTGACTCATTTTGTTGGCTGTTATGTCACAGAGGGATTTTAACAACTGACAGATTGAAGAAGAAAGGGTTCCAAGGTCCCTCTCGATGCCATTTATGCTGTGACAGTGAAGAGAACGCCCAGCACATCATATTAGACTGCAAATTTTCAAGAGATATCTGGCAAGGCCTATTGAGCTATTGGAAAACTGAATTCATCTTACCCATGACTATCACAGATCTATTTGCAAACTGGCGAAATCTCTATCCAGAAACGCTCCCAAAGAATGATAATTTTAAAGCTGCATGGCTCTCCTTGCCGAAATTTGTTTGCTGGCAAATTTGGCTTGAGCGTAATAGAAGAGTTTTCAGAGATGAAAGCTTAAATTCGCAGTTCATCATCATTAAAATAAAAAGCCTATGGAAAGAAAGTCTGGGGGAATATTTGCCGGAGTTGAATCTAAGCCAGCAAGACTTAGAATGGGGTGCCTCGTTGGATCTCCATTTCTCTGGCGATATAAGGCAACACAAGGACATAAAAGAGTGGCAATTCAGAGGAAAGGAGAATGATCTATCAGATCTGATCCTCAGGCAATCCAGATACTCCTTGTTTTTCGATGGGGTAGCGAAAGGCAACCCCGGATTGGCTGGGGCAGGAGGAATTATCAAAAATAAAGAGGGCATAATCGTGACAAAGTTCGCTTGGGGATTAGGGCAGTCTACTAGCATGCAAGCTGAGGCCTTGCCACTTCTGCAAGGTCTCAAGCAAGCAAAGGCTACTGGTATTTTAGATGTCAGTATCATTGGAGACTTTCAGTCCATTATCAAAGTCTTAGTGGAGGATTCCTCTCCAGCAGATATCAGATTGGCAAGAGTGATTTCAAGAATCAGAATTCTGGTGAAATCTTTTCGGACTGCATCCTTTCTTCATGTTCTGAGGGAAAATAATAAGGATGTTGATTTGGAAGCCAACAGGGCAGTTCCACTTCCCGCAGGCTTCCTCTTGACAGATGGAAGTGAGGGGTGGGATTCCATACCATAAATTTTGCTATGTTTTTCTGCATTTTACTGAAACAGTTTGTATGTCTTTTTAAGATAGGGAAAATAACGGAGATAGACTCGATAGTCTCGAGTAAAATCTGTGGATTCCCAAATTTTGGGGCCTACGATCAGTTAGTGGAAGAATGTTTAAGGGCTATGCCCAACCTAATGTAACCGGTGAAAGGCATTTTTGCCAAACTCTAATAGAAATCCATACCCGTTCTTGTTAAAAAAAAAAAAAAAACAAATTAAATTTAAAAAAGAAAAATATTAAATTTTAATAAATAAATTAATAAACAAATAAATAAACATTGTTAAAATAAAAAGTTAAAAACTTTAAAAATCAATTAAAAACGAAAAATTGAAAAAAATATATTAAATAAAAAATAAAATAAAAAACAAATTAATTTGAAAATATTAAGTTTAATTTATATATATATATACCCAATTTTAATTGAAACAAAAAAAATGAATTAAAAAATAAAAAATAGAAAAATAAATTAAATTTCAAATATAAGAATTAAATTAAAAAAAATAATTTTAAATTTTTTGAATTTAAAAAAAAAAAAAATATATATATATATATATATATATATATATATATATATATATATATATATATATATATATATGTATATATATATATATATATATATTAAAAAAATAAAAAATAAATAAAAAAAATAAAAGAATTTTTTTTATCGTGGTGGCGCCGCCAATCGGCCTCCCACCCAGGTGGTGGCGGAGGCCGGCCGCTGGGCGGGCGGGGAGGCTGCACGACCGCTAGGCGGGCGGGGAGGCTGTGCCACTTGAGCAGGAGGAATCAGCCTCCTGTGGTGGGAGGCCGATTCTGGGAATCACCCTCTCGCGACGGGAGGCCGACTCCCAGAATCGGCCTCTCGCCGAGGGAGGCCGCGATTCCCGGAGTCGCCCTCCTGCGGCGGGAGGCTGATTCCGGGAATCGCCCTCCCGCGGCAGTAGGGCGATTCCGGGAATCGGCCTCCCATGGCGAGAGGCCGATTCCGGGAATCGGCCTACCGCCGTGCAGGGAATCGGCCTCCCTCCTAGGTGGTGGCGGAGGCCGGCTGCTGGGTGGGCAGGGGGTTGCATGCAGCTTCCCCGCCCGCCAAGTGGCTGCCCTTCGCCGCCACCTGGGCGGGATGCTGATTGGCGGCGCCACGACGATAATTTTTTTTTTTTTTTAATAATTTTTAATATTTTTCTTTTAATTTGATTTTTTTTTCTTTTTTTTTTTCTTTTTTAAATTCAAAAAAATTATTTATTTATTTTTAAATTCAAATTTTTTTATTTTAAATTTAATTTGTTTTAATTTTTTGTTTTGTTTTTAAATTTAATATTTTAAATTAATTATTTTTTAAAATTTAAAATTTATTATTATTATTATTATTATTATTATTTTTTAAATTTAGTTTTTCATTTTTAAATTTTATAAATTTTTTCATTTAAAAAAAAAACAATAAATTTATGGATATTTGTTTTTTAATTATTTGCACGTGGTTTTTTTCATTTTTTTTAATTAATTCTTTTATTTTGATTTACTTTTTCAATTTTAAATTTTTTTTTTGTTAATTTTAGAATTTGTATTTTTTTTCTTATTATTATTATTTTTTTAATTTAAATTTTTTTTTTTGTATTTTATTTTTTTATCTAAATTTTAATTTTGTAATTTAAATTATTTTTAAATTTTGTATTTAAATTTTTTTTTAATTATATGGTTTTTTTTAATAACCTAGAAAAAAATGTTTTTGAAGTTTTTTTTATTTTTTATTTTTTTGGTTAATTTTTGTTTTTTTTCTTTAAATTATGTGTTTTTTTTTCAAATTTTGTCATTTCTTTTGATATAATTTTTGATTTTTATTTATTTATTTATTTTTATTTTATTTTATTTTTTATTTTTTATTTTTTTTATATGAGTTAATTTTGTTTTTTTTTTTTTTTTTTACATTTTTATTGGTTTTTTTATTGTTTATATATATATATTTTTTATCTAAGTTTTGTGTTTTATTACCAACATAAAAATCACCACTCTAAAAAAAAAAGGTTGATGCTGCATCAGTATGTTTCAAAATTAGCATGAAAATCACCGCTCTAAAAAAAAAAGTTGATGAGCTCTGCAACTTCTTCTGGGATTAGGTTTGCACCTTGTTGCAGTGCGCGGTGCATTGAGCTGCCAGCGCGACACATCAGGCGTGCGCGACGCTCTGGGTTGGCTCCTGTGGTGCTGTTCAGACTCCGCGCGACGCATCGGAGGCGCACGACGCTCAGGCTTGTTCGCGCGGTGCATCGGGCAGATGCTCTGTTCTTGTGCCTTTTCTTTCCTTCTGGTTCCAGGGTCCGTCTCTTGGGCGAGATATCAATCGATTATCTGCTGCTCCGGCTGGGGGTGGTCTCCCCATTCTCCCCCTCTGCTCTGCATCCTCGTGTGAGGCTTGCGCTCGGGCTGTTGGTTGCTCCAGCGTGCTCCTGTGGCCTCAACGCCCTTCTTTTCGTCTTGCCTTGTGCGTTTTCTGATCATGGATGTTGGTGGGGAGCCTGATCCCCCTCCTTTGCCTCCGGAGGTTCTGGCATTCAAAAATTTGGTTGCTTCTGGCCCCAAGCGCCCTCCATCGGCGATACAGCAGAAGTTTGTTAAGAAAATGGACTCAATCCCTTCAGTGGCCCTCCCCGAAGAAGATACCTGCAAGGCGGCTATGAATTTGGCTGAAAGAGGTCTCATAGGCCAGTTCACGGGCCTCTGGCCTTCGCCAAAATCGGTCGAGGAATGGACTCAAAGGAACTGGAAGCCTCTGATCAAAGAGGATGTCAAAAGTTACTTCGTGGGAAAGGGCTTCTTTGTGTTTGTCTTCGAAAACCCCGACGATAAAGGCTTAATCTTCAGAAACGGACCTTACTTCATGGGTCCCTAGGGCCTTTACCTAAACAAATGGTCTCCAGATTTTGATCCCACCTAGGATGTTCCCTCTGCTGTCCCGGTTTGGGTTAGGCTTCCCCATTTGCCTCTTCATTGTTGGAATCATAAATCCCTCCAGATTATAGGGAATGCTTTGGGAAAATACATAGATCAAGCTGCAAGAAAGGATCAATATTCTTGCGCTCGCATCTGCGTTGAAGTGGATCTTGAAGAAGGGTTACCGGAAGAAATCAAACTCACTGTGGCTGGGTGGACGCATGTCCAAGAGTTGGACTATGAACAACTACCTTTTAAATGTAGACACTGCCATGGACACGGTCACTTTGCAAAGCACTGCAAGAAGAAGGCCGAGGAACAAGTTGACAAACAAAACGGGGAACAATGGACACTAGTACAAAAAAATACAAACTCAAAAAAAGGCTCAGGTAAAGGCAATAAGACTAGAGGAATTAGCAGTTCCAAAACCAACCAAGAAATGGAAGAAAATCCAAATGGGACAGAAAGTGTCCAACAGATCAACCAAGTAAACCGAACACAGGAGAATGTGGATCAGGCAGATACTCCTTCCTCAAACAAAGAGGGAGCGGAAGCAACACAGAGTGACACCAATCAAGGCAGCCCCACCAATCCTACATACACAGAAATAGCAAGGAAAAAGCCAATGGAAAGCTTTGATTCATCGGAGGATGAAACCTATCAGCGACCATCGAAAAAAGCAGGAAGGAAATCCCGTAAAGAAAAGAGGGAGGAGGAGGCAGAAAGGCTCAAAACACAAGGAAGTCAGCCCACAATTGAAATGTCAATCGGACGAAATACCAGACCAAGGCCCTCCAAGGGAGGCCCTAACCCCCCGCACAGTAAATAATGAAATTCGTCTCTTGGAACTGTAGAGGTCTGGGGAATCCCTCTAAAATAGATGCAGTTAAGGACCTATTGAAAACAAAACCCTCAGACGTACTCATGCTCCAAGAGACCAAAATAGAAGGGCAGGCCCTTCTAGAGATCAGTAGATCAAAGTGGAATAAAAGAACGGGCAAAGCAGTCAGCGCAAGGGGTACCTCAGGTGGGTTAGCAACTCTCTGGAACGAAGACCTATTCCAGCTGAATAGCTCCCAAGAAACCCAGCATTGGATATTCACGGAACTGAAACACTTAGCAAGTAAGCTCACTATCTCCCTCTTCAATATTTATGTACCAGTTTCTTATTCTGAAAAACGTGAATGCTGGAACACTCTCAATGTTTTTTTAGAGCTGTCTTCTCCCACCAATACCATTATAGCAGGGGATCTAAATATTGTAATGAAAGCAAAAGAGAAGAGGGGGGGTTCCAGCATCAGAGATCCCATATTGCCCAAGGTGGAGGAGCTCTCTCAGAGTTGGGATCTTTTAGACTTTAACCACCAATCGACCGTTTTTTACGGTGCAATAAATGCTGATGAACAAAAAAATCATCATCACCAAAATCCTGCCTAAACTTACCTCTGATCATAAGCCAATACAGCTTCTCCTGGAAGATGAAGAAGACTTAGGTCCCATCCCTTTTCTATTCAGCCCTCTTTGGATTGAGAGAGATGGCTTCTTAGATACGGTGAAAGCAGCTTGGTCCAAATCCTTCACGGGATCCTCAAGTTATGTATGGGAGAAAAAGTTGAAAGCTACAAAACATGCCCTAAAAGACTGGATAAAGAAACCAACCCCTACTCCTACCGAACAAAGAAAAGAGGCAGTGCAGTCACTGCAGACCTTGCAAACTGATATGGAAAGTAAAGAAATCACAGAGGCTTTGTTGGAAACAGAAATAAAAGCCCAATGAACAGAATATCAATCTTTCCAAAAAGAAGAAGAATACTGGAGAATCAAATCTAGAAGCCTGTGGTTGAAGGCTGGGGATCGGAATACCTCCTTCTTCCACCGGCAATACAGAGCGAGACTGTCAAGGAATTATATAGTAGAAATCAAAATAGCAGAGGGCCATGTATGCACAGGCTTCAATCAAGTCAAAGCAGCCGCCGAAGCTCATTTCAAGAATCTATACAGTGAAGGTGCTCAAAATAATGATGAGGAAACCGCTGACTTCCTCTCCAACATACCTTCCCTCATCAGCCCACAAGATAACGCAATCCTCTGCAGACCTATCACGGAGGAGGAAATTATAAATGTAGTATGGTCCATGGAGGCTGACAAGGCACCTGGGCCTGATGGATTTACAATCCATTTCTATAAATATTGCTGGCATATTATCAAGGAAGACCTTCATAAAATGATAAGTGGATTCATGACAAAAGCAAATATAGGTGGAGGAACCAATTCCACTTACCTAGCTCTAATCCCCAAAGATACCAACCCTGAATCATTTTCTAGATACAGGCCTATTTCACTGTGTAATGCTTCTTATAAAATTATGGCTAAGCTGTTAGCTAACAAGATTAAGCCTTTACTTAAAATATTGATCTCCAGTTCTCAAGGTGGTTTTGTGGAAGGAAGGCAGATTTTGGACAATGTAATCCAGGTCCAGGAGACTATCCATTCCAGTAAACAGAGGAAAGAGAAAGGTATGGTGATAAAATTAGATATGACAAATGCGTTCGACAGAGTTAACCGCTCTTTCCTCAGCAATGTTATTCTTTCCTTTGGCTTTTCACCTCATTTTGTTCATCTCATAAAAGCCTGCATTGACAATCCATGGATTGCCCCCCTAGTCAACGGTCGGCCGACAACCTTTTTCCAAGCTCAGAGGGGCATCAGGCAGGGATGCCCTCTCTCCCCCTTTTTGTACATCTTAATGGCAGACTCCCTAAGTCGAAAGCTCAACGCAGAAAGAGTTGCTGGTAACATTCCAAGTCTCAAACCAACCAACGGAGCTGATCCCCTGAATCATGCCTTTTTTGCCGACGATTTCCTCCTCCTCGGTGGAGCCTCTATTAGAATTGCCAAAGCATTTGACACAGTCCTCAGAAATTATTGCAGAGTTTCTGGAGCTGATGTGAATGAGACTAAAAGTGAAGTTTATAGCTGGAATATAGACCAACAAGAACTTACAGGCATCACCACTCTTCTTGGGTTCAAAGGTCAAACAAATTGGGACAGATTCAAGTATCTCGGCCTGCCCATCTTATCAGGAGTTAATAAAAGATCTCTATGGAACGAAATAATATCCAAAATTAAATCCAAGATTGCAGCGTGGGGTGGCTACTGGTTGACCAAGGGAGGAAAAGTGATCCTGATCAAATCGTTGCTGTCTGCGCTTCCAATTTTCCAGGCTGCTTTTCTTCTGGCACCAAGAAATGTGATGGAGCAGA
This sequence comes from Pinus albicaulis, assembly GCA_034641835.2. Lineage (NCBI taxonomy): Eukaryota > Viridiplantae > Streptophyta > Pinopsida > Pinales > Pinaceae > Pinus > Pinus albicaulis. Next base: position 1,410,531,552 of record CM076579.1, on the reverse strand, counting down.
TCACCAAACTACTCAGAGAGTTTCTGTGGCAAGGTGGGAAGGGCAACGGGAAAAAAATGCACTTGGTAAATTGGGAAGTAGTCAAACGATCGATGGAGGAGGGGGGGCTGCACATAAGAGATCCCACACACATCAATTTAGCTCTGGGAGGTAAAATTTTGTGCAAGTTGATCCACGAGCCCACACACCCAGTAAGTAATACTCTGCGAACAAAGTATGGCATCAACAAAGCACTCAGCAATCTGAATAACAGTACCACTGCAAATTGCACACAGGTTTGGAATTTATGCCTCAAAAGCAGAAAATGCTTCATAAAACAGATCTACAGAATTCCTGGAAGAGGCAAACGAATTCAACTGTGGGCGGATAGCATCATGGGGAACGCACCTCTGGTAGAAAACGAGGACATAACAGACCTCAGAAATTGGCTAGAGCGAGTTGGAGTGAAAAGTCTTTATGATCTTTCGAATTGGGACCATCGTGGAGATTGAGCCGGCTGGGATTTTCACGGAATTCCAGTTAGATTAGCTCATCAACAAACATTGCTGGAAGATATTTTGGAGGACGCTGCCCCGGTCAATCGATTTATAAAAGATAGCTGGGGCTGGGGCTCGTCCAGAGTTTACACCACAATAGCAGGGTATAGAGCTTTGCAGGCCTCCAGAAAAATCAGTCAAACTCCGGCTTTCTGGAAAAATGTTTGGGAACCTCTTGCCTTACCAAAAGTGAACTTCTTTTTTTGGACCTTGGTCCACAACAAACTTCTAACGAGAGATAATCTGGAGAAAAGGAACATAGTTGGGCCTCACAGATGTGCGTTGTGCAGCAACAACTCCGAAACATCCCATCACCTATTTATGGACTGCATTTTTGCAAAAGAAGTCTGGGGGTTCATTTTACAGGACTTTCAGATTCCTTCCCCTCTCCAAAATTCTGTTGCAGAACTCTTTGCCTCTTGGAGTCATTTCTACCCCCATCGAATCCCTCAAAAATCATTTTGGCGTAAAATCTGGACAGCAATTCCCAAATATGTTTGTTGGCAGCTATGGTTGGCTCGTAATCAACAGATCTTCAAAGAGGTGCGGCTCTCCCCGCTGCAAGTTGCGGCAAAAGCCAAGTCCTTTCTTCTGGAAGCTTCCCAACAACAGTATTTAAAAGAAGATCCTCTGCTTCTGCCCGAAGAAAAGAGGTGGCTAGGCCCTCTAGTGCCTCATCCGAGCAGAGTTTTCCCCTTTCCTCAAAGTGGTAATCCGGGCTGGCGCTTAAGAGATAATGATGAATCCTTTCAATCTTGGTGGCGGTCCCAAAAATTATCCACATTCTTCTTTGATGGGGCGTCAAAAGGGAACCTCGGTGCCGCTGGTGCAGGGGGGATCATATACTCTCCGGATGGTTCTTCAAAAGTTTTTTTTGTTGGGGATTAGGCCAGAAATCCAACAATCAAGCAGAGATTCTCGGGGTTCTCAAAGCTTGCCTTATTGCACGAGACAAAGGTGTTAAAGATCTGCAGGTTTTCGGAGATTCAGAGATAATAATAAAAAACTTAAACTTGGAAGCTCGGTTCAACAATGTCAGCCTCAACAAAACTTTGGACAGATTGAAGAGAGTCCTCCTAGACTTTGACAGCTGAAAATTTTACCATATACTCAGAAAGTCAAATAGCGAAGTAGATCAGATGGCAAACAAAGGCAGCGCTCTCATGAAAGGGCTGCTAATTGTAAACAATGAAAGTTTCATTCAAATGCCCTGAAAGTTGTAATAGATTAGAAGCTGCAGAAGGTAAAAACTTGCATTGTAAGCGGGGACACCCCGGAAAATTTTCCAGATAAATAAAATCCATATATCCGTTTCAGTTTAAAAAAAAAAAAAAAGTTGATGCTACATCAATACGTTTCAAAATTAGCATGAAAATCACTAAAATTTTAAAACAAATATTCATACTTCATAAATAAAAATATTAGAGTGTAAAAATGTGCAAAAAAAAGGGGATGATTCTGCATCACCACTTTTCAAAATCGGGCGCTTTTATGCTACCAAAAAAAAGTAGGTAACAGTGAGGTTACTTATTTCATCGGTAATCGTGTTATTTGCACATATTCCTAAGGATAACAGAAGAAAGCTTGATGCAAAGTCAATCAAGTGTGTTTTTATTGGGTATTGTACAGATCAAAAAGCCTATAAACTATTTGATCCCAGTTCACATAAACCATTTGCAAGTCGAGATGTGGTATTTCATGAGAAGGTTGATAAAAGTGATACACTAAATGATGCTTCGCATATATCTAATGATGATCATGTAAAATTTGATACTTTGGTTAAACAGGAATAGGAACAGGTAGAGGTACAGGTTCAAGATCAGAATGAAAGCAGCATGAGCACATCCAGTAGCAGTGATTCATCATGAGAGGAAGATTCACCTCAAAGCAAGAGAATCATGGATGGAACTCCAACAGGTATTGTAGAACCAAGAAGGTCAACTCGACAAACCCAACTTCCTGCAAGGTATAGAGATTATGTCTTGATGTCTAATATCATGAATGTTGTAGAACCAGTTGATTATGAACAAGCTAAAGAGCATGAACAATGGAGAAATTCTATGAATGATGAATATGAATTTCTTATGAAAAATCAAACATGGGAATTAGTTGAACTCCCTGAAAACAAAGTTCCAATTGGAAGCAAATGGTTGTATAAATCTAAATTTAAAGCAGATGGTAGCATTGATAAATTTAAGGCGAGATTAGTTGCAAAAGGATATGCTCAACAAGAGGGAAATGATTATGAAGATACTTTTGCACCAGTAGCTAGATTGAATACAATTAGAGTACTGATTGCATTAGCTACAAAACATAATTGGAATATACATCAATTGGATGTCAAATATGATTTTCTGAATGGTGATTTAAAGGAAGAATTTTATCTGGTTCAACCTGAAGGATTTGTCAAATAGGGACAAGAGCATCTAGTCTGCAGGTTAAGAAAAACCTTATATGGTTTGAAACAGGCGCTGAGATCATCGTATGTAAAGATTGATACCTTCTTTCATCAGAATGGGTTTGTGAAAAGAAAAAATGATCCTAACTTGTATGTTAAGAAAGATGAAGAAGGAAATGTTACTTTAATATCTTTATATGTGGATGATCTCAGTATCACAGGCAGTGCTTACAAGTTAATTGAAGAAATTAAAATTCAGCTGTCTCAAGAATTTGAAATGAAAGATCTGGGTGAATTGCATTACTGTTTAGGAATTGAGGTACGAAGAGAGCCTGGTAAAACATTGATCACTCAAAGTCAATAAACAAAGAAAATTCTTAAAAAGTTCAATATGAGTGATTTCAAAGCTATGTTAACTCCCTTAGAACATAATGCAAAGTTGTACAAAGAAGATGGAACTAAAGAGGCAAATGGAACTTTATATCGTCAGTTGGTGGGAAGTCTGAACTATCTTACCACTACCAGACCAGACATTGCATACTCAGTTAGTATCCTTAGTCAGTTTATGGCTAAGCCTTCAGGAAATCACTGGAATGCTGCAAAGAAAGTTCTCCGATATTTAAAAGGAACAATCAATTTAGGTATTATGTATACTGATGAATCTGATGTTGCACTGACAGGTTTTTCTGATTCAGATTGGGCAGGAAATCCTGATGACACACGATCTACCTCTGGCTATGCATTTCATATAGGATCAGGGGTTGTGTCATGGAGTAGTAAGAAACAACCAACTGTTTCTTTATCATCAACATAATTTGAGTACAAAGCTTTAACCAATGCCACCTGTGAAGCTGTTTGGTTGCGGAGAATTCTTGCAAATCTCGAAGAGAAGCAAAGTGGTTCAACATGCATAAATTGTGATAATCAAAGTGCTATCAAATTAGCACACAATCCAATATATCATGGCAGAACAAAACACATTGAGCTGCATTACCACTTTGTACGAGAGAAGATTGAATCAAATGAAATTGATTTAGTATTTTGTAATACCAAGGATAATATGGCTGATATCTTTACCAACCCTCTTGGTAAACTCAAGTTTGAAGTTTTTAGAAGTAAATTAGGTGTTGTAGAAAGTACATTTCTCAATTAAGGGAGGATGTGAGAATAATCTAGAATAATGTAGAAATAGGAGTGGTTATGGTTTGTTGAACAAGAGTTTTAAATTAGAGTTTAGTTCCACCAGTTCAAGTTTTTTGCCTCCAATTTAGGAAGATTAGGTGAGTGCCTATGCTATAAATTTGTAATGTTGACTTTGAGCTAATGTGAAGTTTTGTGTGAGCTTTGTCTCACGATTGTGTGTGTTTCATTCTTTGTTGCATTCATTTACTGTATTTAATTATTATTTCATAAATGTAATTTAGTACCTAAACACTAATAAGAAATATGATCAATCTTCAAGGTGAAAATTTTCCGAAGGGTCAAAGTTGACCGCTAGTTGATGTGAATGAATGACGTGGAGATGGTCACGAGAAAATTGGTCACCAGCAGCCCTGACAAAGTTGGCCGCGGGAATTTGGTTGTCGCACAAGGCACATTAGCATGGAAAACCTTATTTACCAGGCTACACAATATTTAATATATAAATAATTGGTTCTGACATTTGACATTTCTTTCTGTGAGCACACCCATGACATCCTTTCCACTTTTCGGCAAAATATGGTTGGTCCAAAACACATGCATCATGTTGCTATCTTCGGTATGTCCATCACATTTCAAAATACATGTATCATGCTGCTATCTGCGGCATGTCCATCTCATACTCCTCCATACAATGCATATCTGCAAATTTGAAATTGATTTTCAAAGCACATGTATCATGCTGATATCTGCGGTATGTTCATCCCATACTCATCCATACAATGCATATCTGCAAATTTGAAATTTATTTTCAAAATACATGTATCATGCTGATTATATCTGCGGTATGTTCATCCCATACTCATCCATACAATGCATATCTGCAAATTTGAAATTTATTTCAAGCCCTCCGTTGATCTGTTGATGTTGATGAGTAGATGATGCACCCACGACACTTATCACAGGCTATAAATATACACGTACATCATATGATATTCACTTCATCGCTGTCAACATCAACAGTCAAAATTTTTTAAGGTGATTTTATTATATAATATTATGTAATTAAATAACATGATTTATACAATAATATTATTGGGAAGAAAAAGAATAAAAAGTATTATGGATAGTTGTAATTTTCTATTTTATCTTTTTATTATATTAATATGTTGTGTTTTTATTAATGTATTTATGTTTTATTGAAATTTATACATTGAAATTTTTTATAATTAAGGTAAAGTAGGTTATAGTATTAATTTTGAATGAAATTTTGTATAAATAAATATAATATTTATTTTATTTATTTGTTAAAGATTATGTATATGAATATTTTATAAATACAAAGTATCTATATGTTTATTACAAGTGTATTTTTTTATTTAGAATTTATATTTGAGAAGTTTATATATATATTTTGAAAATTTGTTGTTATTTAATTATAATTGTTATTCGGTTATTTTGATGTAAAGTTTTAATAAAAATATAAATCTTAAGTTTTGATTAAAAAATAATAGTTTTGATTTATCTATATGAAAGTAAAATAAACATAATTAAAATAACATACTATAAATATAGAATATACAAAGTTCATGAAAAATAAATTATTGTTTTATATGAAATATTTTAAAAGATGTTTATTCATTTATTTGTTTTGGATAATTGTACAAAATTGTCCTATATTTATTTGACCTTAATATCTTAATAGGGACTTCGTTTACTTATTGCATCATCTTTGGGTTCATGTATAGGTTGTAAAGCTAATGAATTCTTCTATGGAATATAGAGGTTGATTCTCATACCTTTTGGCATCACTTATAACATATAGGAATTCAGACTCTCTATACAATCTCCTCTCTTGACCTCCAATAACAATATGGTTGCAGAGGATAAATCCATCTACAAGGTTTTGCCTAATTTTCTGGCCCAAGATCTCAAAGGTAACATGGTATAGACCAATAGAATGCTAGCCACAACAATTTCCATGACTACGCTCTTCATGGGGATTTGGGCAAGGGACAATGTAGAAAATCCACACAGAAAACTGATCTTGTAATATCTTAAAACAAAATACTTGAATCTATTCCAAAAATTAACTAATTACGATCGCAAAATCACATGAACAAGAAAGAGAAAGAATTTCAATTGCACAACACAAAGATTTATCTGGGGAAAGCCTCAATTAAAAACCATGCTCTTTCTCCTCTAATTCATTGAAGAGATCTCTATTACCCTTCATATGGAATGAGACAATGATGTTGAGATACCACATGCTTCCCATTACTATGCTTTTCATGCATGTAATGAGAGTAAAATTAAGCTCGAATTATGAAGATAGAGCTTCACCTATTGTTCCAACTGCAGGTTCCTTTTTTTTTTCTAAGTAATACTATCTCTATTATATCATATTTAACAAAAAGTTACAAAGTTCGTCTTGAGGAATGGACAAGTCCATCCCAGGGGGAAAATTCAAGAGTTTGCTGCCAAGAGTTGGACTGCTCCGGGAGGGGAAACCAGTCCTTAGAAACCACATAGAAGGTGCTGCCCAAAGTGGGAAACCAACAAAGAGAGTTTTCAAAATTGAACAGAAAAAATATAGTAAAGCATTCCTAGTCTTGAACATGCTGAAAAGAGCTAAAATAGAAATTGTAAGGAGGATCTGCATGCTTGTTGCGGGGAGAGGGAGCTTCATCCAAGAATCTGCACACGTAGCCATAGTCCACCGTCTCTGAGCTTGGCATATTTACAACAGGAAGAGAGTGAGGTGAAGCCGAGAGACCAATTCTCTCCACCAAAGCGTCCAACTGCCAGACGTCCATCGAAGAGATAGTGAACACCTGGGGCTGGGCCGAGCTATCACTGCCTTTCTGCCCTTGGTTTCCTTCTGCGTCCAGGTCCGGTTTCCATCCTCACTCTTGTCGCTGGAGTCACTGGAATTGTTGTTGCTGCTAGAAGCGAAATGCATGGGAAGGGCTTTCATCTTCCGAGGGATGAAAGTAGGCTCAGGGGAGATGGTTGATTTACGAGCTCGTTTCTTGCTGCGGGAGCTGGAGGGGAGAGGGGCCGAGGAGGGGAGCTGCCAGGATAGCTGAGCATTCAAGATGGAAAGAGGAGGGCTATCATGCTCATCCCAGTCGATGGGGAGGTCGTGACCATGGGAAATTGATAGAGGTGGTTAAGAGGGCATGCCACGCCCCCCTGCTCGATGACACCTCATTCCATGGCGACGGGGCATAGAGGTCTTGGGGGGAGAATCACCTGACCGGAGGGAAAAGGAATTGCTACTTGCTCGAACAAAGGGAGGATAGAGGCAATGCTCCTAAGACAAGGCAGCAAGAACAACGAAATGCACAGCGAGCAGACAGACGAGATGCAATGCGGAGGAGAGGGCAGGGGTGATGAGATTAATAGCCATGGTGAGAGTAAATGCAGAGGCTTCCAAGTACGTCGCTTCAAGGGTGGTGGGAGGTGCTTTAATGGCCATCTCACGCCAAGAGTTAACGCTGTGAGGATCCCTAGGGAGGATCATGGGGGTGCGCCGTGTGTCCATCAACATGGCCGCCCCATGTATCCTTGTTGATCTATTATACACCCGCATCTAGGGAATTGCAGGTTCCTTCTTACTTTCCTTCTTCTGTGTACATTTCGTGGCATAGTGCTCGAACTCGTGATGGTGAAAACACTTGTTGTTGGACAAGTCTTTCTTCTTGTCCTCTTCAACTTGGGATTTCTTTCCTTAGGCTTTCTTTCCTTTGTTGACTAATGCAAAGTCTTCTTCTGCTTCTTTGGAAGAGGTCTCGTCTTTAGTGTTTCGCCTTATCTCTTCTTGCACTAAGTCAACCCATAATCGCTCCCACTCTAGTAACTTCTCCCTCCTATTTACTGAATCCTGGTAGCTATGCCAACTCTTGGGAAGGCCTAGAAGTGTTAGGCTCACTAGATCATCCGCAACAATGATATCACCAACACTTCCAAGCTCATCCTAATATTGGGTGAACTTGGTCAAGTACTTTTGTATTGTGTCGCCCTCCTCCATCTTCATTTTTTTGAGTTTTTGCTTCAGCGCCAACTTCCTATGGTCGTTGTTTTTATGAAAAAAATCTGTCAAGGCCTTTCACATATCATATAGAGTTTCCTTTCCATGGAGGTTCGAGACAATATTATCTTGAGCTCCTTCCAAGAGAATCCTTCTTGCCTTCGCTACGTTCTTCTTCCATGCTGCTAGATCTTGAGCATCTACTGCTAGATTTTGAGAATATGCTGCTGCAAGCTTAGGAATATCACTATCTATAAACTCCTTTAGTCCATTGTCTTCGAACACTGCTTCCATCCTATCCTTCGAAGTTATGTAACTTGAACTACCCTCAAGGGCATATTCGAGTCTCAATCCAAAGAAAGACATCATGATCCTGATGATGGTCCTGAAGAGTAGATCTACAAATTCAATTCACCTTCTCCAAACAAACTTGTATTCTTCTCTTCTATAATGATTCATGCTCTAATACCATGTAGAAAGTCCACATAGATTCAACTTATCTTGCAATATGCTAAAAAAAAGTACTTGAATCTACTCTACAATTTGCAGAAACAAATTAAGATCGCAAAATCACATGAACAAGAAAGAGAAATAATTTCAATCACACAACAAAAAGATTTATCTGGGAAAAGGCTCAACTAAAAACTCAACTATTTGTATATTTCATAAGTTAAAGAATATGAGAACAATATAACGCTTCTCTCAGGCTTGAGAGCTCTCTGCATTATCTTTGTTTGTCTCATTGATTCCTAGGCAAGCTTGGTTCAATACTTGACTAATTTCTTGGCTTTAGGAATCCCTATTTCCTTGCGCACTTTCCTAGGGAATTAGGCCCCTATTAACAAGGAAATTCACCATAATTATTGTGCAATACATCAAGGCTCTTCCTCTGGATCCATGTACCACCTGTACAATTTTCTGATTATACAAATGATAGTACACTTCCCTTTAACTCCAATCTCAAGTGGGTCTCTCTCACTGTGTACACAACCAAATGTGACCTCTAAAAATTCAACCACTGAACCGGATCATCCTCGTTGATGTCCTCCATTTTCCCTTTGTCCGGCTTCCCTGCAAATATAGGCGGAAACTGGGCCAGATGGGCTTCCGTGTTAGTTTTCTCATGTACCTTAGGTGAGTAGGCTAGGGGTATTTGAAAGTATTAATGAGAATTACTTAGCGATGACCCAATGATTGTACGCTCTGAGCGATGAACTGTTGTAACGGGTTCGACATCTAGGAATTGAAGAAACTGGTTGTTATCTTGTTATTACTGAGTCTGACGCGAATCAAAAAATTCATGCCGAGAACAACGTTGTCCCCTTCTTTCTGCAATGTGTTGTGAGATATTGAATCCACAACAGAGTTGAGGAGGGTCATGGCAAATGCTCCACATATATCGAACAAAAATCAAGGTACACCATACTTTTTCACTTGTCTGTAGTTTCCATGTCATGAAGATGTCAGTGATAATACAAACCAGTGTGATCCTAAGGATATAAATTTGACGATACCCAATGCTACCAAATGTGGAGTAAACACAAAAAAATTCAAAATAGAGTGAGTGCGCATCCATCTCAGTGGGAAAATTTAAATATCGTATCCATCGTGCACATGGTGGATCATATGGCATCAACATAAGCCATGGATGATGAATGTGAATACGTACATAGACATCAACCCATTCCCTATTAATCAGAAACTATCCGCTGGGGAAATTATGTGCACGGGTTGGCCTCCAAAGCCGATGTCTAACCCTTCTCTCAATATTATCCTTTATAGTGTATTAATGGCTCTATAGCCTTAGAAATATTGGTTTCCATTTTCTGGTCGACCATATATCACAAGATCTTCTTAAGTAAATTGCAATCTAACATGATCTCAGGGTTTGAGATGGCTGTGTTTTAATTTTGACAAAATCTCTAGGTTCTCTGCTCATTGAGTTTTAATGATTTTTCATTCGGAATCTATCAAATACGTGGTGTACCCTATTCAATCGTAAGAAATATTTTTGGAGCTATAGTTTTGATCCAGGTGGCTCTAGAGACTCACACAGGGTAAATAGGGCTTATGAAAGCTCAAAAAACAAAGTGTTTGGATTGATTTCGAACAAGGGCCAGAGTGTAGATCTCGCCGTTCTGATCACAGCGGTGTGAACGGTTCGTCAAACCGAGCTCGTATGCAAAAGCTAGAAGCAGTCAAAGTTTTGGGTTGACTTGGATGAGTTGGCAGCTTAAGGAGGCAAAAAATCCACAACAATCCGGCCACCAGATTCTGGCTAGCTCCACCCGGATTCTGGGCGAATTTATGGGACACTTAATTTGTCTCCTTCGGCTTATTTTTAGGTATTTTAAAAATGGATTATTGTTGTTAAATAATGAAAAAATGGGGGTGGTGGGCCACCACCCTCACCACCCCACTCCATGGTATGTCATATTATAAAAATATAAATATCATGATTCGACGGGTCGTGACCCCCACTGAACCACAGGAACTGACATTGTATATAACACAATCATTGTAACGGGGGCGGGCCACCGGCGGTGGACCCGACCCCCACACCACATGTGACACATATCAATACCACTGTTAAACATATGGGTCCGGTGGGTGTCAAACCCGCCCGACTTAATTGTCGGTCGGTCCTCTGACGGAACCCGAAACCAATGTAAAATTAAAACAAAAACATGCCCATTTTAATATTTGTTTTATATGCAAACAAAAATTTGCCAATTCGGGTGGGGTCGATGGGGTTGGAACCCCCGACCTCCACCTTGATAAGGCTGCCCACAACCAACCGCCCAACAGGCTCGACATTGTTAACTCTACCACGAATTTCAATATAAACCCTCATTTTCACTAGTGCGGGTAGAGAAAGTCAGAGAAGAGGAGTGGCACATATTTCGAGGGCGGAACCATGAGCCCAGATAATAGGGAGTAGAACCATGATTGAGCTCAACCTTCAGGGGAGCAAAATTTTTCCAGTGTCCAAATGGGACAAACTTTATGTTGATTTTTCACTATTCGACGCCACGAATCTGATGGTGTATTCAAATTTTCTATTTGACCATTCCATTTTTTGGCCACTTTTCAAAGTGGAATTACAGGTGTCAGCATTCAATGTGTGAGCAGTCGTTTTCATGATATTCGATGCCACGAGATTGATGGTACATCTAGATCCAGTAGTTTATCATCCTTTTCTTCGGATAGCACTAGGATATGAGCTATATTCCGTGTGATTATGTACTTCTTTGTCTCTTAGCTATGAGATGAATTGTGTTATATAGATCACTATTTGATGTTTGATGTGGGATCTTGTTTTTTTCTTGATGTGAGATTTAATTTTTGTCATGGATTGTTTTATGTTGTTTGAGATCCCTTTGTTGTCATATTGGTGGGATACTCATTGTCACATGTATGTTTGATTGAGATCCATTTGCTACCATGTTCAGCGAGATACTCATAGTCATCATCCATTAAGTGAAATTGTCATGCTAATAGGAGTCCTTGTTGTGAATGAGAGTTCCTGTAGCGGAACATCTCGTGGAGAAGTCCAGCCACTCTTGTGTGAGGGAATTTTCCTTGTATGACAGAGAAAAAATACCATCCATGTACATTATCACTCTTTCCAGCACTTAATGCAGCGGCCTACACCAGCTTGACACCGAGGCCCAAAGGCGTAGTCCCTCCTGGACGAACTCCGTTATCAATATCTTGTGTTTCTAATGCTCGTTATGTTTTTCTTCTTTACAACATGCATATATGTTCTTTTATGTTCATTAATGCTTTGATGCAATTCTAACACATCAGCCGAGTAAAAGGTCTTGGTTAAAAGGATATCAAGAATTTACCCGGATCAAGTTCCATTAATCCACTGGGATAGTACATTGGATTTTTTACATGGTAAATTTAAGGATTGACATCAATTTTCCCAATACATTAGTACATTAATAGAGCTATAGCACCATAATAAATATATATAGCATCGTTTTCAAATTTGGAGGATGTTGTAGCCAATAATATTCCAATGCAAGTTGAATACGATCATATGGAAATATTCATGTCAGACCATAAAATCTAACCATTTGCATGTCATATATTCGAATATTTAGAAAAGAGTGTAATTAAATTTTTATATTTGAATATTTAGAAAAGAGTGCAATCAATGTTTTTTGGTTTTGAGTTTTTTATAAATAAATTTCAATTAATCTTTAGGAAATGATATCTTAAAAAAGGTTTGTTCATGATAAGCGACGAGGATACATGATAATCATGTTTGATATATTACTAGAAATTGCACCACATGTTTCAAAAGAAACACCGTAAGAAAATAGCATAGGAAAGAGTAGCCTAGAAGAAATAAGATGTTGCGGAGAAGGAGCCATTGTGGAGGAATGAAAATCAAAATTTTCTTCCATGGAGGTAGGTAGTGAAATATTAATACAATACTACTTCCTTAAGCCTTACAAATCATGAGGCCTATGTTGAAGTTAAGTTAAATACCTTGTCTGATCATGCCAACATGAATGCCTCATGAATAAAGAAATAGATCGTGATTTTCTACCTTCAAAATAAAAGGTTGTTTTGGTGCAGTTCCTCCATATTTAATCTTGATCAATTCCTATTAAGGCACCTATTTATTATTTCCTTCATGATCTTTGAAAATATTCAAAATATCGCATTGTTCTTTACGACTGATTTCCCTCGTGTCTGCCATGTTCTTGTTTTTTCAGTATCGCTGATATGAAGTTGGTTTTTTTTGTTCTTTCTGAAGACAGTAAAAAATGTATGGAGAGGTGGATTTCATCACTTCAAGAGCAGTAAAAATAAGGCGATTGAGAAAATCACTCCAACACCGAGAGAGTTTTGGTAGCATTTATGGTGTTGGTGAACATGTCTTATTCTGTGGTGTTGGCTACTCGACATAACTTTCTTGATCTTGTGTAGAAGAAATGAATTTTTATTTATCTTATATTACATTAACCATGAAATTTCCAACATTCATGGCACACTTACCATCACATTTATAGAGCAAATTATAACAAAATATCGCACTTTTCTTATCAGAGCTAAATGCTCCTATATGCAACAACAATTAATTTCATCACTTAAGAGCAGTAAAAACAAGTTTATTGAGAAAACAACTCCAACACATTTTTAGAAAAATTTATAACACAATATCACACTTTTCTTATCAGAGATAAATGCTCCTATATGCAACAACGATGGATTTCATCACTTAAGAGCAGTAAAAACAAATTTATTGAGAAAACAACTCCAACAGATTTGTAGATAAAATTATAACACAATATCACACTTTTATTATAAAATCTAGATGCTCTTATATGCCACAACGATGGCTTTCATCAGTTCAAGAGCATTAAAAACAAGCTTATTGAGAAAACAACTCTAGCATTGAGAGAGATTTGGTAGCAACTGTTGAATTGGTGAACATGTCTTGCTCTATGGTGTTGGATATTGGGCATATCTTTCTTGATCTTGTATACAAGACTGTAAATTTGCATGTAGCTTATACTACATTAACCATGAAATTTTCAACATTTAGGGCACATTTTCTGTCACATTTGTAGAGAAAATTACAATAGAGTATCACATTTTTCTTATCATATCTAAATGTTCCTATATGCAAAAACTACCTTGGGCCTCATAGTTTAAATTTGTTCAAGGAGGAGGAGAGGGGGAGTGTCAAGGTACAAGCTATATTATGAAGAGAAAGAAGTATCTTGTTTGGGACTTGAGATAGACTCATTCTATGCACATCTAGAGTAAATCTTAATAAAACAAAACTCACCATACTTTGATTTTTTAAATAAATATCTTAAAAATTAGAATATCAATTTAATACATTTTACTCAATTACACATTTAACAATATTCATTTAAAAATACAAATACAAATTACTATTTTAAATAAAAATAGTACAACACATTTAACAATATTAATTTAGAAAAATACAAATACAAATTACTATTTTAAATAAAAATAGAACAAAGAATCACATTAATTACCATGGACCTCATGTACCTTCCTCCTAATAATTTTTAAATACCTGATGTTTGTAACTTATTCCTAATCAAATAGTGTCAATTTTGTAAAAATATAATCTAGAAGTCTCACTTTTTATAGCTTTGGTGGAAGGGTAGAGTATCTAAATTCCCTTACCCTTTAAGAAGCATCCTCAATTATTGTACCAACCACCTAGACATCCAATCTAGACATCTTAGGTTATTCTAAATTGGTCAAGAGTATAGATTTTTTAGGGTGGTGTTCTATGTGCACTAAAATTCTGATGATGTCCATCACTATGTATGGGGTTCATTGCAAACTTGGAAATATTATGTGAGTGGTTGTGATTTTTTGCTTGTGGCTGCAACTTAGTTTTGGTTGTCACCTATTTATCATGATTCAAAACTTTGTTATCATCTCATATCCTTATAACATTAGATATACTATATGAGCTAATGTGATGTTTTGTTTGTCACAGTGATTCAAAAATCAGTTATTATACCACAATATTGACTTTCTCGTTGTCTGTTTTGTTTATGGACCCTTTAAAAAAACCAGAAGAACATTCAATTTTAAATTGTGATCTCCCCAGCATCGGTGGGGGTTTCAAAAATTGGAGAGTAAATCGAGCGGTTATTGTTAGAAATTGTTGTATAAGATGGAAAAAATGGATGGTTTGTAGACAATATGGATGTCATAAGAGATATCTATTTCGAATTTTTTAGTGTCTCTGGCCACCATGCATCTAATAGGATCCATTTCAACTAAGAACGTCAATAAATCACTGTGCGAATGATAACTTGTGACATCTTTAGCCATTTTCTTTGATTGTGGATCAAGTTATAAACTAATAACTTGTGAAATCCCTAGCGATTTTCTTTGATTGTGGATCAGGTTATAAACTACAATATACTCTCTCGTCAGAAGAGTCTATAGTATATATTGGATGGAGAGAAAGGTTATGATAAAACTTGTACAAAAAAACCCTTAGGGTTGTCTCAACTTACTCTATTGTTAATTGCATAATGTCAATTTTGTAAAACTATAATCTACAGTAAGGAATGAGGATATTCATTAACAAAAAAAAATCCGACAGAGTATGTATATAGTTACAAACTGTTATGTAGTTAGAAACTATTACAATTAAGTAATTAAAGGTAAATCTAGTGTTATTTAAGAAATGAAAATTATGAAAATTCATCATTATTGCTCAAGATAAATCATGTCCTATGAAATAATTTGGAAATTTGAAAAAGATCACATATTTAAAAAAAATCATTATTAATTTAATTTTCTATATATTATGAAATACTACTCCTGAATAATAAAATAGTTGTAACATAAATAATATATAACAAAAAAAACCATGTATTTTTGGAATAATAAAATAATTGTAACAAAAGTAATATAGAATAAGAAAAACTATGTATATTTGGATGTATGAAAATTTAAATACATTTTATTAAGTAAAATTTTAAAAGAATAATGGTTATAAACATTTAAAAATAGTTTTATTAAATAATTAGTTTAGTTATAATACCATGGGTTGTTTTTATAGTTTATTATTATTTTATTTTATTATTTTTATTTTTTTATTGTATTTTGACCTAGTTAAAATGTTCTTTTTACTCTAAAAGAGGTTTGCATATCAAGACATATGATCCCTCTTGGCTCTTGGTAGCTCCAGAGTTAAGATTGATATGGGCCATCTTAATTTTAAATAAACTACATTTCACATGAATACCATGACATAGTTAAAATGTTTATTACATTATGTCAATCTTTTTATTTAATTTACTTTCATTTTTATTTTTATTTTTATGTAATTTGACATGGTAAAAATGTTAAATTGAGGTTAAAATCTAACAAATTTTTAATAGCAACATTTTAACTTAAAAGTCGCCAAAACTTAAATTCAATCTAACTTATTAAAAAGAAAAAAAACTAACACTATAAAAAACATATAAAAAACTATTTACTTGTGGATCTAATGGCTTAAAACATTTCAATTGTCTAAAATTTGATCCAATGACTTAAACATGGACACAGTGGCAGCTAGGGGAGTTGTTTTCAAATAAGAACGCCTTACAGCGTAATTAAGAGGCTGAAGCCATACTCATCACGTCGCCTGTTTGAAGGACATCAGATGTGTGATACAACATTGCCATGAAAGGCACGCCTGCAAGTTTTCAGTGTTGAGTGTGTGATTGATATGAGCAATGACAGGTTACCCTAATTTTCTGTCAATCATTTCCTTTTCGTTTCACTACTATTTTATCACTGCAAATTTATCAAAAAATTTCACTGTTCCATTTCTGAAATCCATGTCGCCATGGCTGTTTGTACCAGGGGCTGCTGAGATTCAGGTAAGAAGTCTAGGTAAGATACCTCAAGTGTTTTTTTAGGATAATTGGGTATTCTCTTGACCTTTTATTCAATATATATTTATTATCTTTGTACAGTTGGTGGAGGCAAAGATATTAGAAATGGTGCGTTACAGAGCAAAGTATGGAATGGGTAGAATTGAAAAGAAAAAAAAAAGGTATGTGTTTATCTACCATCGTTTACATTTTTATGTAAAGATTAAAAAATAAACATCTGAATGGTGGATGGAATTGGAAAGAAACCCATGGTGTATACCGTTCTGCACGTGCTTACATTTTCATGTTGATATTTAGAGAGAAATAATGAATGGTCGTCGTAATTTTAGTTGTTGCGGAGTTTGAAAAAGACATCGTCAATCGAACCTTTTGTCATGGCGAAATGTATGAAGAATCATTATTTATGTAAAACATGTAATGTTAGTACCAAATTGATTCAGTAACCACATTAGAAAAAAAGAATAAGTGATCCTGGTGGTCCTGTTATTTTGTTAGAGATATTCCTAGATAGGAATATCTTTGTATGATCCTAACAAAGTGGACTTCTTAGGATCATACAATGATATTCCTAGATAATACCACATTCTTCTAACAAAGTGATTTAGAGAATTTTTTCCTTTCATATAAAATATGGCATATAATAGCGCTATATGTATCTAAGACTTACTCAATTTGTAAAAAATTAACTTGTTCTTTAAAGGAGAGAGAAAAGAAAATTGTATGCACATATTACCTAATGACTTCTAACTAGGTTGAACCTACGACTATGAGTGCACCATGCGTTTGAATAATTTTACCTTCATTTAGGCATATCTATGAAATCTTTGAAATGGGTGACATTTTCCTTGACATTTATGCACTAGGTTGGGACAATTGTGAATGGAATCCATGATCGTGGAGCCACACTCTTGCTAGGGATGCTACATCATCACTCTTTCCACTTGAGTCTTGGACTACTTAGTTGGATCAAATTACTCTTCATATGTGCATCATTTGTATCTCATTGACCACACCTCTAGGTTATTGAGGTAGTTGAGGGCTTGGACTGAGTTTTTATAGGTTGTCACATGCATGGACCATGTTATTACAAGTTTTGGACTAACATGTTATAGTTGGTTATAAGCTGTTCAATTGGTTATTACCTTTGTACTTTTTGAGATCACACTTGGGATTTCTAATTCAAGAGATGTTGATTATACTTTGTAGCTATACTTTGGTTGAATACACCTCATTTACCCTAGAGGTGTTGTGGAGCCGAGTATGCAAGAGATGTTGTAAAACTCTGCCATGTGATATTTTTGACTAGGTAGAAATAAAATATAATAAAAATAAAAATATCTTTATGTTAAAACAAAAATTCTAGTTATTTTTTTTTAATTCAATTTTTGTTGGGTAGTTAATGTAAACTAGAAATACAAATAAAAAAAAAAAAAAATCAATTTTATTAATTTTCTTTTGTTAGTTAAGGTAAAGTGGACTTGGTCAAGTTACTAGTAGTGGTTTTAAAGTGCTCTTGGTCAAGTTACTAGTGTCTTTTTTTAGTTCCAAGTTTATGAGAACCCATGGTATTTCCAATGGTATTCATGTGGAATATAGCATATTTGAAAGGGGAATTAAACTAGTCTAGATGCATCTTAATTCTAGATCTACCAAATCTTCAGAGGGATCAAATATGTTGAGATGTAAATATCTTAAGATGCAAAGAGATTTGATCCCTCTCATCACTTGGTAGAGCAACATTGAGGAACATTGAAGGAAGAGGTTGGTTGTTAGAGGAACATTGACAGGACAAAATTCTATTTATTTTCCCAGGTGTATGGGAGGTTGAAAAAAACATCATCAACCTCCATGGGGGTCACTCTCACTCTCATTCACACTGAATATCTAGTTGTAAGGGTACATGCAACACTTTCGACTGGGGGAAGATGATAGGTGCACAAATTGGCATCCTTTCAACACTGATTCACCAAAAAATTTTATACTTATTTCCCATCTCCATACCATCTTATAACCCGTTTTCCTCACAATGATGCATTTTTGTCCGACATACAATATTTTTGTAGTTACATCACTTTTATGTTCATTCTTATGTATTAAGGAAAGAATATGCCTTTTATGCTAACTAATGGGAATTCATGAGAAATAATTAATACAGACTCCTGCAGGTACCCATGGAGGCAATGAAAAAATATTTGGAGAACTTTAATTGTTGCAACACCTTTGTGTTGCTATAACACCTTTATGTTTAAGCCAACTCTTATTGCCGCAACACCACACATTCAATTGCTACAACACCTCCAACACATTGTTGCTAGAACACTTCTAGCATAATGTTACTACCACACAACTAGGAGTATCGATGTCATAGCACATAAGAGTATTAATGCTACAACACAATCGAATACAAATTTTGTAAAAAAACCGGGAGTATCTAAGGTAAAACACAACAGAGAACTAATGTTGCAACACCTTAGCACACCGACCATCAAGAAACTACTACAATGTTGTGGACAGTTCTAGCAACACAACAAAATCAACTACTATATGCATAATTGCCACTACTAGATACTCAATTAATGGATCAACCGCTTGATCACACAATGTAGAAAATGAAAAGGGTGGGTGGTCATCTAGTAACATGGAGAGCTTAAATGTAACTAATTTGACCCAACCTCCTTTCCTGGCGTAGTGGTTGAGTGAATCAACAGATGCCTAAGTTTTCCATATTTTGACTATGTTGTTGTAATGAAGGGAGAACACCTTGAAAATCATATATTATCATGTTTGTCTCTTGATGTCATGATCAAATTGAGAGATTAAATAAATGTTTAATATCTTACTTTACTCAAGCCAAGGGGAATGCATATGTAAATGAAGAGAAGATTGTTGTAATTATAATTTCTATTAATTAAGAAGATTCCTAGTTCTTGCTCCATTTACATTTTGTGCATTTAATCAACTCTACTACCTCAGGACAAATATTTCCTAAAGTTAACCATGCTACAAGATGGTTTTGCAGAGAAATTTGCACGAGGGGAGCTAAAAATCTGTTTTTTAGGCCCTCAACAACTCGATTGAGAACTTAAAAAGCTTGATCGAGTGCTTAAGGTAAAATTTTAAATAACTCGAATGAGGGTTTAACAAACCCATGATTGAGCTTTTGACATAGTTAAACAAGGGCTTAATCGATCCCTTCTAACCATAAACTCTCTGTTGCATTTTGGGCGATTTTAAAAAAAATAGCTTAATCGAGCATGTAGCTCGATCGAGGGTTTATTTTTTAAGCCCTCAAATAGCTCAATTGGGGGCTAAAATATTGCTCGATTGAGCTACTTTTCCCCCCCTCCCAACCCACTTGCTTGCAAAAAAAGTGTAAATGAGCTTCATGCATTCACCCTGATTTACTATGTTTTCTAATGCTATGTGTTGATTGAATCAAAAAATGATTAGTTCTCTTTCCAATTTTATGGTATTAGTATAAATTTAGCTTGTGAGTTAGGATTTCTTTATCACAATTTTCTAGTATTTCATCAATTTATGAGCATTTCTATTGCAAAGTTTAGGACTTAGCAGTGAACTTGATCAAGACACCCATTTACTTTATTGTTTGTGTGTTCACTTTCCAACAAGAGTGTTTTATTTTTCTTCCTATGCATTTTTTTTTCAGCATAGTGATTTACTTTATTGTCTATGTGATTACCTACCTAACAAGGAATGATATACATCTTATATATATACATATTTCAGATTTGTTATTTTATGTTGTTTCTAAATAGGAAAAATGATATTGTACTGTGTTTAAATCTATTTTTTATTATTATCTCTAAGACAAGTGGCATTTTTTATTTACTTTCAATAATAACAAAAATATTTATTTTATGAGTGCATGCTTTTTTATTTACTTTCAATAATAACACAAATATTTATTTTATGAGTGCATTCTTTTTTGAAGTTGAAAAAATACAACTTTTAATCTAATTTACTATTTGTGACTAATCAATTGAGATCCAAATAAATATTAAAATATACTAATAGGAGTATCTTAAATAAATGTTAAAATATATGAATAATAAAAATTATTTGTAAATATACTCTTGAAATTATAAAAAAAACACAACAATTAAAATTGAAATTAAAAAAAAAAAATACACAATTAAAAAACAACATGAAATGGAATCTTAAAAAAAAAAATACACCCCCAGATGCGGGTGCTAGATAGCTCAGCAGGGCCACATAGGGCTGCCATGTGCCTCGGCCTTGGGACGCCCATCGCCTTAAATTTTCGCGTGGACTAGACTTTAAAGCCCCATGCGCCACCCTCCATGCGACGTACTCGGCGAGTCTCAGAATAACTCTCCTCTGCAACATGTTGTTCGGCACTTCCGCTGTTTCTTTGGCTCTCCCGCTCGCTTTGGTTGCTCTCCCTCTGGTTTTTTGGCTTCGGCCCTCCCCTGTTCAAGTGAGAGGCTTCTGGACTCTTGCCTCTGTAATGGTTCCTCAACTGTCTCGTTTCTCTCCCAAGTCGGCCTCGATGCCTCGTCGTCACCGGCAACACTGTAGGCGAGCTGGGGGGAGGGGTCTCCTTTCGCGTCCTTCTCTGTCCAATACCTTCCCCCAAGACCTGAATCTTCCCATGGACTGGGCCATGACGGACTTGCCGCCCCCTGACTTCGTGACTACCTCGCCTCCCTTGCTGCTTCCTGACCCCTCCGCTCCTCCCTCCTCCTCCCGCTGTAAAAAGCAGGCCCGTAAGTCCACCATCCCCGCAGAGCCAGCCTTCCTCCCTTGAAAGCTTAAAGCTCTCCCCGTGCAGCCTGCCTCTAGCTCCAATTTTGAAGATAGTTATATTGAGCCTGCAGAAGATAAGCGTCTTCCGGGACTGCGTCATTCGGGCTCCTCCTTGCGGAATGAAGACTTCAACTTGAACGCCTCCCTGGACATTCCATCCACTCTGTAGGATGAAGCCATTCAGGACACTCCGGCGGAGCGCCTCGGGCTTCCAGTATCTCCTCGCGTGCTGCATGAGGACTCTGAGCCTGGGCTCGATTCTCTGGACTACGGCTACATCTGTCGCATTCTCAAAGAGGCGTCTCCCTCTAGCGACAAGCATGAAGGTTCTCCATAGCGTTCTCTCTTCGGTTTTTTGCAGTATGGTGGTTTTTTATGTTACCTCTGTTAGTTCTTTCTGCTTCATTTTGCACAGTTTTAAGGCTGGTTTCCCGCTAAGGGAAGCTCATTTTCCTTGGATTATCAGGGCTGGTTTCCCCTCTAGGGGCAGTCTAGTTTTTTACAGTAGTTTTTTTACTATTCCCTCCGAAATGGACCTATCCATTTCTGAGGATGCACAATGTAACTTATGGTTGATGATATAATAGAATTAGTTTTACTTAGAAAAAAAAATACACAATTAAAAAACAACACAAAATGGAATCTAAACTTAGTCTCTAGTAGTTACTAAATATATGAAAAATGAAAAATAAAGCGTAGAAAAGAGGTTCTCGAGTATCCACGGAGGGAGCTATCAAGAGTCTTCAAAATTCAAATTTTAAATTTGAATTCACTGCGAAATGCTTGATGAATGGTCATTGTAATACCATAGTGTGTAACGGTCATTCTACAAAACTGTGGAAGATGTATATTCCATGTATGTACAAACCAGTTTGCATGTTCCATGTATTTTTTTAATAATTAATTTTGGTAAATTGGAAACGGTGTCATATATATAAACAAAGAAGGCAACCCTGTAATTAGGTTTTGATAATCTGCAATCAGAATAAGGGTTGACCTCCCGAAGGAAACTATAATGACCACCTGATTTGGGAAATGTTAATGGGCATGGACATAAAGGAGACGTTGTGGTTGTGGAGTGCAAGAGCCTTTGAGAGTTCTTGGAAAGGATTTATGTGGCCCTTTTCCAACCATGGAAACAACAAAAAATGAACCTTTCTCTTTCCAATTTGGTGTCTATAATCTGACCAAGATTTTCTATTTTCTTGGAATCTTATCAAATATAAAGATATATGGCGGATGATGAATACCACAAGGGTTTTCTATTTTCCATAAGCAATTTCTTTCTCTTCATCGAAGAAATGAAAAACACCTGATCCAACTACCAGTAAGCATACAGCTTGTTTTCCATGATCACCTAACAACCAGATGTTAAAAATAATTAATATGACAGACCAAACACTGAAGACTTATCATTGAATTCACTGTTCACTGATTCACAAATCCTTTGCCAATTCCATGGCCACCATTCGGCCAAAGTTTGGAAAGATTGTTCCACTCTAGAACATACAGAGAGAGAAAGGATGAAAATGACCATCAGAAGTTGTGTGTTTAACAAATGAAACCCCGTTTTTATCAAATGAAACCCCTTTGTCTGAGTTTTCCGCCATTGGTAAGAGCCTTTTCAGAGGGCTTGATGTTAAACCAAAGCTTGTACAAAACAAAAAAGTGAGTAAAATTCACAGAGAAAATGGCTTCACGAAAAATTTCACAATTTTTTTGATTTCTTCAATTTAATCTGGATCCCATCCAAACACAGTGAGTAAATAGTATCGCGGATGCCTGTAACAAAAAAACTGCACCACGCGGCACAAAGTTGAAATTTGTTTATGAAATAAACCCTCTCCTCATAAGACAACACCATGATTTAAAAATAAGGTTGCCTACTGAGAATCATACACACGCCACATTCCAGAGATCCTTCTGCTGAGTGGACTGGAAAATCGATCCGGAGGAAATAATTTTGACAATGCCCACCACTACTCGACTGAGAGGACTGAGAGTATATATGGCCAAATTCAAAATAGAGTTAGCGGGCAAATTTGAAAAATTGGTGGGAAAATTCAAATCTCCTTAGAGGTTTAAATTAATTCACTTCAGTTTCATCATGCACATGGTGGATGATGCATCCAGTTTCATCATGCACATGGTGGATGATGCATCTCACATCAACATAAGTGATGGATGGATGGTGAATCTTGATACTCACAAGACATCAACCCATTTGCTGGAAAATGTTAGCCAGAGAAATTATGTCGACGAGTTGACAGTTAGAATAGATGTCAGAGTTATTGTCAGTAATACTTATTGGTTGCCCATTAGCATATGGTTGGTTTTTATTGATTTCAAAAAAATAGCATATTTCATGATTTCTTATCGTATTTGGAAGAAATTTAAATATTCGATTTTAAAGTGTTATTATGGTTATTAAAGAAAATGTGAATTTAATTTGATAAAGCCGTTTTATCTCCATTTTGGATTTCAATATAATTTGTTTCAATAATATTATTATTTTCTAATATTTAAAATATTTTTTAATATATAATACCATTTTTTACGCCTTAAGGTGTTCTTATTTGAAAACAACTTTCCTAGGTGCCAATGTGTCCATGTGTGAGCCATTGGATCAAATGTTAGACGATTGAAATGTTTTAGGCCATTAGATCCACAAGTAAATAGTTTTATATTTCTTTTTTATAATGTTGGTTTTTAATTTTCTTTTTAATAAGTTAGATTGATTTTAGGTGTATAATAGAAATGTTGTAATGTCATGTTTAACATTTTGACTATGTCAAATTACACAAAAATAAAAATAAAAGTAAATTAAATAAAAAACGAAAATAATAATAAACTGTAAAAATAACTCATGGTATTGACCTTATTTGAAAACAACCCATGGTATTGACCTTATTTATGAAAACAAATTCCCTAGGTACTGATGTGTCCATGCTCTGAGCCATTGGATCAAGCTATTTAGACAATTGAAATGTTTAAGGCCATTAGATCCACAAGTAGATATTTTTATAATTTTTTTTACAATGTTAGTTTTTTATTTTCTTTTTAATAAGTTAGATTGATTTTAGTTGTATAATAGAGATGTTGTAATGTCATGTTTAACGTTTTGACTATGTCAATTACAAAAAAAATAAAAATAAAAGTAAATTAAATAAAAATATTGACATAATGTAATGAACATTTTAACTAGGTCAAAATAAAATAAATAAAATAATAATAAACTATAAAAACAACCCATGGTATTCATGTGGAATATAGTTTATTAAATTATTTCACGGGAAATGAAATATCTTGGTCGATAATAATGAATGTTCATAATTATCATTTCTTAAATAACACTCAATTTACCTTTAATTACTTAAACAAAGTTTTTTACTACATAATTTTAGCTTTTATAATTTTTTTATTTTTCAATTCAAACAAAACTTACAAAAGAAAAAACCCACTTAGTCTTTACTGTACATTATAGTTTTACAAAATTGGCACTAGTAAGTTGACATAACCCTAAGGGGTTCGTTTACAAGTTTTATCATAATCTTTCCCTTCATCCAATAGTGTATTCTAGTTTATAACCTGATCCACAATGAAAGAAAATGGCTAGGTATTTCACGAAGTATTAGTTTGTAACATGATCCACAATCAAAGAAAATGGCCAGGGATGTCACAAGCTATCATTCACATAGTGATCTATTGATATTCTCAGTTGAAATGGATCCTATTAGATGCATGGTGGCCAGAGACACTAAAAATTCAAAATAGATATCTATTATGACATCCATATTCTCTACAAACCATCCAAATTTCCCATCTTACACAACAATTTCTAACAATAACCACTCAATTTACTCTCCAATTTTTGAAACCCCCACCCATGTTGGGGAGATCAGAGTGTAAAATCAAATGTTCCTGTTGTTTTTTTAAAGGGTTCATAAACAAAACAGGCAATGAGAAAGTCAATAGTGTGGTATAATAACTTATTTTTGAATCATTGTGACAAACAAAACATCACATTAGCTCACAAAATATATCTAATGCTATAAGGATCTGAGACGATAATAATGTTTTGAATCATGATAACTAGGTGACAACCAAAAAAAAGTTTTAATCACAAGAAAAAAAATTACAAAAACTCACAGAATATATCCAAGGTTGCAATGAACCCCATACATAATGATGGACATCATGGGAATTTTAGTGAACATAGAACACCACCCTAAAAATTCTATACTCTTTGATAAATTTAGAATAACCTAAGATGTCTAGATTGGACGTCGAGGTGGGTGGTACAATAATTGAGGATGCTTCTTAATGGGAATTTAGATACTCTATCCTTCCACCAAAGCTATAAAAAGTGAGACTTGTGGATTATAGTTTTACAAAATTGACACTATATGAATAAGAATAAGTTATAAACATTAGGTATTTTAAAAGTAATAAGAGGAAGATACACGAGGGCCATGGTTTGTCTTTCATTCCTTCACAATGGCTCCTTCTTTGCAACAACTTATTTCTTCTAGGTTACTCTTTCCTATGCTCTTGCCTTACGGTGTTTCTTTTGCAACATATGGTGCAATTGCTAGTTTTAGTCGATCAAAATAGAAACATGCTCCTTGTTAAATGAATGAGAAAACTCTCACTCTTTCCATATACATTGAGACAAGGACTTTCCTTTTTCCTCGCAATAACGCTAATCAGATTAGGCCGAATATGACACTAACATTTAATCCCAAAATTCATTCATAAACGTGACAACTCAATTAGTCGATCAAAATAGGAATATGCTCCTTGTTAAATGAATGAGAAAACTCTCACTCTTTCCATATACATTGAGACAAGGACTTTACTTTTTCCTCGCAATAACGCTGATCAGATTAGGCGGAATATGACACTAACATTGCATCCATCAATGTGCCCCACTGCCCACTGTTTTTGTTTGGGTAATTTCTCTCAGCACTGCATACGTTGATTTGGATTAGTCTATGTGTTACATGTGGTGTAGTATTGGTAGTGTATGAAACTAACTCATGTCATATGAGTATGAGCTTACTTTAATTATAAATGTATTTAGATAAGTTAAAATTAACTAAATAATTTAAAAGTTTTAGATTCAATATGTGTAAAAAATCTTTATTTAAAAAGAAAAGAAAAAAAACTAACATAATGACAAATAAATATATATAGAACGTTACCATAGAAAGTTTCGGGAAGCTATTGAGATAGAGAGCCATTCTAAGAATCTCAACAGGGATGATGGATGGAAATTGAGTAACAACCAACATAGGAAGCTTCGGAAAGCTATTGAGATAGAGAGGCATTCTAAAAATCTCAACAAGAATGATGTCTGGAAATTGAGTAACAACTCTTACTAGATTTGATTGATGTTTTGTCCTTTGTTACCCTAAGTCTCCGTAGCCTTTTTCTTTGGTTTTCTCGCTCCCTTCTCTTGTTCTTAAATTTTTCCCATATGTTCTTTGTTAATTATTTCTTCCTTCTTTTCTTTCTTTCCTTTCATTTTTTCCTAAAATTTTTATTTTATTATTTTTTGACCTTGTCCCTTATTTATATTATTATAATATAAAAATTCCCTATTTTTAGATTATAAAATCTTAATTCCTTTTAATTTAATCTAAATTAAAAGAAATATTTTACTATTTTTTGACTTTGTCCCTTACTTATATTATTATAATATAAAAATTCTCTATTCTTGATAATATAATTTTAATTTCTTTTAATTTAGTCTAAATTAAAATTTTAATTCCTTTTAAATAAATAACTATTTTTAAAATATATATTAAAATTATTTAAAATATATTTAGTTGTTAAAATTGTTTATTAAAATAATTTTAAATAAATAATTTTTTTATCAATATCATTTTTAATCCTTATGATAATGGTGAAGATGAACCACATTACTTGATTATTTATGAATCACAAAAGTCCTAAATCTTACAAAAAAAACAAAATCTAACTAAAACAAATAT
Source organism: Pinus albicaulis (assembly GCA_034641835.2). Lineage (NCBI taxonomy): Eukaryota > Viridiplantae > Streptophyta > Pinopsida > Pinales > Pinaceae > Pinus > Pinus albicaulis. The sequence goes on along the minus strand of CM076579.1, from coordinate 1,410,504,253 downwards.
TCTTTAAAATACAAAAAAATTACAATTAAACAAAATTATTAAAAAATTAATTTTATAAAATATATTTAAACAATAATTTAAAATTTATATATTTATAATATAAACTCAATTTATTAATTATGATTCCTTTTTATTTACTTGTGTAAAAGAAAATTCATATAAATTTGTCACAATAATTCTACAGCCTCAACACAACCATGGATGCAACTATAACTTAATCAATCAAAATTAATATAAATTTGTCACAATAGTTATACAACCTCAACACAACCATGGATGCAACTATAACTTAATCAATCCTTTGCTCCTAATTATAGGTTAATCAATCCTAATAAATCCCTTGCCTTTGCTCCTAATTATAGGTTAATCAATCCTAATAAATCCCTCGGCTCTTTTGCTGATACGAACCTAACATCTGTGACTAGAAATGTACAACAAAATATACTAAAAGTTTCCAAGTACCAACATCTGTGACTAAAAATGTACTACAAAATATGCTAAAAGAATTTTCAAAGCTATTACAGATAAATAGGATATTGCACTTTAAACTAAACATATTTTTGAAACAAATTTTATGCATAATCGATCCAAAGGATCTAAAACAGACTTCTAAGCATTTGAAATTATGAAGCAAAATGATTATTAAGTTCTAAATTTAATTTTTCCATTACAAAATAAGACAGGTCTCAAAGAATTCACATTATATGTGGTTTGCCAGAAGGAACAGGACCAAGCAGCTCAGCCAGCTTACAATCTGTCAGAATTTAGACGCTGATGAGCTGATGAGTTTCTTGAAACCAACATAATACTTGGCACAATGCAAAAAACAGTTATTGGTTCCTTTCTGGATGCCCAACTGCACAGAGAAGGAAAAAACCTTATGCTTCAACGCACATCCAGGTGACACAGCGCAACTCTAACCCTTCACTTGCACAGACCACAAAATTGGTGCTTCACTGCAACACGTTTGACTTTGCATTTGGTTTTCTGATACGTCTCCTTAGACCGGATCGGCGCTCTGACCTCTCTGCAGCCACAAATAAAACTAAATTTGACGTATTTCCTTTGCAATGCGTTGCGGTTGGGCGTTCAAATGGAACTGAAGGTTCACCCCCTGATTTTTCAGTGGACTATATGTAGAACAACGATCATTAGGGTTGGAGAATCAGGGCGGATCCTTTGCAATCGAGCTATAGATCGCTTTTCCACAGGTCTGTTCAAATGTTTGATCCGAATCCCACGCAATCCCCAATTTTAAACCTGAATTGCATTTTGGAACCTGGACGGTTTCACTCTAAAATAAATATATACTTCCTGTAACAAATAAGAAAGCCTATAGCAAAATTACTTTCGTTTCTCCATCATAAATGCATATAGTTCGACCCCATTCGAACCGATACAGAATTCACACACGGCTACAGGTTTGCACAGGGATTGATTCAAATTGATATCACAATAATACAGGGAAACATTCACACGCATCTTGGATATACACTATTTCATGAAAAGACTCTGCACATAATTTCTACAAACTCGGGAATCCTCCTACCTCTCTATCTGGCCTAAGTTTCAATTTCTTGGCCCTCTCCCTTAGTTACATTTGTCTTTATTTCTTGAAGCTAAATCAAAATATCATAAGCAGAAGAGGACGGCTCCTCTAAGTGGAGAAAAAAATATCTAATATGATGCTCCTTCCAAGAGTAATTCCAAGATGCCAAGCAAAGAGTAAGAACCAGTTTCTTACCTTTCGTGTGCAGAAACTGAGGGTCGATTTCGGCTAATCTTCCAGCAACCTATAGCTGTTTGGAAATAAAAGAGATGGAGGATCGATGTCGGGCTAAATTTTCCGAGAAACCTGTAGCTGTTTGGAATTATATGAAATAGAGACCAATTTCGGTGTCAATTTCCCTGGAACCTGTAGCTGTTGGGAAATAAATGAAACAGAGGAATGATTTCGGGGATTTTGCTTGGAAGTAAAATTTTAGGGGTATGGGTGACGGGGAAATTCGAATTGGGGATGTTCAATTTTTGGATGAATTCGCTTGGAAGTAAAGTTGCTTGAGTGGGAGTAGGGGTAGGGTAAGGACAGGGTTGGAATTTGTATTTCTCTTTATCTATTATACAAGTTTTTTTTGACGTTTTAGGTTATTATGTTTTATTTCACAAAACGTTATGTTTAAATATTTGCCTTAATGTTCTCATAATAAATTAATTCTTCAAAACCAATCTATGTGCAAATTTGTTTACAGGAAGTTTAGCATATACTAACTTTGAAAGGATTGTGAACGTCATGTGAAAAATGTCATGTTTTGTTTTTATCAATACTCTTTTATTATTGATGAAGTGTCAAGATCAAAATATAATTTTTCATTAAGACATTGTTTATTTCTAATACAATTAATTAATGTGATTGGTTTGTTAAAATAATTGGTTTTAAGATGTTAGTTAAGTGATTTTTTAATATAATTAATTAATGTAATCGGTTTTTTACTATTATTGGTTTTAAAGGTTTTTTATTTATTTCCAAATAATTTAAATTTAAAACTAAGTGCTAATTGAGATGCCTAAAATTCAACTATAAATGGGGTAATTTAATGATTTAAATATTATTTAATCACAATTTTTTATGCCATAAATCAATTTAACTAATCATAAATTAAATATTTATTCAATCACATTTTTTAATTATGAATTAATTTGACAAATCATAAACATTGTAACAACTAAGAAAAACAAAGTTAACTTTTAATTAATTAATAAGAAGAGTTTTTAAGCACATATCAATTTAACTAATCATAAATTAAATATTTATTCAATCACATTTTTTAATTATGAATTAATTTGACAAATCATAAACATTGTAACAACTAAGAAAAACAAAGTTAACTTTTAATTAATTAATAAGAAGAGTTTTTAAGCACATATTATATATGTTTACAACTAGATTCATGATGGTGTACATAGTACACTACATTTTTTTTCCCAAACATTTTTATCATAAACATGTACTTTTTATAGTGAGGCCTAAGCCTATCAGAATTTATATGTTCAAATATTTATTTATCAGCCTGAAAAATATTCTTCCATCACAATATTTATTCAAACTAGACACAGTTGTTTGCATGGAACCACAGAACAAAATTAACATATAATGAAGAACCATAGAAATTTGCTTTTAGTAATCTCAAAATAATGTTTTGGGTTGAAATGAAATTGGTAAGAAATTGCAAGCATGTGTTTGGTTTTTAAACCTTAGTTTACCTTAAAAATAAGAGAAGAACTCATCCGTCAAGTTTAAAAAAAAAACCATTAAATGCACCTTATTTCATGTAGATAATTAAAATTGAATGTAAAAAAATAGACCGCTACCTTTTCACTGTTGTGGTCTAGAAAAACTTATAGCGGCTGTGAAATGAGAAAATGTTATTAAAAAACATGGCTGACCGCCGTCGGATGTGAAGGAACGAGCTGGCCAGCGAGACGACGCGGAGCTGGTCACGGGGTGATCGCGATTCGCCGGCGGGAGGGTGGATGGAAAGTGACCGTTGGAAGATGGGAGGCAGCTGGCCGGTAGCTCCGACAAGGTTGCCCATTAGTGTTCGGTTGTCCGCAAGGTTGTTATTGATTATTTAATAGGATTAAAAGATATTAGAGTGTACCATTGTTTTTTATCGAAATATATTTTGAGAACTTCAAATATATTTTTTAAAGTAATTACTATTGGTTACTTAGATTATAAAATAGTTGAATTTTTATATGTAATAATATAAATTTTGATCGTATTATTTTATTTTATTTTAATCAGGAATTTACATATATAATAATATAAATTTTGATTGTATTATTTTGATTTATTTAATTATGAAATATATTTTTATATGTATAATTTTTTTTTTAATCTTAAGTTAAAATATATAAAAAATAGAAATAAATAGTTTTTTTTTTAAAGGTCAAGAGATTCCACAATATAAATAAAATAGAAGTAAATAGCTTTTCGTAGTGGAAGATTCCAGAATAGTGGCCATCTCAAGACTGAATGAAAGTCATTTGCATTAAACTTTTGGAGTGGTATAGTTTCCCAGCCCAGGTTTATTGGTCCTATACACTATTATTAGTATCGTGGACCAGAAGACGTCCTTCATTAATGCTGAAAAGCTGTAATTTTTTCTGTGTGTTCCTATTACAGAATAATGTTAGCTATTTGCTTCAAAGCAACCAACCAATTATGTTATGCATGATTTAAAAAAAAAACGTCCTTTATGAATTAGGTTGAAAAACAAAATGGAATGTGTTACATGTTAGTGATTGCATTTAAGGAAATTAATTAGATTTTATTGATGGACATTAATTCAGAAGTTATTTATCTAGCATACAGAATAAAATAAAATTCAAAAAATTAGGTAGTTTAGTGTTTGAATTGCATTTTTCATATTGGAAATGGATTCAATACCATCAAAAATTTTTAGGACATCCAAAATATTGAAGTTTAACAACTGTAAACAAAATTCTGATAAATTTTTGCCAGATTTTTTCAAAATCTTTGCGAGATTCTGGATCATTCTGTTACTTTAACTAATAATAATAATAATAATAATAATAATAATAATAATAATAACTAAATTTAATGTTAATTTTATTAATTCTAGTTTATATTATAAAAATATAGAGATAAAAAACCATTGTGTTATTTAGTATCATGATTTTTAAAGTAACTTTTTTTTCTTTTGAGAACCCATCTTTGTAAGAACCAATTTCAATTTAAAAAAAAAGCACAGTAATAGCATCAGAACCGAACCCTCACTTCTTGACGACCATTGCCATTGACCACCATTGCCATAGTGGCATTTTTGACAATAATAAAACTTATAATGACTCCCCTTAACTCAAACCCTATAGATTAATATGGAGAGTTAAAAGCTTGTAGAGAATCCTAGATTGAGTGATAAAAGAGGTAAAGAGAGTTATTGAGGAAGAAATGTCAAAACCCTTTATTAAAAGAAAATTTTCATTGTCTTCCAAAAAAATCTCAATAAACATATATAAATATATAAATTTGTTGCGCCGAGAGGCGCATCTACAGCCCAGTATGACCCCGATGTCAGGTTTGTCACGTCCTTAATGTTGGCTCAAATTTTAAATTAAAATAATAAAAATAAAAAATAAATGTCGGCTTAACAAATAAGTTTTAATAATTATATAAATAAACCAAAAAAAATTAAAACAAGTCAGCTCTGATCGAACATAGTTCGTATAAAATGATTCCCCGTTTTCCTTAATGCAAAGAAACCTCTCATACTTATTCCAGAAATTTTCACACGGTCCTTTTAAAGATATCACATCTATCTTTCCGAAATTTTACATAGTTCGTTCAAGAATTTTCCACTGAGACTTTTTTGAAAATTCTCAATTCCTTATTAATATTCAAACAAATTCAGTATCTTACCTCTTCAGCAACATTCAAATAAGAAATTCGAAGTTACACGGCAGTGCTACATGCTCATCTGTAGTTTAAATCCAGTGGTCTGCCACAAGACCACAGAAACGAAAATGTGCCACCCAACCAATGAGACCTAGATTAATATTTTCTTAAATTTTTTTATCAATTTGCATTCTCTCATTGTTCAAGTCCTTTTCCTGTTGTAACCTGTTAATGAGCACTTTTTGACATCATGCTGTTGGAACCTGTTAATGGGAAATTTCGACATGATGTTTTCTTTAGAAACGTGTTCTTTAAGAACGAAGTTTTGCAAAAACAATTTATCAATCAACTTTTGACCTGAAACATAATATGTACAGAGATATAACATTCTAAGTAGCTATCTTCCCATTTAAACTTCAAAATTTCAGTGCCAAAAATTATAATGCAGCTTTGAAAAATAAAAATCATTACATTCAATATTGAAAGTTTGTTATATGTAATCATTGAATGGAATGCATTGAATGGAATGGTTTTAATATGTAATCATTGAATGGAATGTTTGTTGAATGATTTTTAAGGGAAAAATTTATATCAACATGTAAAATCACAAGTTTTAAGTTGTAGAGTTTTCCTGTTTTATCTACTGAAGAATAATTACCCTAAATAGCACAACGTTATTTAAGATGCATTTCACTGATTTGTATATTATAATTATGACTTTAACACATATATATAAAAAAGATGAGCTACTATTTTTCAAATTTTTTTGCCCAAAAGTTTTAGCACTGATTGAGATATAAAACTTTTTATCTTTTATGATTGATATATTTATTGTTCATGGTATATACTAGGGCATCAAATTTTGACTGCTTAATACAAAACATTTTGTATCTCATTAGATCTTTGCATGAAATCCTTGCAATCTCGCCAAGGCAAATGGTTTATGGGAAATATATTAATATAGCAAATCACAATTCCAGTTCTATTCAAAATTTGTAGTTTCAGAATCTTTATATTTATGTCAATAGTATTTAGAGTAGAAAGATTTATTCTACAATCCAGTATGAAAAAAAACTGTAAGTATGTCATGCTCTAAAAAAATAATTTAAACAATTAAAAATCTATTAACACAACAATTAATTATTGATATTATAATTTAATACAATTATATATATATATATATATATATATATATATAGAAATCGTTTGAATATCTATATTAACTAATATATTTCATTATGAACTTTCACTCTCTACACAAAGTGTGTATTTATATATATATGTGTGTGTTAATCTTAGTTGGAAAATAAAATTTTATTTAAAGTAAAATAGAGTAGTTGCGTTTTAATAATAAAAAAAATGTATGACTAATTCAATTTTTAATATAAAATATTAATAATGATAAAATATCAACTTATACAATTTAAACAATAAAAAATTACCACATAGATCTATATTAATCACATATTTAAGAATCAGTAAAATATATTAATTGATGTGTAATCTTTTTTCAAGTTTGAGATTTGATTTGTGTAGGTTTTAAGATGTTTAAACTTTCTGTTTTTCAAAAAAAATTTAACAAGTGATATCAACTTTATAAATTTATATATAGAAAAAATGTTAAAAAAAATTATTTTAATGTATAATAGAATTAAATATCCATTATGAATTATCAATAAAACTAGCACAACCACATTATATTTACTAATGTGGTTGATATACGCCCATAGGCCTATATCCACTACCCATCACATTAATTTATATATCAATAAATAAATATTATATATAATAATTTTATTATATTAAGTTGAAATATAAATATTATATATTAATAAGAATATTTATCAATATGTTAAATTTGATTAAAATCAGAAAAATAATTTATATATATTAATAATATTGATTGATATTTTTTTCCTCGAGAAAAAAGCGTAATTTTATTTCTGCAGGTGAGAACAAAATTACAATGAAAAACACATAGATATGTGTTCGATAGGGACAAACCCCGAAGTTTGTTTACAAAAAACAGTGCCAAAGTGACACCAAGTCAATGCAGACCCAGAAATCTGTCAAATACAAACTGTACCTAGAAAAAAAACTAATCATACAGTCCCATTGTGGACCAAAAACTGTTCAAAGGCCCAAATAATACATTTGCACCTTCAGATAGACATAGCTCTGTCCACCAAGAGGGCCAGCTGTAAGCACTCAACTATTATGGCACAAATAAATTGTAATACAACGCTCCAGTCTTCACTGAATGACGATTTTATTTTGACAAGCCCTCAGATTTAACCATCAAAAAGAAAAGCTGAGAATTAAAAAACAGCTCCCCAAGTGTAAGCGCTCCCCAAGTGTTTGAGTCAATACTGTTTGAATCAATACTGTTTGATTCAATACTGTTTGAATCAATACGACCTGAATCAATACTGTTTGAATCAATACGACCTGTAGCTAAACACAGATCAAAACTGTTTGAATACAACCTGTAGCAGGCTAACATCGCGAAAGGAGCCCTGTAGCAATCTATCCAACGCACAAGGAGCATCAACATAAAATGTAAAGAATAAAACGCAGCGCATGTATATGTTCCAGTAGGCATAAATGTCTGGCCTACCAAAGAGACTCTGAAGCCACACCTTCAAAAATAAATGGATGTTAAAAACAGTGATAAATGCCTCCAGTAGATCACTGAACCTCCAGAAGCCTACAACAGCTGAAAGCTCGATCAAAATGTGCAGCCCATAGAAAAATTCATGTAAAATTGGAACCAACCCAAAGCATACGAGCCCACCAACAAGAACACCCAAGAAAAAACGAGTGATAAAACACACCCACCATCATCGACCTGTTGAAGATCAAATAGCAGTTTGTTGTCTGATCAAAAGTAATAGATAATTCCAACCACCCTCACCCAGCTGTTGACACAGCACATAAAGTGTAATAAAACTGTTTGCAATGCAGACCAACACATAAACCAGTAGCCTCTTAATCAAATAAGGAAGGATGGAAGTATTCGGAAGTTTCACCATCCAGATGTTCCCGAATCCTCCAGATACCTTCATCCAGTAAAATCCCCCTCTTAGAAGCATGGTCAGCCTTTTCATTATTTTCTCGATAGATATGCTGGCATGAGAAGGATAAAAAAGAGTGGAGGATCTCCCCAACAGAGCGAAACAGATTTTGAAGATGATGAACTCTACAAATTTGAATACCCTTAACCCAGTTAATCACATTCAAGGAGTCCCCAAAAACCTTTAAATGCCGGCATCCTTTCTCCACAGCAAACAAAAGAAGAATCTTGAGGCTCAGCAATTCGGCAAAATTATTTGTCCCTTCCCTAAGCCCAGCAGAGATCTCATACCAGTGAGATTCCGAGAGAAACAGCAGAGCTCCACCACCATAGACATTTTGCTGCATCGCACCATCAAAAAAACCCCAAGGGTTCCTACTATCAATATCCAACAGAAGAACCTCCCTCTGATTGGCAGCACAGATATGAATAGGAAAGGCAGAGTGTAAACCAACAGACATGGCACCAACGATCTCCGGAGTACTGACAGAACCATCAAAAAGAAGACGATTACGAGCCAACCAACAACCCCAAATAATGAGGAGCGGTAGAGCTTTAAGATTCTGCTCAGCAATAGATATCCACCACGATTCCCAAGCATGAGATACAGTAATGCCCTCCCACCTAAACTGGATACCCAATAACCTGGAACACTCTTGCCAAGTACCTTTAATAAAAGGACAGCTGAGGAAAAGATGATTAACCGATTCTTCTTCAGATTTGCACAAACAGCACCATCCAGGGCCCTGAAAACTTCTGTTTTGCAGCACATCCCAGGTAGGGACTTTAATTTCAAGAACACACCACATAAAAAGCCGAGTCTTAGGAGGACAATGCAGTTTCCAGAGTTTCTTCCACCACCACCGCTCCTCACCCAGGACAACCCCAGCACTTAGTTTTGTGTAGCCAGCCCGGGGAGAATAGTTGAAGATATTGTGTATAATCCTGGAACATCACCTCCTAATCCTCCTACATATGTTTTAGTAACATTTGATAAATATGTCGGAGTTGCGTGGGATGAATTATTCCCTCATACTATTCCTATTATACTTATTGAAAGAGGCAATAATAAACAAATTCCATTGCGACTTGCTTGGGGATTAACAATTCATAAGTCCCAGGGATTGACACTAGAGAAGGCAACTATTGATATTGGAAGGACAGAGCGACAAGGTCTCACTTTTACTGCAATATCTCGAGTTAAATCTTTGGATGGTCTTCGATTTCAACCACCATTTCCGTATGATCGATATGAAAAGATGGCAAAATGTGCCGGTTTTTCTAAGAGAAAAGAAGAAGAAGTCAGGTTAAGGTTAAATACTAAATAAATTATGTATTTTTCATGTATTTTTCAATATATTCTTCATATCACATTTCAATGATATGATAGTTGTATTTGTTATTTAATATATTAATTAGTTCATTTTTAAGATCACCAAACATATTTATATTAATAACATTTGTTAGAATTTGTATTTCTAATCTTAAAAATTTCAAAGTATGATGTACATCTCAAAAATATACAAAAAATTTAATAATCAGAAAAATAAATGTCGGCTTAATATAGGTGTATTTGATATTTCAATGATATGATAGGTGTATTTGTTATTTAATATATTAATTAGTTCATTTTTAAGATCACCAAACATATTTATATTAATAACATCTGTTAGAATTTGTATTTCTAATCTTAAAAATTTCAAAGTATGATGTACATCTCAAAAATATACAGAAAATTTAATAATCTGAAAAATGTGACGTTGATGCCACCGACTGGAACCAGCATAGATCCATCTAACTCCGGATCTATCATGCGCCGAGAGGGATCAAATCTCTCGAGGTGCAAACCTTTCCTCAAGTTTTGCACTCAAAAATAGGTTTGCACCTCGAGAGATTTGATCCCTCTCGCCGCATGATAGATCCGGAGTTAGATGGATCTA